>VZTN01024677.1:31118-70447 GCA_013400515.1 Erpornis zantholeuca | reverse complement strand
CACCTGACATCCCCCAAGCCTCTTCTCTGGGCTGGAGCCCTGCAGGATAGCTCCATCAAGAACAATTTCTTTGCCCATTGCAGGAGACTCCTTTGGTGTGGGAAAGAAATAAAGGAGGATTGGGGGTCCCCTTCTCCTTGTCCATCTTCTCAATAATTTCCGTGATCCTTTAGTGCAGACAGATCCAGGGAGCTGCTTCCTCCTGACCAGCAGCAGCTCCCTGGATGCTCTTTGCCTCCCATTGGGACAGTGGGAACTGTCATCTGCCCCCTGGGAGAGCTCTGCATCCTCATCTTCTTCCTATTGGGAGAGCCCTTTGTTCTCATCTGCTTCCCATGGGGACATGTCTTGGACATTATAGTCTTCCCCAAAAGATAGCTCTTTGTCATATTTGCCTTCCTCTTAAGAAAGCTTATTGTCACTGCTATTTATCCCCTTGGGACAGTTCCTCATCCCTGTCACTCTCCCCTTGGGACAGCTTTTTCTTTTGCCTGTCTTGGCCCTGGGATGGCTCATGGTGACTCTGCTTTTCCCCCTGGGAGAGCTCAGTGTCATCTGCCCACCTGGGCACACCTGTTTCTTTAGTTCATCTTCCCACTATTTGTCCTCTTCCCGCTGGGACGTTGAAGACAGACACCTCCAGCAGGAAGGCACGTGAAGCAGTGCTCTGGAATAGGGATAACCCAAGGGCAGCACAGGAACAACAACCACTTTGTGCCCTCCTTGTTTCATGAAAGATTTTCCTCATTGAAAGAACAGGGGCAGCTCCACGTGCAGACCAGCCTGACTTTTATCAGCCCCCGGGTTCACACACAGGGAGGGAAAACGTGACCTGTGGAGCTGCAATGGGATGAACAGGTCTCATTTTGGAGCAGGAACTGCTGGATATCAACCCCCGCTTTGCAGCAATTTGTAAAGCTTGGCAGAGGTGAGACGTGTCCTCAGCGCTCTCTCAGCAACCATTTCAATCGCAGAGCGCAGCACTAACAGTGACAGGTTTGTCTTTTGTCCCACTCCCTGCTGCCTTGCTGCAGAGCTTCCCAGCCCACCTGTGCTGAGGTGACCACACTGCAGAGCTCCCCAGCCCACCTGTGCTGAGGTGACCACACTGCNCCCCCCCCTCCCGGTCCCTCCCCGCCCCTCACGGCTCCTTCCCGCCCCTCACGGTTCTTTCCCGCCCCTCACGGCTCCTTCCCGCCCCTCACGGCTCCCGCCCCTCAGGCTGAGGCGGCGCTCGGGCGCCCCCCGGCGGTGAGCGGGGATGGCCGAGACCCCTCTCCCACCCTCCTCCCTTACTTCCCTGCCTTTTCCCCCTCTCCCCGCCCGTCTATCCCTACTTCCCTGTCTCCCTCACTCCCTGTTCCCCCGGCCCTCCCTCCTTTCTCTTCCTTTCCCTCTCCGTCCCTCGGCGTTCCTTCCCCCCTCTCTCTCTCCCCCTCTGTCCTTGAGCGCGGGGTCAAAGCCGCGGCCCGTCCCCTCCTCTTCCTGCCGGCCCCTCCTCTTCCTGCCGGTGCCGTTACCGGCCCGTTCCCGCGGGCCGGTCGGCAGCACCAGGTGAGGCGGGAGCGGGCCGGGGTCGCAGGTGCGGGGGCCCTACGGAGCAGGGAGGGCGGGAGAGGGGGCGGCTTCTGGGGGACCCAAATTCCCCCTTCCCAAAATCCCAGCGGTGATCGCTCAGTTCACACTGCCAGGGAGTAACCCCCTCCTTTCCCAGCCGGCCCCCTCGGGGGCTTGAGGGGTCTACATACGGTTCTTTAAGAACAAATGTATTAAAATCGAGGCTACCGAGTTAGGAGAAAGTCACTTACTGAGCAAAAATTGAATTTAAAAAGTGTATTGATCCTTTTGTTTAAGTAGTAGTTACACGGGGATTTATAGCTGTATGAAAATCAGTTGTTGTCTTTGTCCATCACCTAGATGGAATGAAATCACTGGATCATAAACAAAAAGTGTTAATGAGCTCCGT
Organism: Erpornis zantholeuca; assembly: GCA_013400515.1. NCBI lineage: Eukaryota > Metazoa > Chordata > Aves > Passeriformes > Timaliidae > Erpornis > Erpornis zantholeuca. The sequence continues at coordinate 68,481 of VZTN01024677.1, read as the reverse complement.
TATCACAAGCTGATGACTTAATACCTTACATGGATCAAAGCCAGCTAAAAATATTGAGGATTGATCCAGTTCCAAGTACTTTTCCTTCTCTGGGTTAGGACAGAAGGGCAATTTGGTGTGTGGAGAAGACATAAATGCTGCTTATTCTTTAATTAACCTTGAGGAGTTGATTTGACCTAGTTTTTTGTTTGGAAGTGGAGTCAGCAAAGGAGATGTTGCCCTCTCTGAGTCTTTAGCTCCACTGATCCAGCATTTCCCTAAGGATTTCCATGAATAAAGCGAAGTTGGCTGATGTGTAACTGGTGTGTCTAGTTTGTATTATATTCTCCACTTTGATTTTACATAAGGACTGGCTTTGTCACCTGAGGTGACACCTGAGGTTTGCTGAGGCATTGCCTTTGCTGTGTCCCCAGATAACCTAGAATCACTGGAATTGCTGACAGAGGGACATACTGACTGCTATCGATCTGTTCTGAGTTCCAGGTTTACCGCCCCTGTCTGGCACCAGCGAAGGAATTTGGCCACTGCTGGGATTCAAAGGCTGATCTAAGTGAATCTGTAACCTGAGCGGTGATCCAGATGTTTCTGTGAAATACCAAAACCGTGCTGTGATGACCTCCTTTGCGAATGTACCAGGTTATAGATCTTGAGGCATTGATCCTTGGGAGTAGGAAATTGAGCTGTTGCTAGATGTAGGTACAGAGGAAAAGGGAGGGATTTGTTTCAGCAGTTATTGCTCAGCATCAAGCTTATTTCCAGTTTACACTGCAACGAGCTTGCTGAAAGGCAATTAAATAAATAATAAAAAAACAAAGGCAATAAAAATGCTTCCTGGGAAATCTGCAGTGCAAAACAAACCTGCGTTGTTGTCATACCAGGAAAAAAGTAAATTGTGAATTAATTTTCATTTACATTGTAATACTACTACATTGTATTACTACTTCAATAGTAATTAATTAGAAATGTAAATTAATGGCTTTAAACTAAAGGAGCGCAGGGCTGGATGGGAGATTGGGAAGTGGGAATTGTTCCCTGGCAGGGAGGGCAGGCCCTGGCACAGGGTGCCCAGAGCAGCCGTGGCTGCCCCTGGATCCCTGGCAGTGCCCAAGGCCAGGCTGGACATTGGGGCTTGGAGCAGCCTGGGACAGTGGGAGGTGCCCCTGCCAGGGCTTTAAGGTCCTTCCAACCCAAACCATTCTGTAATTCTGTGATTTCAACATTAGTCTGTAAAAGAAACAAGTACTACTGAATTTTAGTAGGGATTTCTTTAATATATCAGGCTAAAAATAAGACACATGCCCTGGAAGTTCTTTAAAAAAAAAGGATATTTAACACGATTTTTGTACAAATGTGTCTGTAGGTTGTTTATAATGTAGCTGCGTCTGAAGAAATCCCCAGTGGCTTTGTATCATGCTGAGTAACAACATGGGACATCGTTTCACGGGACGGGGAGCCATGATTTCAAGAAAGCTGAAACCTTTTCTCTGTAGGATGTTGTCAGATTACAAACCCAAAAATGATGTCAAGGACTCTTACAAAATTCTGGAGCTTGAGGAAGGATGTTCCCTTGATGACGTCAGAAACTCCTATCGAAACCTTGCCAAAAAATACCATCCGGACAGCAGCTCCGGCATGGCCGATTCCAAGGCCTTCATAAGGGTGGAGGAGGCCTACAGGGTTGTGCTCAGCGACCTGACGGGCAAACAGAAATCAGACCCCGGCGAGGAGGAGGAAGACCAGTTCAAATCCAAATCCCTGCAGCACAGACACTACCTGAGCTTCGAGGGCGTGGGCATCGGCACGCCGAGCCAGAGGGAGAAGCAGTACATGCAGTTCCGCGTGGACCGCGCCACCGAGCAGGTGCTGGAGTACCGGCAGCAGAGGCTCGAGAGCCTCTACGCCGGCAGCGACCTGAGCAGAGCCAAGGACGTGAGGCAGAGCAAGAAGGTGAAGATAACTCAGGCGGTGGAACGGCTGGTGGAGGACCTCATCCAGGAATCCATGGCCAAAGGAGACTTTGACAACCTCAGTGGCAAAGGGAAGCCTTTGCAGAAGTTCTCAGACAGTCCCCACATCGACCCCATGACGCACAACCTGAACAGGATCCTCATCGACAACGGGTACCAGCCCGAGTGGATCCTGCTGCAGAAGGAAATCCGGGAGACCATCGAGCGGCTGAGGAAGAGCATCGTGGCCTCCAGGAGGAAGCTCGGGGAGCCGATGACGCTGTTGGAGCAGAAGCAGTGGGGCCGGATTTGTGAGCAGTTTGAAGAAGACATCAGGAAATTAAACAAGAGAGTTGACAACTTCAACCTGGTCGTGCCCATTCTGAGCAGGCAAATGGTGCATTTCAGCATGGACAAGGAAATCCTTCGAGCACGAAAGACTTACGAGGCTGTCAAGGAAAAGGTTTCTGATTCAGACATGAAGGGAAATGAAGGGGAAGAGGGTAAAAGGTTTGGGTGGAAGTCTTTTCTCTTTAAGTGGTTAAAACTTACACCGAAATAATTTCATACTAATTCCTCTTGTCAAGGTTTTGAATGCACTTTATTAATGAAATATAGCACTAGAGAAATTTCAGATTCACTGAAAATGTCAAATCTACACTGTCACCCCATTTGAAGGAAATCTGGTTGTGTGATGGAGGTTTGCATTACAAATAATTGAGTTATTTTAAATATTATTAAATGAAATGTGCCAGTTTGGGCTGTGGTAGAGTTAATTTTTCTCACAGTTAGTCTGGGGCTGCGTGTTGGATTTGAGCTGGAGGCAGTGCTGCTCATTCCAGAGTGTTTTTATTGCTGGGTAGGGCTTGCACAGCACCTTTGTGCCCCTCACACCTCCCCACCACTGAGCAGCTGCTGCCTGGGTTAAACCACAGCAGCAACAAATCAGTTCTTCTCTTGCAGGTCATTTTCCTTCTGCTGAAATCCAAACTAATGCTTCACTTCAGCACAGAGCGTAATCACTTTTACAGTCCCTTGTCACCTCAAAGGGGAAACTGAGGTGTAAGAAAACCACATTAAAGATAAAGTGAAGGCAAACATCTTGCTATGCCCTGTGTTTGACCTTTGCATTCCTATTCAAATACTTACTGCTCATAAATTTTTGGCAGGTTCTCTGCATATTTTTCAAAAGCACATTCACCTCTTTAAGGCTAAATTCCCTGGCTGTGAAGGGAGCATTCTGGATGTCTGGACTTAGAAAATTTATTTATTGGTGCCATGGGCAGGGACACCTCCCACTGTCCCAGGCTGCTCCAAGCCCCAATGGCCAACCTGGCCTTGGGCACTGCCAGGGATCCAGGGGCAGCCACAGCTGCTCTGGGCACCCTGTGCCAGGGCCTGCCCTCCCTGCCAGGGAACAATTCCCACTTCCCAATCTCCCACCCAGCCCTGCCCTCTGGCACTGGGAAGCCATTCCCTGCCTCCTGGCCCTCCATGCCTTGGCCCCAGTCCCTCTCCAGCTCTGCTGGAGCTCCTTCAGGCCCTGCCAGGAGCTCTGAGCTCTCCCTGGAGCTTCTCCTCTCCAGGTGAGCACCCCCAGCTCTCCCAGCCTGGCTCCAGCAGCTCTGTGTATGAATATCTGTTTATTTCCATAATTTATTCTTGTTCATAATGAAAACTTAATTAAAGATACTTTCCTGAAGGTCCTTTGACATACTACTCTCGAAAACCCCACATTTTGGCTCTCATTACAGTCGGCAGGAATGGGATCTGAACTGCTGTTCAAACCACTCCAGTGGGAGATTTCAAGAGCAGATTAAATTCACGGCACAAGGGTAAATAGAAACCAGGTTGCAGTACAATGGGACCCACTTTGGCTCACAAAGAAGCACCAGCAGGTTCAATACTGGAGGTGCCACAAAGGGTGAATCAGCAGACTGAGGGATTTTTATGTTCTTATTAAAACCACTTGGGTCGAAATGGAGCAGGTGTGACCTGACTGAGGCACTTTAAATCGGCCTTACACTGCTGTCATCAAAAACTGCCAGGCACAAAAATCCACTTCTGCAACATTTACAGTGATGGAAAAACAATTTCCAGTTTTATTTTCCCCCAGGTGTGTGGGGGAGTTAGTTTTTCAGGGCTTTTCTATAATTTCGTTGCTCTGAGCTCACAAAATCTTAAGAGCAGTGTTTAGTCAGTACTTCAGAGGAAGTATTCCAAGGAATACCAACTATTGCACACAGAAAACCCAGGAGAGAGTGGCCTTCAGAAGGAATTTTCTGCCTGACTCTGGAGTGTTCATTTGAATTTGATAAATGTTATTTTATGACTGTGAAGAAAGGGTGCAATCATTGCTGACCCCATATCCAAAACCATGCTGTTTATTCCCAGAACTTCCTGTTTGTTGGTCTAATCGCCACGTGCCTAGTGGCTTGAAAGGCTTAAGTGACATCCTAATATGAAGACAAAATATTTTTTAATATATATATATAATTTTATATATTAGTAAGATACAGTATTTGAGGTATCACTTTTTCTCAGGGTGAGGAATCAGCTTCTTGCCCAACAGGACAAGCTGGAATGGCTTAAAACTGAAAGAGAGATTTAGACCATGTGTTGAGAAGAAATTCTTCCCTTCTGTAGGCACTGTAAATGCTGTGTCCTGAGGATTTCTNATAATTTATTCTTGTTCATAATGAAAACTTAATTAAAGATACTTTCCTGAAGGTCCTTTGACATACTACTCTCGAAAACCCCACATTTTGGCTCTCGTTACAGTCGGCAGGAATGGGATCTGAACTGCTGTTCAAACCAATCCAGTGGGAGATTTCAAGAGCAGATTAAATTCACGGCACAAGGGTAAATAGAAACCAGGTTGCAGTACAATGGGACCCACTTTGGCTCACAAAGAAGCACCAGCAGGTTCAATACTGGAGGTGCCACAAAGGGTGAATCAGCAGACTGAGGGATTTTTATGTTCTTATTAAAACCACTTGGGTCGAAATGGAGCAGGTGTGACCTGACTGAGGCACTTTAAATCGGCCTTACACTGCTGTCATCAAAAACTGCCAGGCACAAAAATCCACTTCTGCAACATTTACAGTGATGGAAAAACAATTTCCAGTTTTATTTTCCCCCAGGTGTGTGGGGGAGTTAGTTTTTCAGGGCTTTTCTATAATTTCGTTGCTCTGAGCTCACAAAATCTTAAGAGCAGTGTTTAGTCAGTACTTCAGAGGAAGTATTCCAAGGAATACCAACTATTGCACACAGAAAACCCAGGAGAGAGTGGCCTTCAGAAGGAATTTTCTGCCTGACTCTGGAGTGTTCATTTGAATTTGATAAATGTTATTTTATGACTGTGAAGAAAGGGTGCAATCATTGCTGACCCCATATCCAAAACCATGCTGTTTATTCCCAGAACTTCCTGTTTGTTGGTCTAATCGCCACGTGCCTAGTGGCTTGAAAGGCTTAAGTGACATCCTAATATGAAGACAAAATATTTTTTAATATATATATATAATTTTATATATTAGTAAGATACAGTATTTGAGGTATCACTTTTTTTCAGGGGGAGGAATCAGCTTCTTGCCCAACAGGACAAGCTGGAATGGCTTAAAACTGAAAGAGAGATTTAGACCATGTGTTGAGAAGAAATTCTTCCCTTCTGTAGGCACTGGAAATGCTGTGTCCTGAGGATTTCTCTGTTTCAGAGCAGTAACATCTTGGGATTAACGTGGAGATACAGAGAAGGCTCTGAGGAGAAGGAATGAAAGGAGAAGCAAGAGCAGGGCATCTTTTGAAAGAAATACATAAGTGATAAATCTTTTTTCTTACTGGGAAAAGGTGCCACTCTGAGGGAACAGGGTGCGTGGTTCCCCTGGACTTGATGGAACACAGTGTGTACGTGTAAGTGAAGGTTAGAAAAGGAGGGGGCTTAAGGAGAGAGCACTTTGAGTATAACTTTTACTGGGATTTCATGTGGCCACAGTAGTGTTCTGAGGAGAAAACAAATATTCTGTGGCCATTTGGTTGCATCTCTCAGGGCCTTTCTTGGAGTCTTCCTTGTCTTACTTTGTGCCCCATATGGCACTGGCACATTGAAATTATTTATATGGACGTTCTTTATGATGCCCCTGGATCCCTGGCAGTGCCCAAGGCCAGGTTGGCCACTGGGGCTGGGAGCAGCCTGGGACAGTGGGAGGTGTCCCTGCCATGGCAGGGGTGGCACTGGGTGGGCTCTGAGGCCTCTTCCAACCCAAATCAATCTGATTCTTTCAACTCCATATCTGTGAGATGTGCGCTCTAATCCTCAAAATGCTGGCTTCGATCCAGTTCTTTTCTTTGCCCAAGACTTGTATTCAACATCTCTTTTGTCACTTACTTGTTTTGCTGTTTTAGATGGAGTATGTTCCACAATGAGTTTATTGATGTGTTACCCCCATATTGCTTGTCCACTAGGTTCCCTTCCAACCCAGACCATTCCGTGATTGCTCCTATGAATAATTCATCTGCTTATTAATTCCGTTTGGTTTCATTAAACCAGACACAGGACTGAGGTTTAAGAGCATTTAGGGGTGAAGTTTATCTATTCTAACATGGGACCTGCTTGATAACATTGTGCTGTTCTCGTGGGGCAGCGGCGGAGGCCGGGGATCATTTGCGGCCGTGTGGGAGGCGGCTCTGGGCTGTGAGGGGCCGTGAGGGGCCGTGGGGGGGCAGCCATGGCGGGAGGGGCTCCGGCGTGAGGGGAAGGGGGCGGGGCCTCAGGGGCAAGGCGGGAGAGCGTTGGCCCCGCCCCTTCCCGCCCCGCCCGAGCGGTCAGGGGCGGGGCTTTGGGCGTAAGCCTCCATGTTGGCCAATCACAACTCTCTGTCCTCACCCGGCCCCCGGCTGACGCGCAGCGCTCGGTTCTGATTGGTTGGAGGACGCGTCAGTCAGGGGGCTCGGTGCCCGGAGGCGGAAGCGTCTCGCCCAGGAGCGGGTACGTGCGGCCGCGCCGCGCCGGGCGGCACCGGGGGCTGGAGCGGGATGGGGAGCGGGAGCGAGAGCGGGATGGGAAACGGGAGCGGGACCCGGGCCGGGAGGGACCCTCAGGCAGGGCCCCAGGGACATCGGCACACTCCCGGTGTGTCACGGATTGTCCGGCCCTGGGGACGCACCGCCGGTGCCGCGCGGAGAGTTTGGGGTCTGTAGGTGAAATGAAAGAAAAAAATTGCTTATTTTGTCAAACTAACAATTCGTTTGGTCGGGCCGTAGCCGTTCCTGGCGGGGCTTTAACTGCAGCGCGGGGTCGTGGCTCATCCTGCCCCGTCACGCCCCGGCTCCACCGCACCGACAGCGATGCTCGTGGTGCTCATTGAGTCCAGATTGGCCTCGGGAGAATTGCGACATAAAGGGTTTTTTTCCCTGCCTCCTCAAGTCTTCAAACTTTAATAGGGCTGTTAAAGAACCCTCGCTGCGGGCAGCTCTGAGGCTGAGCAGCACATTCCTCTAAAGGGATAAATCATGGAATGCGTTGGGAGGGACCTCAAAGCCCACCCAGTGCCACCCCTGCCATGGCAGGGACACCTCCCACTGTCCCAGGCTGCTCCAAGCCCCAATGGCCAACCTGGCCTTGGGCACTGCCAGGGATCCAGGGGCCTCATAAGGAATGTAAATATAATTAATACCATTTTTAATAGGTTTGCCACACAGCCTTGTTCTTGTATAAATTAATTCAAAACTTCCTTTCTCTGCTCTTGTCTTTCTGTAATACTTAAAGATTAGACAGCGGAGCCCAGTGCTGTGGAGTAGGGAGAACTGAAAGTGAAACTGCAGGAAATTACTGAAATAAGTGGGGAAATGAACAGTGAGTGTAACAGAAATGTTCACAGAAGCCCCTGATATACTTTTCATCCTCTGTGCATGTGTGGGAATGTGTGACATAAAGGATATTCTGATGAGTTGCTCGTGGAAGGTGCATCTTCTTCAAGAAAAACTTGAATGTTCTTCATGACTTTAAGTTTCTTCCCTTTCTCCTTCAATCTTTTCCTCTCTTCTTTGGAAACAGGAGATTTTATTCTTTACTAACCCAATGATATTCCAGGTTAAGGCGTTTTCCTTTCTCCAGACTTTCTGTATTTCCTTGCAACTGCTTTTCAATGTTTTGTTCAGGTGAAATCAGCTCATTTTGGGAGAGAAAAGCTGGTTTTCAGGTGTAAATGCTGAGCTGCTGTTGTGTTTTCTGTCTGTGTAACAGACCAGTGGGTTTAGTCTCAGTGCTGGCATCTGCCAAGGATATTTTTACAGCTCCAGGTGTGCTCACTTTGTTCAGAGTCCTCAGTTTGTTCCTGCAGATGTGTTTTTGTTTGCTGGACACGAGTGAGGAATGTTCCTGCCTGCCCTTGGAAAAGGGGAGGAGGCTGATGGTGGGAAGGGCATTGAAGGACGGGGAATGCCAAGGGCTTTACCTATTTCCTCCCTGGGAAGTGTGTGGGTGTAGGAGTTTAAACCAGAGGGTGAGTTCTGCACCTTTATGCCTTGGGCAAGTTCCAGCTGAAAGCATCTGCCTCCACCAGAGGTGTCTGTGCAGCAGGATGGGCCTGGGCTCAAAACTGTCCCCATGTCCCTGTTAATCCTTGTGGGGACAAACTTCAGCCTGGCTCTTGTGCTGTCCATGGAGCCTCAGCTTCAGGGCTGGTTTTTTAAATGCAGCTTATTATTTTATTTCTTTTTTTCCTAAGGGTGTTGAGAATTACAGATCATGGAGTGCCTGGGTTGGAAGGGACCTTAAAGCCCCCCCAGTGCCCCCCCTGCCATGGCAGGGCCACCTTCCTGCCCCTGGACCCCTGGCAGTGCCCAAGGCCAGGTTGGCCACTGGGGCTTGGAGCAGCCTGGGACAGTGGGAGGTGTCCCTGCCATGGCAGGGGTGGCACTGGGTGGGCTTTGAGGTCCCTCCCAATCCAAACCATTCCATGATTCTATGTTTGCCTGCAGCCACCCCAGGGCAAGGCCCCTCTGCTCCATAGTGGGGACAGCAACAGGAACTGTGAGCGAGTTCCAGTGGGGGTGGGTGAGGAACTGGGAGGGAAAAGCAGGAATTGCTGCAAGGAGAGGGACAGACACAGCCCTGGTCTGAAGAGGAACAGAGAAATTCCAGCTGGAGCCATTTAAGAGTGGAAGGGCTTTAGGAGCAGTTGTAATCAGCTGAGAGAGCTGGAAAGGAGCTGAGCCTGGAGAAAAGGAGGCTCAGGGGGGACCTTGTGGCTCTGCACAAGTCCCTGACAGGAGGGGGTAGGGAAGGGAGGAGAGGAAATGGCCTCAAATTGCCCCAGGGGAGGGGCAGGGTGGAGATTGGCAACAATTTTGCCCTGGCAGAGTGGTGAGGCCTTGGGATGAGCTGCCCAGGGAGTGGTGCAGTCACTGTCTCTGGGAGTGTTCAGGAGGAGTCTGCATGTGGCCCTTGGGGACAGGGTTTGGGCTGCTGCTGCTGCTGCTGGGGTGGCACTGGGGGATCCTGAAGGGCTCTCCCAGCCCTGATGATCCTGGGATTCCATAGGAACACAGAGCTGCAATTCCCTGTGAAAGCTGAGGGAAGAGCAGGAGCTGACNCTCTCCCAGCCCTGGTGATCCTGGAATTCCATAGGAACACAGAGCACAGAGGGAACACAGAGGGAAAGGTGTCATATAGAAGAACAAGATGGCTGAGCCTGGGTGCTGTACAAATTAACATAACTTTGGAATTGAATGATTGATTTTGATATTTGGAATGGCATCACAAGTGTGGGTTTCTGGAACTGGGTTCTGGAGGACAAACTTTCTGCTCTTGTTCACAGGAGGTGACCTGTGTTTGTAGCAGAGACAAACTGTTTATGTATTGGTTTTTATTCCACTTCTTCTCACTGCTGTTATTAACCAGAAAATGTTCTCCATGAGTCTGTGCTGTAACACAATTGTAAAGGACATTTTTGTTAGTCTTTACCAAGTGGCTGGAGATGAATTATGGCACGTTGGGAAATGCAGATGTTGACAATACTAAACCAAATTAGAATGGTGCTAAGAGCAGTTGTGAGTCAGTTAATTAACTTTGCTTTCCTCTTCCCATATTTAAAATTCCCTGCGACCTTATCTCCATGCAGTGAGACCTTCTTTACCCTCAGAATCAGTTGATTTGCTGAGTTGGGTTCTTTTTCTCCATGTTAAAAAGGCACTAAATTATATTATCTGTTAGATTGGAGACTGGAAATATTAGTATTTAATTGAGATTCCTTGACATGACTCAAAGACCAAGGTCTGCCATAAGCTTTTGGGTTGTGGGGTTATTTTCTATTGCAGTTCTGTGTAAGGGAGGTTGTTTAGTGAAAATAGCTGAGTACAGCATCAGTAGAGTTTATCATGGAATGGTTTTGATGCCAGAATGATTTTCTGCTCTTTCTTTCACACCCCTCTCACACACTCTTTTATAGTTTGATGTGTTCTCAGTGCTTTTAGCCCCACACTTGTACCTCCCCAAGGCTGAGAACTCAGCTCAGCCCCACGGCACCGTTAAACCAGGAGAGCAAACATCCTGGGAGCCCCAGACACCAAGGGCCTCTCCAGAACACATTTGGGAACCTCAGCCAGGCCCAGCCAGGGGGAAGGTTCCTCACAACGAGGGCTTCACTCCAGCCTCTCCCTGGGGGATCTTTGATAAATATATTAATTTTGCAAGGCCTATAATTGTGTGTATTTCGGTGTGAGGTGTGCATGCATTTCAGGGCATTCCACCTGCACCAAGTGCTGCACCCAAAGATCCTGAAATAAATACCAAGGTAAAAACCCCTTTTTCCCATAAATTGTGTTTTAATTTTAAGACCAGGGAAAGGCAACAGTTTTGGGGTTGAGGGGACTTTAAAATCATCTCATTCCCTCACCTGCCATGGGCAGGGGAAATTGCAGTGGAAGGTTCTTTATGAAAACCTTAATTCTGTAAAACCCCCGGGACTGTAACTCACGGGAGTTGCCCAACATCTCGAGGTGTTCCTGGTGCATACTGAGCTGACCCTTGGCTGTGTTTCAGGCACTGGGGCAGGGCTGTTGATGGAAGAGCTGTGGGCAGTGTGAGCCGTGGCCATGGCAGGGTTCCTGGACAATTTCCGCTGGCCGGAGTGCGAGTGCATCGACTGGAGCGAGCGCCGCAACGCCATCGCCTCCATCGTGGCCGGGGTGCTGGTGAGCTGGGCAGCCACACACGGTGCCACCCTGCCCCAAGTTCTGTCATTTCTCCCTCTTCACTGCCCCAAATCCTGCCCCTTCCTCCCCAGGGTCACTGTGGCACTGTCAGCAGCGTTTGCACGAGTCCTGTGGCGTTGCTGATCGTGAGCTAGTTCTGCTCTCTGTTCTTGAAAATATCCCTCATGGATTTCCTGCAGAACTGGAGCTGTTGGAACTGCTCTGTTCTGCACATCTCTGTCTCCAGTGTGTTTAGAGTCTGGATTCTTGTTTGTAAGGGGAACAGGGAATTTTGTAGGAATTTCACAGGGAATTTCATAGAATCCCAGAAGGGTTTGGGCTGGGAGGGACCTTAAATCTCATCCCATCCCACCCCTGCCATGGCAGGGACACCTCCCACTGTCCCAGGCTGCTCCAAGCCCCGATGGCCAACCTGGCCTTGGGCACTGCCAGGGATCCAGGGGCAGCCACAGCTGCTCTGGGCACCCTGTGCCAGGGCCTGCCCTCCCTGCCAGGGAACAATTCCTTCCCAATATCCACTTCCAGGGATGGTGCAGCCAAAGCTTCTCTGGGCATACATTTATCCATACCCTGCTCCTTGATTTGAACAGAAAGTGTGACTGATTCCCAAATGCTCCTCTGAAAACAGGAGTGTTGAGGTTTGTGCAGACATTGCCCATCCAGAACATTTAAATCACTTTCTGTAAGAGTTTGTGCCTGTTAGAAGCCAGTTCACCCAGAGCTGTTCAGGAGCACTGGCCTGGATTCCCTGCCTGTCCCTGTGCCCTCCCAGGCTCACCCCCTGTGTCTGTGCCCAGTTTTTCACAGGCTGGTGGATCATGATCGACGCTGCCGTGGTTTATCCCAAGCCGGAGCAGCTGAACCACGCCTTCCACACCTGTGGGGTCTTCTCCACGCTGGCCTTCTTCATGTGAGTGTTGGGCACAGGGAGCTCTGAGCACCAGGAACTAAACCAGAGTTTACTGACAGTATGGCCTGAATGGATAAATCCCAGAATCCCAAATGGGGTTGGCTTGGGTTGGCTTGGGTTGGGTTGGCTTGGGTGGGATTTTAAAGCCCACCCAGTGCCACCTCTGCCATGGCAGGGACACCTCCCACTGTCCCAGGCTGCTCCCAGCCCCAATGGCCAACCTGGCCTTGGGCACTGCCAGGGATGGAGAATCCAATATTTACCTCAATACAAAACATTTGACTGCATTTCCCTCTATTTTTGAAACATTTTTACAGCTGTTCCTTGCCAAAAACTTCTTCAAGCAGGAGGGGTAACAATAGCCTGGCTCTTGTCATGGACATGTAAATAAAAGTAACAACTTCAATTGAATCATCCAATATTGGCAAGCAAAGAGGATTTGGGATCTGTAACTATACAGAATGCCAGGGAATTTTCCCAGAATTTGTCACATCCTTAAAAAAAAAAAAAAAAAAAAAAAAAGCTGGGGTTTTACTTAGAATTCCAATTTGATTTTCTGTAATCTGAAGTGTATCTTTTTTTGTCCCCAGGATAAATGCTGTATCAAATGCACAGGTGAGAGGAGACAGCTACAGTGATGGATGCTTAGGAAGAACAGGTAAATCAACACTAGGAATCCTGCTCAGGTGAAGGACTGATCATTTACCTGCTGGGGTTTTTTCCAAGTGGTGGTGAAAGAAATAGTCAGAAGATAAAGAGTAGGAAAGAACTTCTGTGAATTAATTCCTTTGCAGAATTAACCCTTGGAGATAAGTGCTGACTTTGTGAAAAAGGGGAACTCGGAAAAATTCAGCTGCTGGAAGTCTTGGCTTCCTAAACTTCCCTTGCAAATCCTGGATAGCTGCTGGGATAAATCAGGGGTGCTCTGGAGCAGACATTCCCTGGGAATGTGCCACAAACATTTCCATTTCCTCTGTGTCACTGCTCTGGCTGTCCCTGGACCTGCTGCCCTTTCCCTGCTTCCATTCAGAATTCCCTTCCTGTTTCCCACGTGGATCCCAGCAGCCTTTCCCATGGGATCTGTAAATTTGGTGGCATGTACTGATATTTTGATATTTGAAGCAGCCTGTGGTGCTTTTTTGTGTGTCACTCACAATCCAGCTCCAGAGAACCTTTGCACAGGAATATTTTTCCTTGCCAATGACTGAGCCTTGTGGATTTTGTCCTCAATCCAGGGTTTAACCCTTCCCTTTAGGGCCTTTAGTGGGATCAGGTGTTCCATCCTCCCAGAGGAGCAGCTGGATTTCCTGTCCCTAGGGATCATGACCCACATTTCACTCTCCCCTGCAGGGGCTCGGATCTGGCTCTTCATTGGCTTCATGTTGATGTTTGGATCACTCATTGCTTCCATGTGGATCCTCTTTGGAGCATATGTTACACAGAGTAAGTTTGGTTATTTTCTCCTCTAGGAAAGCACTTTTCCTGCCAGATTTTGGCAGGAAATGCACAGGGATGGAAGCCTGTGGTCTCTGGAAAATCCAAGCTACAGCATCCAGGTTTTAGTCCAGGACTGAAACTGCAAAATCCTGTTAAATCCACCTCCCAGTAACTGGAAATATCCTGTTATATCCACCTTCTTATAACTGGAATATCAGGTTAAATCCACCTCCCAGTAGCTGGAATATCAGGTTAAATCCACCTCCCAGAACTGGAATACCCTGTTAAATCCACCTCCCAGTAACTGGAAAGATCAGGTTAAATCCACCTCCCAGTAACTGGAATATTGGGTTAAATCCACCTCCCAGTAACTGGAAAGATCAGGTTAAATCCACCTCCCAGAACTGGAATATCCTGTTAAATCCACCTCCCAGTAACTGGAAAGATCAGGTTAAATCCACCTCCCAGTAACTGGAATATTGGGTTAAATCCACCTCCCAGTAACTGGAAAGATCAGGTTAAATCCACCTCCCAGTAGCTGGAATACCCTGTTAAATCCAGCTCCCAGTAACTGGAATATTGGGTTAAATCCACCTCCCAGTAACTGGAATATCCTGTTAAATCCACCTCCCAGTAACTGGAATATCCTGTTAAATCCACCTCCCAGTAACTGGAATATTGGGTTAAATCCACCTCCCAGTAACTGGAATATCCTGTTCAATCCCAGAACCTAAGAACTGAGTGTTTCCTCTGTTCCTCCCCTGCAGACACTAACGTGTACCCTGGATTAGCAGTGTTTTTCCAGAATGCATTAATATTTTTCAGGTGAGTTACCTGTGCAAATCCCCCTCCTTCCCAAGGGACTTCCCTGCTTCCACATGTTGCTGCTGCTGGAAAAGCAGCTCCCTGTTCTCCTCCCTTTGCTGCAGGGCTTACAAACAAGGTTTGATTTGGCCCTGCCCAGGCTCCTGCCTCCCTCCCAGCTCTCTCTGCTCCCCTGGATGTGCAGCTCTGGAATGGGGGTGGCCAGGGATGTACAGAGTTTTCTGGATGGGGAATTGCCAATGTCTGGATAATGGGAACCATTCACCTCTGTCCTGCAGGCCCTCAGCTCCCATCCCAGCAGATTCAATTCCCCTTTCCCAGACTATTTCACACCCTTGGCTCAATCCTCTGTGTTCTCTGGGTTTCCTTTCACTGGCTGAGCTCTCAGTTACAGAGAGTGATAATTCCTCTCCCTAAGAGCATGGTGGTGTGTTTTGTGACAGCACACTGGATTTATTTCAAATAATCTTGTTAAAGCTATCATGTAACAGTTGAAAAGTGGTGTCTGCAATAACTCTTTTTAGCTGTGGAATGCATTTTGCAATCCATGGATTTCATTAATAGAAGACACTGAAGGTGTTAAACAATGTCACTTCCAAGATCAGTCACTGAATTTTAATCTCACCTCCTTTCTTTTTTCAACTCCTGGCTGATCCTTTTCCTTCCAGCCCCACTCCAGATGCTTTGCAGTGGCCTGGATCGATGGGCTCTGGGAAAGGAGTGATATTCCTGCAGGAAACAGCAGCTCCTAAATCTCCTCTGGGATTGAAAAGGGAAACTGCTGCAGGCAGATTTTGTACCTGAGGTTTTTAGTCTTATTTAGAATCCCAGAAGGCTTGGATTGGAAGGGACCTGAAATCCCATCCAGTCCCCAGTGGGCAGGGACACCTTCCACTGTCCCAGGTGGATCCAAACCCTGTCCAGCCTGGCCTTGGGCACTGCCAGGGATCCAGGGGCAGCCACAGCATGTGGAACTTTGCAAATCAAATAGTAACATGGATCTGATTCTGTACCACAGGCTCAATATTCTTTCTGATTTGCTCATAAAAAAGGAATTGTTTATGTTTTACCCCAGCACATTCTGTCATGTTGAGCTGATTCCCAGGTGCCAGAGTGAGACTTTGATGCTCTGGACTCCTTGAATTTCATCAATACAGGATTTTCCCTCAGAAGGGCTGTATAACTGGGGTTTTTTTAAATTTGAGCTTCAGTTGTCTCCCACAGTTCCAGCCATGCACAGGAAACCAAATACAAACACCAAACCCAAATACTAACCTGACCAAAAGTTCAGGGCTGAGCTGTTGATTTGCACAGGGTAAGATTTAAGGATGGTGTTAAAATGACTTTTTATGTGTGGTCTGATTTTTATGTCTTTTATTTTTTCCCCTTAGCACTCTGATCTACAAGTTTGGGAGAACAGAAGAGCTGTGGGGCTGAGCTCACTCCTGGTCTGGTCCATAGTTGCCATGTGGTTCTTGTATGTAGATAAATTCACAGTCCTTTGTTCTTGGTTTGCTCCCAACTGTTGGAACTGAGACAATTCAGGCTCTGCCCGAAGCTCCTCTTTTCCCAGGACTCACTTGTGGATATGTACATAGGACTGTGGATATCTCAAAGGGAATGGCAGCCTGCCAGGCTTTCCTGCTGGGATCTCCAGGCTTTCTCCTTCAAATCCATGGCTTTCCACCAGTTTCATCTTCCAAACCTTCACCTGTGTCCCAGGCTTCGGTGAACAAAGAGTGAGCAAACAGGACAGAGCCCATCCCTGGAGCAGGGGCCGTGCTGGGATAAGAGCTGATTTTAAGAATTTTATATTATTGTTCAGGTAAATATAAAGTAGCTTTTTTTTTTGTTTTGTTTTTTTCCTTTTGGTAAAAGGTTATGGGTTTTTAAGCAAGTCCCTACACTCAGCAGGTTGTGCATGGCAAAGCAAAGTATTCCTGACTTGTGATGGCTCTGGCACAAAGGACATTTGCTGGCACCACAGTCCTTGGAATTAATTTCATGCTGCTCAGTGTAAGAGATACCAGTTGGTATTTAATGTATCTCCTGTTATTAGAATTAAAAACTCCAACAGACTGATGCCAGTTGTACTTGATATAAAGAATAAATGAGTCAGACCAACATCTTGTTACTCATGCAAGTGTCATTGGCTCCAGGGGAAGCTGTTTGCTGATAAATGAGTTTTCCTGACCTCTTCCCTCTGTGCTTAAAAGGGAGCAGGATGTGGATGGATTTATTGTTCACAGTCCTACCTTGTAATAGTTTCAACATTCAATAAATTCTAGGAGTGACTCATAGCCAGTTTTAGGGCTGCTGTTGCCTCAGTGAAAATGTGTTTATCTTACATTTTATGGCTGTTTCCATTAGTGACTTATTGAAATCCAATTTCATCTCAGTGCAGTCAAACAGAAAGTGATGCCAAGGATGTTTTATATCCCTGGAGTGTTCCTGTAGATCCATTTGCTGTGGGTGAGATCTCTGTGGTTTTTACAGCATTTGACTCTCCCCTGGGTCCCAAGGCTTTTGCAGCTTCCCCATATCAGAGCTGCTGCCTCAGCAGTGTCAGTGCTGAGTGGAAATGCTCTGCTGGTGACTGGAAACTGTCATCAAACAGGTCATGTAACAAGGGCCAGGGGCAACAAGCTAAGACTTGGCAGGTTCAGGCTGAGCTTCAGGAATTGCTTTTTTACCCAGAAGGGATAAAAGCAGCACTGGAATACATCCCCAGAAAGGTGGAAGTGTCTCCACTCTTGGAGGGTTTCCAGATTTGGTTGGACAAAATTATGGTGACCTGAGTGAGTCAGAGGCTGGGCCAGAGACCTCTGGGGGGCTCCTCCCAGCATAACTTCTCTGACTGAAGAGAATCAATCAGATTGATTGATCTGATCAATCTGGTGGGAATTGCCCCAGGGGGCAGGAACTGGGATTGCAGCTGCCCTGGTGCCCTGGNTGGGAATTGCCCCAGGGGGCAGGAGCTGGGGCCGGGTCTGGAGCTGCCCTTACCCCACAGGTGCTCAGTGCTTGGAATTCCAGAGACCTGCAATAAAAGTGATCTTAGGTGCTCAAAACAGTGAATTCACAGGGTAATTGCACAGGAACTCACCTCTGCACAAGGCTTGCACCATGCAGTAAAACCAGGCTGAGGCTTCAGGCCTGACAGGTTTCTGGCCCAGGAGCTTGGGAATGTTTGTTGGGAAAGTCAGGAGGGAGTGTGGCCTGTAACTAATCCCTAGAACTAATCCCAGTGCCGGATCTTGTACCTGGACTTGGAACTTGAACACACAAGCCAGGCTGGGAGAGCTGGGGGTGCTCACCTGGAGGAGAGAAGGATCAGGGAGAGCTCAGAGCTCCTTGCAGGGCCTGAAGGGGCTCCAGGAGAGCTGGAGAGGGACTGGGGCCAAGGCATGGAGGGCCAGGAGGCAGGGAATGGCTTCCCAGTGCCAGAGGGCACTTCGACACCTCTGGCAGCTCCAGCACAAGCCAAGGGGACAGGGAAGGCTCAGTGACAACCCTGGAGTTACTCCCAGTAAATGCTTTTTAAATTGTTTGTGTAAAAACATTTACCAACCCAATTCCTGACACAAGTCCAGTGCAGGATTTATTCAGGAATACATACAGAGATTCCCAGGACATGTTTTAACCTTATTTCCATCCTCTGTAAGCATTAGGTTGTCCCTTTTGTGAGCTGTGCTTCCCCCTTGGTTCCCAGCCCAGCCTCAGAGCGTGGCTGACGAGAGCAGAGTGGTGCTGACAGGACAATTCCCACATGACTCAGGCTTCCCTGAAGCTCCCTGTGGCAGCAGCTCCTCTGATCCCAAGGGATTAGAGCCATTCTGCAGGAAGCACCTGATGGAGCTGTTGGCAGCTGCTGGCCTGGGCTGTTCCTGGAAAGGCTGAAACAGAGGCACCTCAGCTCTGCCAGGGCACTCCCAGCCAGGCACTTCCAAAGAGAAAAACCAGTTCTTGTTGGTTTTTTAAAACAATTCCTATCACCCCCCCAAAAAACCCAATAACCCCAGCTTTTTAGTACAGAAGAGTTCTTGTTCTTTGTGCTTTAATGGTCACTTTCCAGACCCCACAGGGGGTGACACAAGGTTTCACTTGGGCTCTGCTGCTTTAAGGCACTAAAAGCAGAACTGTCAGGCACCTTTTCTTCTGCTGGTGGTCAACAAGAAGTTTTAGTGTCTGACAGTGACTGATACACGTTGTAGAAACTCAGAGCAAAATTATCTGTAAGTCCTTTGTGGTGTGCAGGGCCCTGGCCTGGCTGCAGGAGCAGATTAATGCTTCCAGGAGGGTGGGAGGAGGCAGATATGAGCAGGCCTCTCTGGGAGGGGTTCTTGGCACAGCTTCATCCTCAGGAAAGTACTCACCAATTCCTTTTCAGCTTGTCCTGCACTTAAAGTGATCCAGGACAGCAGACTGGGGTGGCTGTAACAGAGTATTATTGCCAACAAAACCAACACCAGTCTAAAGGGAATGCACACTGCAACTCCTCACTCCCTGAAAGATCCCAGGTTCTCCTACATCAATAAAGTGCTGTTATTCCTCCAAGCTTCCTTCCAACTTGGGGTGGGCATCTGCCCCTTTTCTCCATCTGTCTTCAGGCACTTTAGTGTTCCTTTCCCTTCCCTTCCACGTTCCCTCTTCCCAGTGCCTTGGGCAGAGCAAGGAGCGGGGGCAGCTCGGCAGGAGCCCCTGGAGCACATCCCAGGGCTCTGTGTTCAGTGTTCAGGCCTGTCCTGCCAGCAGCCACACCTCAGGAGCAGCCTCTGGGTAGTCCTGGAGCAGGTGCCACTCACTGGGGTGCCCCTTCAGTGCCTGCCCTGGTCCTGGGGGTGTTGGGTGATGGAGCCTCCCCGCTGGGGCCAATTCCTTCTCCAACCTCCACAGCCCAGGGCTCATCCTCAGCAGGACCACACAGCTCCTGCAAGCCAGCCAAGCCAGGGTCCCTCAGGAACTGGAAAAAACCAGAAAACACCAGGTTAGATCCCTGCTAGAAATTCCAGAGCCAACAAGCTGCACCAGCCCAGAATCCACAGCAGGAGCTTCTCATCCTCAGCTTCCTCCACTGAACAAGGAAGTTAAAAATGCTTTATTTCTGTGGGGGGGAAAGAAATAAATTATTCCAACATCCCTTCAAGTGAGTTAAAGCAGCTGCAGTTTCTGGTTGGGTGTTTGGGGTTCTTTTTGAATAAATTTTGGCCTATCCTTCCATGTCAGTTCAAGCAAATTCCTGTGAGTTAGGAACCAACCACTCCCTGATCTCCCAGCTGGGAGAGCCTCCAGCTCAGGAACCCAGCAAGGGAGTGATGGAGCAAATGGGATCCCAGGTCCTGGTGTGACCAGTGCCAGGCAAGAGGGAGCTGCAGCTTCCTCTGGCACCAGGAACCTCCCTGACCTTCTGCCCTGGCAGGTACAGCTCTCCCTGACTCCCCCTCTGCTCCCCTTCCCCCCAGAAGTCACCCAGCAGCTTTCCAAGGGGAGTGACTTCATGATGTGTTTCATATTGCTTATTCTGTGTTCAGAAAATGAATCTTGTGCTTTTCTGTGCCTTTAAACTGGACACAAGAGAAGAGGGAAAGAAAAAACCAGCAGACATCCCCCAAATAAAGAGAAAAGTGAACTGTAGTTCTTCCTGTGTAATAACAGAAAAACATAAAAAAGTCAAACAGAAAACCACGTTTACTCTAACAGCAGAAGTGTGTAAATTAAAAGAGCACAAAAGTAAAAAATAGAAGTTCCACCAAAAAGAATAACTGCAGTTACCCTTAACCAGACTACCAAATATGATTAAAAAAAAAAAAGATGTCTGATCCCCTTACAAGAACCTCTAAAATGTATTCCCAGAGAAAGAAAGATAACCAAGACTAAAAGTGCCCTGCCTCTAGCCCAGTAGAGGCCAAAAAAATTGTGGATTTTAGACTGTGTAAATTCCTTAACCTGGCACAGGGTAATATATCAAATAAAAGATGGCAATCAAAGCAAGGAGCTTTAGAAAAGTGAGACAAATTCTCACTGAATTTCAGTTCAGGCTCCACTTTTCTCTGCAGTCCCAGCAAGGCTGATGAGCCACGGGGTTATTCTTCCAAAAGCCCAAATGGATCCACTTCAGCACATTCCAGACACGAGCACAGCTCAGCTTGGCCTTTCTGCTCCCTGAAACTCTGCCCCTGGGAGCTCAGAGCCTGCTGGGGATGGGCTGAGCCCAGGATTGTCCTGCAAACCTCCCAGAGCTGTCCCCAGGGACTCAGCATTCCCCTGATGCCAGAAGGATTTTTTGCTCTTTCTTTCACACCCCTCTCACACACTCTTTTATAGTTTGATGTGTTCTCAGTGCTTTTAGCCCCACACTTGTGCCTCCCCAAGGCTGAGAACTCAGCTCAGCCCCACGGCACCGTTAAACCAGGAGAGCAAACATCCTGGGAGCCCCAGACACCAAGGGCCTCTCCAGAACACATTTTTATAAATTAAAATAAGCCCATTGAAGAAAAAAAGTTCCTTNCCTGTATTAATATAATAAAAATATAATAGAATAATAATAGAAGGAGTACTTTTTTACTATTTTAAAACCATGTACAAGGTGTTTTTTATTGTTTTAATACCCTGTACAAGGATTTTTAAATTATTATTAATACCCTGTATGAGGATTTTTATACTATTTTAGTACCCTGTACCATTTGTTTTCACTATTTAAATACTCCCTACAAGGATATTTTATTATTTTAATACACTTACAAGGATTTTTTTCCTCTTTTAACACCGTGCACAATTATTTTTTAATTATTTTAATACTCTGTACAAGGATNTTTTCAGACCAGAGAAAGGCATCACCCCCTCAGGAGAGGCCCAGGGTGGCTGCTCCCTGGCAGAAAGAGACATTTTAAACCTTGTGCCCTTCCCTCCCCCCGAGCCCTGCCCAGCCCTGGCTCCCTCTGTGCAGGAATCCCCAAGTGCTGCACGAGGATTTTCCAGAACAAGGATGAGCCTTGGATCTTGCAGGTCCTGAACATGAAATGCTGCACTCTTTTCATACCCTGTGATTTTTTTTTCTTTAATATTAATACCCTGTATTAATATAATAAAAATATAATAGAATAATAATAGGAGTACTTTTTTACTATTTTAAAACCATGTACAAGGTGTTTTTTATTGTTTTAATACCCTGTACAAGGATTTTTAAATTATTATTAATACCCTGTATGAGGATTTTTATACTATTTTAGTACCCTGTACCATTTGTTTTCACTATTTAAATACTCCCTACAAGGATATTTTATTATTTTAATACACTTACAAGGATTTTTTTCCTCTTTTAACACCGTGCACAATTATTTTTTAATTATTTTAATACTCTGTACAAGGATTTTTTAAATTATTATTAATACCCTGTACAATTTTTAAACTATTTCAATACCCTGTACAAAGATTTTTATTATTATTATTTTAATATCCTGTACAAGGATTTCTTTTTTTACTATTTTAACACCCTTTACATACATTTTTTTTACTATTTTCATACCCTGTACAAGGATATTTTACTATTTTAATATACTTAAAGGAAGGTTTTATTTACTATATTAAGACACTGTACAAAGGGGTTTTTTTATTATTTGAATACCCTGCACAAGGATTTTTTTATNTTTTTTAAATGATTTCAATACACTGTGCAAGGAATTTTTTACTGTTTTAATGCCCTACACAAGGACTGCTTTACTATTTTACTAGTAAATATTTTCCAATATTTTAACATACAGTATTTAAAAAATTATTTTAATACCCTGTGCAATTATAGTTTGAATTATTCTAATACCTTGTACAATTATAGTTTAAATTATTCTAATACCCTGTAAAAGGATTTTTAAAAAATTATTTTAATACACTTACAAGGATCTTTAAACTCTTTTAATACCCTGCACAATTATTTTAAAATTATCTTAACAGCCTGCACAATTAATTTTTCTACTTCAATACCCTGTCCATGAATATTATTTTTACTATTTTAACACACTATACAAGAATTTTTTACTATATTTTTACTATATTAATACCCTGTATTAATATAATAAAAATATAATAGAATAATAATAGGAGTACTTTTTTACTATTTTAAAACCATGTACAAGGTGTTTTTTATTGTTTTAATACCCTGTACAAGGATTTTTAAATTATTATTAATACCCTGTATGAGGATTTTTATACTATTTTAGTACCCTGTACCATTTGTTTTCACTATTTAAATACTCCCTACAAGGATATTTTATTATTTTAATACACTTACAAGGATTTTTTTCCTCTTTTAACACCGTGCACAATTATTTTTTAATTATTTTAATACTCTGTACAAGGATTTTTTAAATTATTATTAATACCCTGTACAATTTTTAAACTATTTCAATACCCTGTACAAAGATTTTTATTATTATTATTTTAATATCCTGTACAAGGATTTCTTTTTTTACTATTTTAACACCCTTTACATACATTTTTTTACTATTTTCATACCCTGTACAAGGATATTTTACTATTTTAATATACTTAAAGGAAGGTTTTATTTACTATATTAAGACACTGTACAAAGGGGTTTTTTTATTATTTGAATACCNTATTTTAAGACACTGTACAAAGGGGTTTTTTTTATTATTTCAATACCCTGCACAAGGATTTTTTTACTACTTTAATACCCTGCACAAGGATTTCTTTTTTTACTATTTTAATCCCCTGTAAAAAAGACTTTTTTTACTTTTTTCATACCCTGTACAAGGACATTTTACTATTTTAATATACTTACAGGCAGGTTTTTTTTTACTATTTTAATACACTGTACAATAATTTTTTTATGATTTGAATACCCTGCACAATGATTTCTTTTTTTCCTATTTTAATCCCCTGTAAAAAAGACTTTTTTTACTTTTTTCATACCCTGTACAAAGATATTTTACTATTTTAATATACTTACAGGAAGGAATGAATTAAAATTTACTATTTTAAATCATTGTACAATAATTTTTTTATGATTTTAATACCCTGCACATGGATTTTTTTACCATTTTAACACAAGGTACAGAGATTTTTTTCCCCCTAACTGAGATGCACTGCACTTGCCAAGTGACTCCTATGAAATGTCACAGCACAAAGACACCAAATTCTTTACTCTGGGTTCATTCATCTCCCCAAAAAAATCTGGGAATGCTCTGCCAGAACCCCAGCACTGCCAGAGAGCTCAGACAGAGACAAAAACATCCACCCCCACGAGCTGCACACAAATAAAAGCTTTAAAAACCCCAGAATTTTATGCTGAATGTGAACTTTGAAATGCAAGCTTTGCTTGAGGGCAGCTCCTTGTGGAAAGGCTGAAAGAGGAAGAGGAGCAGGACCAGAACTGAGGGGTTCAGCACAGAAATGTCCAAGCCACAGCAGGAAAATGCCCTGGGATGAGATTTTCATCTGAGCCCTGCTAAAAGCAAAGAGGAAATGCCCAGGGACATCCCCTGACATCATCCTGAGGCATCAAAGCAAAGAATTGGGGTTTGTTCATTAAAAATAATCCAGGTTTGCTTTTCCACACCCAATTCCTGCCCAGACCTGGCTCCAGCCCCTGTTTGACAAAAGCTCTTTGCTCCCAGTGAGCCCCAGTCTGAGGGCTGGGAGGAGCAGAGAAAGAGGAACAGGAACAGGATGAGGCAGCTCAGGTTTTTCCAGGAAAGCACAGGCAGGTTTGCATCCCAGGGCACAGGAAAGACTTCAGTTCAGCAGCAGGGACAGGAGTGGGAGATCACAATCAGCAAAGGCACAGGTTTGAGACACCACTTGTTTTATCTCCATTTCTGCTCAGCAACAACTGCTTTTGGTGATGTTCCCCCAAGGTTCTCTCTTACAGGAGAAGCCCCCAAGGTCCCCACGTACCTCCTCGAAGTGTGATGGGATTTGCAGAGGTGGCTGAGACCAATGTTTGATTTTTTGGTGGTATTTCCACAGACACAGCAAACCAACTACCACCAGATTTGCAAGGAGCAACCCCACAACACACAGGATGCCAATGTACACAGCTTGGGTTGCCTCTGGAAAAGAAGGGAAAAAATCCAAATACATATGGCAGGTTGATATTTATGGAATCATGGAATGGTTTGGGAGAGACCTTAAACTCATCCCATTCCCACCCCTGCCATGGCAGGGACACCTCCCACTGTCCCAGGCTGCTCCCAGCCCCAATGCCCAACCTGGCCTTGGGCACTGCCAGGGATCCAGGGGCAGCCACAGCTGCTCTGGGCACCCTGTGCCAGGGCCTGCCCTCCCTGCCAGGAAACCATTCCCACTTCCCAATCTCCCACCCAGCCCTGCCCTCTGGCACTGGGAAGCCATTCCCTGCCTCCTGTGCCTCCATGCCTTGGCCCCAGTCCCTCTCCAGCTCTCCTGGAGCCCCTTCAGGCCCTGCAAGGAGCTCTGAGCTCTCCCTGGAGCTTCTCCTCTCCAGGTGAGCACCCCCAGCTCTCCCAGCCTGGCATCAACCTGGATTCCACAGGGGCCCAAATTCCTTTTTCCCATTTTACAGCAGGATTATGAAGGTAAAGGAAAAACAACCAAATACCACAGGGACCCTCCAACCCTGGCTGAAAATTCCTCATTATTCTACCACTCATGGCAAGTGTGAGCTCCCCGTGGTGCTCTCAGCATTGCTGATGAGCTGGGTGTGGAAGGGACCAGCTCAGGTGATGCAGGACTCGTGCCCCACCCCATCCCACTCCACACAAAAATACCATTCCCCTTCCATACCACTGAGGGCAGTTCTGTGACACTCTGGGGCACTCTGCTCTCCTTCTAACCAGTGACCTGAGTAGATCTTCAACTGCACTTGAATGCTGAAGCAATAAAGTGTTGATTCCTTTAGATTTCTAATCTGGAATAGTGTATTGCTTTCATTTAGCTTCTGTTGAAAAGACACACACACACAAAGAAAGGTGTTACTGTAAAAACCAGCCCAGTTTTCAACACAAATATCCCACCCCCATTTAAGTTCCTCATTCAAGAAGCTCAAATTTTAGTTTTCCTCACTCAGCTTTCCCAAGTAACAGAAGCAGTGGAATATTTTACTTTTCCTGGGAGTTTGGATGCAGCTTCTGCAGCAGCCTAGGTGGGGAGCAGAACACAGGGAAGGGGAGGGGGAAAGAAAATCACAATGCCTCCTTTCGTGGCTCTCAGCTGCAGGTATTCTGTGTGTGAGAAAAACACACTCTGAGGCAAGGCAGGAAGGAAGTGGAGGCGATTCACCAAGGACTCTGAAGCAAAAGGGGGGTTTTAAATAAATAATTCTTTTAGCTTCTGTTTTTTAAATGTTTTGACTTCAGATTGACGTCATTTGGAAGCCTCTTCCTCTTTTTTTTTTTTTTCCTTGTTTTTTAAGGTTTTTTTAAGTCTGACTTAATACCTCCCCTGCACCTCTGGCCTGCCCAAGCACAACTCCCAGGGCCCCAGGCAGCAGCAGGAGCACACGATGATCCCAAAACCTCTGAGCCTCAGGATGAACAGGACCAGCTCATCCCAGCATATTCCTCCTCTCCCTGCCCTGGGATCAGGCACGTCAGGCCCCAGCAGCTGCTCCTGCAGCTCCCAGCACAGCAAAGGAGGAGGGAGATTCCAGAGTTTTCCAAATTGCCTGAGAAAAGTCTGCAATCAAAAGCCACCTTTGGCACCAATTCTCTCCCCAGATCTGCAGAGGGATTTAATCTCTTTCCATACAGAGGAAAGAAGTTTCTAAATTTGGCAGTGCAGCACTGCTGGTGCCAAGGGCAGAGGAACCCTTTTGCCAACACTCCACAAGGTGACCCTGGCTTCCTCTTTAAAGAGATTTTCTGCCCCCATCTGCTGTCCTGCCAAAAGACACTGACTGCCATCCCCCAGTGCCCTGGCACAAAGAACAAACTAGAGAGGATTCTTACTTTTTCTGTAGGACTTGTTGTGTTCTCCCAGTAGGACACCTGATACCGGAGCAGGTCCCCAGTGTCAGGGGTGAAGGGGAGGCTGACACTGATGAGCAGCGAGTCAGGGCTGACACTCACACTGTTCACCCTGGGGGGGCCCAGAGTGGCTGAAAACAAACAGAGAGAGCAGGGAAACCCTGGGGTGAGCAGCTCCACACAATCCAGGATCCCTGAGGCTGGCAAAGCCCTCCCAGCCCAGCCAGGCCAAGCTGTGCCCCATGCCCACCTTGTCCCCAGCCCAGAGCACTGAGTGCCACCTCCAGCCCTTCCTGGCACCCCTCCAGGGATGGGCACTGCAAACCTCCCTGGGCAGCTCTTGCCAAGGCCTCCCCTCCCTTGCCATGCACAAATTGCTCCTGGTGTCCAAGCTGAGCCTCCCCTGGCCCAGCCTGAGGCTGTTCCCTCTCCTCCTGTCCCTGTTCCCTGCCAGCAGAGCCTGACCCCCCCCGGCTGCCCCCTCCTGTCAGGGACTTGTGCAGAGCCACAAGGTCCCCCCTGAGCCTCCTTTTCTCCAGGCTCAGCTCCCTTCCCAGCTCCCTCAGGAATTCTCCATTCCCTTCCCAGCTCCCTGGACACTCTCAGCAAACACCCAAACATCGACAGCTTTTGCTCAAGAAAGGGAAAACATTTCCTCATCTATTAATGCACTTACAATACTTGCTTAATTTCCCTGGAAATTCAGTAAATATTAACCAATAGTTAATGCTCAGAAGTGTCTGAGTTCATATGCCATATGTGGTACTGGCCATAAAACTGTTATCTTTTCCTTTGATCAGCCTGGCACACATTCCATGTTCCCAAAACCCTCACTGTTTGGTCCCTACATTGGAAGAGGAACAACAACTTCTGCCCTCCTTGCTCTGATGTCTCCATGTGTCCCTAAGGATAAACATGATGACTTCCTTTTGTGAAGTGCTCCAAGGTGTAAATCATGAAAAATACCAATATGGTCCTGTCAGAAGTATTCATTAACTGCAAAAATCACTCCTTGCATGCACCAATGCTTCCTCATTGTGCCTCAAATCCAACGACTGATCCAAACACCAAAGGAGGGAGCTCATGGATTGGTATTTGGGAACTGATTTCCAGGGGAGTGACACAATAATTACCCTGGAATGTTGCTCCTCTCCCACCCCAAGCCCCTGCTTTGTCCCACGTTCCCATCAGCTCGGTGCTGTCCCAGCCCCCAGAGGATCCCAATCCCAATCCTGCACCACAGGCTGGGCATGCATCAGTGCTCAGTGCAGGATTAGGCATTTCCTTGCCCTGCTGCCAGGGAAAATCCAGGATTCAGAACCAGGGGAAGTACCAGACTCTGGAGCCTGGACCATCACTGCCCTCAGCAGGTCTGGGAGATCAGGAACTAAAGAGTCCACAAATCCCTTCCTCTGCTTAGTTCCCATTTCAAAGGTACTTTTTAACTTGAACATCGACTTTTTTTCTATTCCTAAAATGAAGCACAGCAAGGGAAAGAGCAGATCTGGGATCCCTGAATTGTGCCAGGCCAGGATGGACACTGGGGCTTGGTGTAGCCTGGGACAGTGGGAGGTGTCCCTGCCCTTAGCAAGGGTGGAGTTGGATGAGCTTTAAGGTCCCAACCCAAACCATTCTGTGATTTAAAGTGTGGCCTTGACACTTCCACACTGTAGTGTAGACAATTTATACTTATCTGAACCATTTCTATTTATCTGAACCATTTCTATTTATCAGAAAAGGGATCTGTCCAGCAGAAAGAGGTGGTTTTGCCTCAGACTATCATAAACCCAAAAGTGTGTGTGTGGGCAGAGCTAAGTGGGGATATGAGAACATGGAAAACCCTCCAGCAAAGGAACATCGTGGCTCTTTGAAGGCTCAACCACCCCAGGAGGCTCAGGGGTTCCTCTGGTAACACCTGAGAGAGCAGAGCAGAACCAAACCCTGGGGAGGCCTCGGAGCCTTTGTGGACAGAACACCTCAATCCTCTCACACAACAGAGCCAAGGAAGCCCACACAGGCAACAGGGATTTTCCCAAAGGAACCTCCTGTGGGAGGCACCGAGGTCCCAAAGAGCACTCACTGTTCCTCTCTGCCACGAAGGGAGGGGTGTGCACCCAGGCCGAGGTGAGGGGGCCCAGCTCGGCCCTCACGCGCAGCAGGATCGTCCAGCGCCGGCTCTGGAGCTCTGGGGGGAACGGGCACTGGGGCTGGGGGCTGTGGGCACAGCCCATCTCACTCCACTCCTCGTAGAACCCTCTGCAGAGCACAACAAACACCAATAAACCACCTGCAGTGCTGGTGCCTTTCCCTGGTGCAGCTGTTGTTGCCTTTCCCTGGTCTTAAAATTCAAACCAAAGCACAATTTATGGGGAAAAGGGGTTTTTACTTTGGTATTTATTTCAGGATCTTTGGGTGCAGCACTTTGTCCAGGTGCAATGCCCCAAAAATGCACTCACTGTATCTCACACACCGAAATGCACACAGTTCTAGGCCTTGCAAATGAGCACATCTATCAAAGATTCTCCAGTGAGAGGCTCCAGTGAACCTTTCATTGTGAGGAACCTTCCCCCTGGCTGGGCCTGGCTGAGGTTACAGAAATGTGTTCTGGAGAGGCCCTTGGTGTCTGGGGCTCCCAGGATGTTTGCTCTCCTGGTTTCAGGGTACAATGGGTCTGAGCTGAGTTATCAGGATGGAAAATGACAAGTATGGTGGCTAAAAGCACTAAGAATGCATGAAACTATATAAAAGGGGATATGAGAGTGGAATAAAATAAAAGGCAGAAAATCATCTTGGCATCACAGCCACCCAGAACACTCCCCTCACACCCAGTTTTGGTAAGAAAAGCACATGTCACAAAACTATGGCTTCACACGGATTTAACCCCAGGGCCCTCCCAGCTCCTCGGGATCTGGGGAAATTTAAATTGGCCAGAGAGAATCAGGAAAGGCTAAAATTCTTCAGAGAACTGTGCAGCATTTCTGGGTGTCCTCAGGGCTTCAATCTTCCCTCAGCTCAGAGGACACATCATGGGCTGAGGGCCTGTCAGTCACCAGGAGCTGCTCTTGGAGACACATAAAAACATCTGTGATAAAAAATGTTCCTTCATTCTGTGCTTGCACATTTTTGGGGGTTTTGGGGCTTTTAAAACCAATTGTTATCCTGGATTAGAACAAAATGAGTTGGTGTTAGGGCAGTTTACTCACGTTCTGTACTGGACTGTGTATAACACCGAGCCATTCTCCACTGGGACAGGAGACCACCTCAGCAAACTCTGGAAGTTGTAGGAGTAAATCTCCACATCTTTTGGTGCTGGTAAATGGGGAGAGGGTTCTGAAGGAAGAAGAGGAATAAAAATAATTATTGAAACATTCAAGTGCACAGTAACCAAATTTCAGTCTCCAAATTCCATCACCATATATTTATATTTTCACTGCTTTGCAGGTAAAACCCTTCCCCCTCCTCCTCCTCCTCCTGTTTCCAAGGGCTCTGGCACACTCAAGAGGTGAGGACCTGGCACAGGGTGCCCAGAGCAGCTGTGGCTGCCCCTGGATCCCTGGCAGTGCCCAAGGCCAGGTTGGCCATTGGGGCTGGGAGCAGCCTGGGACAGTGGGAGGTGTCCCTGCCATGGCAGGGGTGGCACTGGGTGAGCTTTGAGGTCCCTCCCAACCCCACCCAGTGTGGAATTCTCTGTATCCATGTGCTGCACATAGGTAAAACCTTTTAAAATGAAGGCCTTGTTGCCTTTGTAAAATGATGGCTCAGGCCTGTTACTTGGGCTAAGAAGAGAAGGGCTGAGGGAAAGAGAATGAGGGGCAGGAAACCAGGCTGGGTGCCCACCCTGTGCTCACATCGTGGTGTCTGATGGTTGCCTCAATTATGTCTGTTGTGCTTTAAATCCCTGTACACTGAAAACAGGCTTCAAAAGGCTGGGTTTTTGCAATGAAGGGCTCTCCTTTGCACCTGCTCGAGGGTGGGAATTGGTGAGGCTGACAGTTGTTCTGAAAGCCTCAGCTTTACAGAGATTGCCTTAAAAACAGTTACAATTTACTCGTGAGAAACTGTAGTTACAGTGAAAGCTACAGTGATAGGCAAGAGGATAATCAATGAAAGAAGATGTTCTGCACACAAGGAGAAGGTGTTTTTGTTATGGAATATCAAGATTGTTCAAGAAAGGACCTGCATATAATATGTAACTAATTGCTTGTACAGCTAATTGCATTGCTGTTTGAATGGTCATTGCTTTGCAGACAGCTGTCACTGTTTGCTCAGCAGTCCATTATAATAAGTTACAGTATTGTAAAGAAGATAAAGATAACAGTATGTTGGAACCCTGGGAGCTGAGAATTTTAAGTTCTCTGTGCTGAAAGGCACTGATCCACAAGGAAACACCACATTTGATCTGAGGCCTTGGGATAGGCTTCCAAAATTGAGTGATGACATTAAAATCACATGTGTGTGGTTTGAATAGAAGGTGTGGTGTCACAGGGGGAAAAATTTGGGATTTAAGGTTTTGAATATAGTAATACACATTTGCAAAGATAGAAATTTTAGAGCAGTAGCTAGATACTTCTTTTTCACTTTCTTCTTCCTTCTTCTTCATGGGTTTAGATGATATAACGAGATAAAAAAATCTGCACTGCAGAACTTAGAAGTTAAAATATTGAGTTAGAAATAAAAATAATTGAAGTGGCAAATCATTATTGGACCAAAGGGCCTTGAAAAAGCTCTGCAAAGCCAGAGAACCACCATTGTTAGCCTTGTTTTACCTTGTTACAGAGCTCACAGCTTCTAAGGCTGTAACAGAGATAAGAACCAATAAAAAACTGAGTGTGAACGAGAAAAAAACACATGTCCTGTGTTCAATCCCAGCTCTGGGGAGTGAGGGTGAGAGGCTGGGAAGAAGCCATCACCAGACAATAGTAGAGAATAATAAACATTTTTTGTTTCTTATGACTTTAGATCATAAGAGTTGTTGTGTGTTTGTTTTTATTATAATAAATGGTGACCCTGATGTGATTGTGGGCCCGATCCCACAATCCTTGGAGCTGAGGTGATCCCAAGAGCCTGCCTGGAGAGCAGAGAGCCTGCATGAGGATAGCAAGGAAGACAGAACCCAACAAAACTCGAGAGCAGAAAGTTCTGCTTAGTCCAGACCAGAATGTGACACTTGAGTCAAGTGCTGCCTACATGGAAATCCTTACTAGAAACCATGAGTACTGGCACAACAGCACTGCAAAGTATATTATTGTGAGCCAAATCCCAGCATTTTCCAACAAGTAAGTGTTGCATTTAGTGTAAGCTCCTAGAAAACAGCTGGGAAGAGATAAAGACACACAGAAGTTGGCAACAATTTGGGGCTTGCTCTTTGATACTTTAAAACAGCCAGCTAATTGCATTAAGGCAGAGGAAGGGCAACTTGATGAAAAAGCAGAAGTAACTCCTACAGAGGATGAACTGATGGAATCTGAGGGAGGAAATGGGTACTGCTTGAAAAGAGCAGCTCCTGATCTGCCTGGGACTCAGAGAGCTTCTGCTGAAAACAGTGATGTCACTGAAAGGTCATGTGCCTCCCCAAAAGACTACATACCACCAACCCTTCCTTCTCCCAGAGACCTTGTGCAGTGGGAATGAGTGCATCCCTGGCCTGCTGATCAGCTGAGAGAAGGAAATTTAATGGAACAAAGAGCAGACCTTACCACACTGCCTGCCCCTACAGCCCCCCTGATGCCTTCAATGGCTCCCTAGAAACAGAGAGCAAGCAGGAATAAAGGAATCAAGGAGGGATTGGTTGGAAAGGCCTTCAGAGGTACACTCTGGGCTCCAGAGGCTCCTGCCTCAGTGCATCCCAACATGGACAAGGACAGCTCCCGAGTTCTTCCCACTTGGATCTCAGCATCAATTCCCCAAGCAGAAGCCAGGCAAGGATGGAATTTGCCCAAGCTTGCCCCCCTGTCCCCAAGATTGTGGTTTGCAGTTGTTGGGCCTAGGAGGGTCTGGGTGTCCTTGGAGAGCTGGAGAGGCTTTGTTGTGTGTGTGTGAGCATGAGAGAACAGCACTGAACGAGCTCCAGGGAACTGCAGAGTGACACTGGGCAGGGCAGGGCTGGGAACATAGAAAAGTTAAACCTAAGGCATCATCCCTGCCTCCACCTCCACCATCTGCACAGGCACTGACAAGATAATTCTTGGAGTTGTTCCCAGCACTGCTGGAGGACACTGACAGTGACAATGGGGATGAAAGGAAAGTAAACAGAGACTCTCGGCAGGAACGTCAGGGTGGGAGTGACCGCAGGGAAAGGAGCGAGGCTGCTGCTGCTGCTGCTCTGACACAGCTTGGAAAAACAAACCCTGGGCACAGCCTCCTTGTCAGAACCCAGACAGCCTGGTCGGGTTTGAGAGCAAATCAAACGAAAGGAGCTCAAGTGTGGGGAGTGGGAGCTGCTTGAAAAGCTGGGAATGCCTCATACTGACGTGATGGGAGAGGGGGTGCCACGGGAAGGGCTGGGGCACAGGGAGGTGCTCAGGTGTATCCAGCGTTTAAGGCTTCACCAGGATGTAACCAAGAAGACACTCACAGTGTGATTGCATGGAAAGTGGTTCAGGATTTACAGATGAGAGTTGCTAAGTATGGTCTGGGGTCTCCAGAAGTTATGCAAATAAATGTTGTTCTGTGTCCATCTCTACCACAACACTTGAGGATTCTGCCTCGCTCATTACCATCTGTGAATTCCAACTTCCTGTTTTGACTCATTCCATAACGAACATAAATCTGAAAACAGCGAGTCCAGCACAAAACCACAACCCCCACCCAGCCCCCATGAAGCCAGAAATGAAGGTCCCAGAATTCCAGAATCACCAAGGCTGGGAGAGCCCTTCAGGATCCCCCAGTGCCACCCCAGCAGCAGCAGCATCAGCCCAAACCCTGTCCCCAAGGGCCACATGCAGACTCCTCCTGAACCCTCCCAGAGACAGTGACTGCACCACTCCCTGGGCAGCTCATCCCAAGGCCTCACCACTCTGCCAGGGCAAAATTGTTCCCAATTTCCACCCTGCCCCTCCCCTGGTGCAATTTGAGGCCATTTCCTCTCCTCCTTTCCCTTGGGACACGGCAGCAGAGCCTGACCCCCCCTCAGTGCCCCTCCTGTCAGGGACTTGTGGGGAGCAATGAGGTCCCCCCTGAGCCTCCTCTGCTCCAGGCTGAGCTCCTTTCCCAGCTCCCTCAGCTGCTCTTCCCAGGACAAGTTTTCCAGACCTCCCAAGGTTTTCCAGACCTTCTGTGACCACTGG
This sequence comes from Erpornis zantholeuca, assembly GCA_013400515.1. Lineage (NCBI taxonomy): Eukaryota > Metazoa > Chordata > Aves > Passeriformes > Timaliidae > Erpornis > Erpornis zantholeuca. Next base: position 34,907 of record VZTN01024677.1, on the reverse strand, counting down.
TGACCACAGCAGCTGATCTGTTTCAATTATCTGCAGCTCACATCTGCCTCTGTGTACAACCCTGAGCACTTTTCCCACCCATCTGCCTCCTGCTAACTCTGAGAACACTGAAGCCACTCTGGTGAAACTTTCCAGAAGCCACCTGGAAAAAAACCCTTCAGGAAGAGTTAGTGCTCCCAAACCTCATGTCCTGCCAGCTTTGGAACTGATTTCACGAGGCAGGAAAGGGCAGAAGCTCTGTGGGCAGGGATGTCCCCCAAGCTCAGTCACTCCAGGAGCCCCGGGGTGTGCACGGGGGCCACCATTGCCCTCGAGCTCCTGGCCAGGAGGTGACGGTGCAAACCAAGAGGGAAGAGTTGTGTCTGAACGAAGGAAAACCACAGCCCTGAGAGCCCGGGCAGGAGGAACAGGAAGCTGCTGGGGCTGGAGCATGGCCCAAAATGGACAGAGCCACCCAGGGCAGGGAGGGAGGGAGGGAGGGAGGGAGGGAAGGCAGCCAAGCCACAGGCAAAGAGCCAGGAGAGAAACGGGGGCGGCGGAGAGGAAGAACAGCTCAGGAGAAGGGAGGGAGGAACCGGAGGAGAGCAGAGCTGGAGACACAGCAGGAGAACCAAAACCTCTGGAGGACAAGGCCAGGGCTCCAAGCAGGGCCAGCTCCAGCAGCCCTGGCTGCTCAGGGCTCTCTCCAGACACATCCTGGAACCTCCACGGACCTGCCCTGCTGGGCAGCAGCTTCACTGGGACCTGTGCCAACAGGGAGAAAGGTTTTCCTTCTGTGCTGGATGAGTTTTTGTGGAGTGATTTCCTCACACCACGAGAATCACAGAATCAGGCAATGGTGTGGGCTGGAAGGGACTTTGAGATCACCCAGTGCTAGCCCTGCCGTGGGCAGGGACACCTTCCATGGACCAAGCCCTGCCCAGCCTGGCCTGACAAAGACAACCATGACCACAGCACAACAGTTCATTGTTTGTTCTGAAGAACAGTCTCCTAAGACTTGTTCATTTTTACACCAACGAGATCAGAATATCAAGCACTTGAGTTAAATTCTGACCCAGGTTTCCTTGGGAATTTGGGGTCATATTAAAAAGTTTGGGGTTTTTTTGATTTCTACATCAAGTTGCATTAAAGCCTAAGTCCAAAACACCAAATAATGAGTTGAGCTTGAGCTTTCCAAGAAAAATTGTATCTGCCCCATTCCTGGAAGTATCCAAGGCCAGGTTGGAGCAACCTGGGATAGTGGAAGGTGTCCCTGCCCATGGCAGGGGCTGGAATAGGATGACCTTAAACATCCCTCCCAATCCAAGCCAGTCTTTGTTTCCCTCAAAGGTTTAATTAGGCCTGTTATTAGTTTCTTAGTCTCAGCTCTTGAGCAGTGCTCTCAGAACACACACACTGCCTTAGGCCACAAGTGGCTGGTTCAGCTTTGCACATCTGCTGGAGATTCCTTACAGCTTCCTAAACCAATCATCCCTCAGGTATTCTGAAGGCCCCTAAGGAGCTGAACTCTCTGAACATGCTGAACTCTCTTCATTCATGAGAAGTTTTCACTTTCCAGTCACACGGATTCTTTCTTGCACTCTCACTGCTGGTCTGGCACGTGGTGAGGTATCTCACACCATCTGTGCCCTCAGACATCTGACACACACTCACTCTCCAGAATCCCAGGAAGCTCTCAGAACAAACCAACAGAGGCAGCAATTCCCACCACACCTTAAAAATTATAAATAAAGAAAACAGCAATGAAAGACAGGGTGAGATGAGATGCTGGGAAGGAATTGTTCCCTGGCAGGGAGGGCAGGCCCTGGCACAGGGTGCCCAGAGCAGCTGTGGCTGCCCCTGGATCCCTGGCAGTGCCCAAGGCCAGGTTGGCCACTGGGGCTTGGAGCAGCCTGGGACAGTGGGAGGTGTCCCTGCCATGGCAGGGGTGGCACTGGATGAGCTCCCAACCCACCCCAGCCTGGGATCCTATGACTCCACACTGATTATTTTGCATTCAGAAATGCATCATTTCCCCTGCCCGCCTCCAACACTTCAGAGCTTATCAGCTCTCTGTCTCTGCACGAACACGAGGGTGCCACGAGGCTGAGGAACTGCTCTCACACCAAGGGAAGTCCGAATTTCTGTCAGATGCCTCCCTCACAGGGCAGTGAGTGCAACTGCTGAAATCACAGTCAACGCCCTAGTATGACCCAAAAAACCAAAATGAGCACTCCTAACAGAGCACCCACAGATCCAAGCATCCTCAAAAACCCAAACTCCCTCAGCCAGGGAAAGGCAGAGAGGTCCCACCCTTCCTTTCCACCTGGAGGGGTTTTCACTGGGCTGGTTTTTTGAGAGAGGCAGCCTGAGAAGGCTCAGATTGTTTTTTCCTGCTGCGGACTTCCTGACGTTTCACACCACAAGTCAGAGCTTTCACACAGCAAAGTGTGAAGCCACAAGTCAGAGCCAGTGAAAGCAGCCTGGCTTGGGTGACCCACCCGTGTCCCAGCTCCTGCTGCTCCTCAGGGAACCCCAATCTCTTCCCCTGCATCGGCCCCAAACAACTGCTCTGCTACATGGGGCAGAAAGGAATCTGTGGTTTGTGGTTTGGGGCATTTCATGTGGATTTTTGCTGTTCTAGTGCACCAAAGTGGCTTCTCATCTTGTAACCTGCGATAGCAGAAGGTTCCTGTCCATGGCAGGGGGTGGAATGAGAGGAACTGTGAGGTCCCTCTCGAACCATTGTGGGATTCTGTGATTCCAAGAACTCCCTGGGAAGTCCCACGGCTGCTGATGGGATGAAACTGGGCAGTGCTGACTGCAGGAGGCCCTGCCCTGGTTTGCCTCAGCCCAGACATGCAGCTCTGGAACAGCCAGAGATCCCCACAGGGCTCACCAGTGCCAGACCTTGGCCACCACCAGCACATGGGACATGCCAAACTCATGGAGAACTCGAGTGCCTGAGTCAGCACCATGTTCTGTGCACACCTCATTCAATCGTGGAATGGTTGGGGTCAGAGGGACCTTAAAGCCCACCCAGTGCCACCCCTGCAATGGCAGGGACACCTCCCACTGTCCCAGGCTGCTCCAAGCCCCAATGGCCAACCTTGGACACTGCCAGGGATCCAGGGGCAGCCACAGCTGCTCTGGGCCCCCTGTGCCAGGGCCTGCCCTCCCTGCCAGGGAACAATTCCCACTTCCCAATCTCCCACCCAGCCCTGCCCTCTGGCACTGGGAAGCCATTCCCTGTGTCCTGTCCCTCCATGCCTTGGCCCCAGTCCCTCTGCAGCTCTCCTGGAGCCTCTTCAGGCCCTGCAAGGAGCTCTGAGCTCTCCCTGGAGCTTCTCCTCTCCAGGTGAGCACCCCCAGCTCTCCCAGCCTGGCTCCAGAGCAGAGAGGCTCCCTTGGGACACACCTGGAGCTGGGATTACCGAGCCCTAGCCCAGACCCAGCCTGGACAGCAGCCAAAGCATTTCCCCACTACGGCGAAGCATTTCCGCCAAACCTAAATCCAAACTCGCGTCCGTCCACACATTTACACGACCTTTAATGAACGAAGCCACCACGAACCTCAGCCGCACCCACGATCCGGATGGATCCCCTGCAGCCTGGTCCGGCTTCCAGCCGCAGCCGGGCCAGCCCAGCCCACAGCGGCGTTTTGGGAGCAGCACCCCCGGGCTGGGCAGGACAGACCCCGGACAGACCCGACCCATCCCCGGGCATGAGCTGAGCCCCGGCCCGGCCCAGGGGCTGCGGCCGCCTCCGGGCCCGGAAACCCAGCGGGGAGAGCGCCGGAGGCACCGGCCC
>VZTN01024677.1:0-30451 GCA_013400515.1 Erpornis zantholeuca | reverse complement strand
CCCTGCAGCCTGTGGTGACACTAACCCAGCCCTGCAGCCCGTGGTGACACTAACCCAACCCTGCAGCCCGTGGTGACAATAACCCAACCCTGCAGCCTGTGGTGACACTGTCCCACACATGCAGCCCGTGGTGACACTGACCCAGCCCTGCAGCCCGTGGTGACACTGTCCCAGCCCTGCAGCCCATGGTGACACTAACCCAGCCCTGCAGCCCGTGGTGACACTGTCCCACACATGCAGCCCGTGGTGACACTAACCCAGCCCTGCAGCCTGTGGTGACAGTGACCCAACCCTGCAGCCCGTGGTGACAATAACCCAGCCCTGCAGCCTGTGGTGACAATAACCCAACCCTGCCCCTGATAGTGATAGCAAAGGTTGTGATTGCAAACGCTGCAGGTGCTGCCGGGGAGCTGCATCGCTCCCAAAGACCGGAAAGTGATGGGATTTAAATTACAACGATGTGATTGTGTTTAAATAATTCACCAGCAGCAATCTGGTGATTTAAGAGCCTCGACACTGCTTTGGTTAGAAGTAGATAGGGCAGAGGGGTTTCTGTGTATTCCTCTGTATAAGCAGAGAGTATTTCGTGTGTCTCCTGAACACAGTCGAAACACTCTCTTAAACACTTCAGAGAGGAAATGTGTTGCGATGATGATGATGATGTCAGCAGGACTGTGGCTGGCAGGAGTGCCAACAGAGCAAACCGAGCAAGATTAGGGTATTTAAAACATCTTTGATTAGTTCAGATGATACTTGGCTGCCTGAGGGGTCCCTGAGCAGAGCCAGCACCGCTGCCATGGGATTTGTGACCAAAGAAAAGAGGCAGGAGCAGGAGGCCTGGGCCCCCGCAGGGGTTGGAGCCCTTGGCTCCTGCCCCTGTCCTCTGCCCTGGAGATTCTCTTCCTTCTGTTCTTCATGTTGAAAAGAACGAAGCGAGACATCTTCTGTGCTGTTTCAGGAGTTGCTTATTTTTCTTATCAAGACCTCGGAGGCAGAGGCAGAGTCCTCCAAGGGCACCAGGGCAGAAAGGCAATGGCTGCTGATCAGCAGCTACTTTTATATCTTACTAACAACCATTCAAGAAACAATATGTATCTTATTTTGTTTCCAACACCAGTAAACCCTCATCTTATTGATATGTCTTTTCAATGCTAACTTTTTTCCACCAACCAACACACCACAGGAACTGGTGTCAGAGAAGAGAGGAAGAGAAGAGAAGAAGAAAGAAGAAGAAGAAGAAGAAGAAGAAGAAGAAGGAGAAACCACACCCCAAAGCATCCATCTTGTGTCTATATAATACATAGAACAAAATCCTAAAACTACAACTAAACTCTCTGTGATACACGAAACAAAAATCTCTTCACCTCTCTGGTGCCTCCAGGTTCTCCCAAAAGTGGAGGGAGCTTCTCCCAAAGCCTAGGTCGCTGGCTAGGCCACTTTTGAGGAGCTCTGGGGATATAAGAAACCACCAGAGGAGCAGGAGAAGCTTTCAGGCTTCCCTGGACTCCGACAGGCAGGAACAGGAGGAGCTCACGTTCAGAGCACTGGGTGAGGGCTGGGCAGTGCTGGTTCCCGAATGGGTGTGGAACACTGGAGTTCAGCTCCTCCTCGATCGAGGGAGAGATTTCTGCCTCTCTCTTGGCCCGGGCTCTCGGGGCACAGCTCCTGCAGGGTGGGCGAGAACCTCGGGCACAGCCTTTAACGCTGGCACGAGGGATGAACGCCAGCCAGGGGCACGAAAAAAGGGGAAAACCAAGGATGACTGACGAGCCGGAGGGTTGGTTAATTGTCGGCATTAAACGGGGGAATGAGGCGATTATCGCCTGAGCCTGTCCGCACTCTGGAGCCCTGCAGGGAAGGGTGACTCCTCTCCCAAGGCTCCGCTGAACCCTCAGCCCCTCAGGCTCCGGGATTTCCCTGTGCTGACACAGAGATCCTTGGATCGCGGGAGGAATTCCAGCGCTCAGGGTGACTCAGGGAGCGGGGACAGGAGCCCAGGCTCTGACACCGCCGCCAGTTCTGGGCAGGAACATTAAACAGCAAACAAAGGGTTCGGAGCGCGCTTTAATTTGAGGGGCGCCTTAATTAATGAGATTCGGATTGGCAAAGGAAGCGTGGAGGAACTCGAAATTAGAGAAACTCGACTTGTGACTTAGCAATGGGGTTTCCCTCCTCCCTTCTGCTAAAGGACACAGAAATCCCAGAACCTCTCATGCCTGTTTGCCCTTTGCCAAACCAGAGGGGAAACCTGGGCAAGGTTTTGGTTTCGCTCCAGACAGAGCTTTTGCCCCAGCTCTGTCTTATCTGGAGCTTCCTAATAAGTCAGAGCCCAAGGAATTACTCTCCTGAAGTTCTGTCTGGTAGGAGGGAGGTCAGAGTGAGCAAAGGTTAATGGATGAGGTGTTTTTCACTGTCAGTGGATGAGGGATGATTTCTTGGAAGTGGGAGCTTAAGGAAAGTGGGGAGAATGGAGAATAAAGTGATTTAATGAAGACAGAGGGAAGAGAGAGCTGGAGTTAATGCAACATCCAAAAAAAAAGAAAATAATATCAATAACCTGGGAAATCTGCAGAACCTACAGGAGTTCAGGGATAATCCTGTGATTTGGCTTTCTTGTCTTTGAGCTTAGGGAGAAGGAAGCAAAGTCAATGTCAAATCAGACAGTGAGGGATACATGGTCCTGTGATTTTCCTGCAGCCAAATTTCTGGCACAGAGTCTTGGGGAAAAAAAATGGAATCTACAAAAAGAAAAGGAAGGTGTCCAAAAATAACAGAGACAGAGGGGAAATGACTCCATTGCCAGACCCAGGGCCAGTTCCATACCAGGCTATTATTGGGATGTGAACAATTTTAGGACTAGAAGAGAAATCAGAAAATTGTGTTCCTCAATTGTCCCTCTTCTCATGTAAAGGACCACAGGAAGCTCAGTCAGGAAACTGAAACAAGGAAGAAAAGCAGAAAGGATCCCCTGCCCTACTCACATTATCCTTCAGAAAGCTTTGAACAAATTCCACACTTATTATACCAAGCATTTTTCAAACTCTTTCCTCATTCCTTGCCACTCCTAGCAGTGTTTGCTGCCTGGATGTTTATTCCTCTTCCTAGAAGAGAAACAGAATTGAGTTGTGTGATACTGGCCTGACATGAAAAATTAAAAACTCCTTACAGAAACCCCACATTGGTCTGGAGAGCCTCAAACCCTCCCAGTGCCAACTGTGCAGGGCTGGCTCTGCTGATGGGTTGGGATCATCTGCACCCTCATGGGCCAGCTGGGGCCTCTTGGAGCTGGATGGAAAATTACTCAGATGTGTAAAGAGGCATCCCCAATTCAGAAAGACGTTTTCGTCTAAATTTCCTGTCCTACCCTGCCCTCTGGCACTGGGAAGCCATTCCCTGCCTCCTGGCCCTCCATGCCTTGGCCCCAGTCCCTCTCCAGCTCTCCTGGAGCTCCTTCAGGCCCTGGCAGGTGCTGTAGCTAAAGGTACAGGCACAGAGGGTTAAGGAAGTTGTGTCACTCCAGGGAAGAGTTTTGAGTTTTAGCTGGGAAGTTGGAGCTGCCACACTTGGCATTTCCATGTGGCAGCACAGGGAAGAGTTTGCAGCCACAGCAATGGCAGCCAGCACTGATATCCAGCAAAAAATGGGAACTGCTTGTGTTTGTTCAGAAGTTCTTACAGAGGTGCCCAGCAGGGTCTGGGCCCCCCTGGATTCTGTGCAGGTTGCTCTCCCCACTCCCAGCACAGCAACAAACAGGACTCGAGGACAGAAGCCAGGGAAAGGCTTCCCAGTGCCAGAGGGCAGGGCTGGATGGGAGATTGGGAAGTGGGAATTGTTCCCTGGCAGGGAGGGCAGGCCCTGGCACAGGTGCCCAGAGCAGCTGTGGCTGCCCCTGGATCCCTGGCAGTGCCCAAGGCCAGGTTGGCCATTGGGGCTTGGAGCAGCCTGGGACAGTGGGAGGGGTCCCTGCCATGGCACGGGTGGCACTGGGGGGGCTTTGAGGTCCCTCCTAACCCAAACCATTCTGGGGTTCAGTGAGTTCATGCAGCTCAGGGGACACAGTTTGTGTCTGTCATAAGCAGAGATCAGGAAGGAAGAAAACAGCTCCTCCCTCCCTGGGTTTGCAAGTTCTGTGCTCTGGCCTAGTGCAGGGTTTAGGGTTTGCTGGTGAATTCAGAGCTGGGCCAGGCTTTCCCAGAGCCTTTGGGCCTAGTGTGTGTGTGCATTTCACTAAGCTGTGAGGCTTAAAATAAAAACCATGGGTTTAGTGATTCATTTACAGTAAATCTGTGATGAAATCGAGTCTGCTGGAGACAGAGGAAGTGCAGTCAGGCAGTGCCTGATCAGAGCAGTTTCCATGAGCAGAGTAAACAGAGATCTACTTATGTGGAGAGATAAACACCCCACATGTGCCAGGAATGAACTCGTCTGCCTGATCAACTTTTCTAAGAAAAGGCTCATCTTGGTGTCTGAAATTAATCCTTCATTTTGCATGTCTGGACACGACACTGAGAGTGTTAAATACTTGTAAAAAAAGACCACAGTGGCCAAAAAAAATCAGTTCCTCAAGTAGTGACATTTGGGTAGAACCACAGAATTACAGAAGGTTTGGGTTGGAGGGGACCTTAAAGTTCACCCAGTGCCACCCCTGCCATGGCAGGGACACCTCCCACTGTCCCAGGCTGCTCCAAGCCCCAGTGGCCAACCTGGCCTTGGGCACTGCCAGGGATCCAGGGGCAGCCACAGCTGCTCTGGGCACCTGTGCCAGGGCCTGCCCTCCCTGCCAGGGAACAATTCCTTCCAATATTCCATCTAATCCTGCCCTCTGGGTGTAGTTTAATGCCCCTGTCCCTTGTCCTGTCACTCTCTGTCTCCCTCATTTTTCAGCCCCTTCAGGCCCTGCAAGGAGCTCTGAGCTCTCCCTGGAGCCTTCTCCTCTCCAGGTGAGCACCCCCAGCTCTCCCAGCCTGGCTCCAGGGGGGCTCCAGCCCTGGAGCAGCTCCGGGGCCTCCTCTGGATGAGGATCCCTCATGGATGCAGTTTTTGAGGGGGGAGTTTTCAAGGGGATGTGTAAGAGATGAAAACAGATCAATTTAAGGACCACAGCTGAAGGCACCTTCTCTGCTGGAATGTTGGTGCTGGTAACAGAAAATTCACAGTCCCAGTGCCACCCCAAACCCTGTCCCCAAGGGCCACATGCAGACTCCTCCTGAACACTCCCAGAGACAGTGACTGCACCACTCCCTGGGCAGCTCATCCCAAGGCCTCACCACTCTGCCAGGGCAAAATTGTTGCCAATCTCCACCCTGCCCCTCCCCTGGGGCAATTTGAGGGATGAGGGAAAAGTGACCACAACAGTGAAGCGAAGAAGCTTTTAGGAGGCCACCAAGGGCCTTGCAAAAAACCCCAACCCCAAAAAAGGGCATTTTGCTGGGAAGGAGTGAAAAGGAATTTACTGTGACTCAGTGAAGGAGCTCAGCAGAAGTGAGAGGAGGTGAACACTCCTGCTTCTATAAACAGGTCCAGATGCAGTGAAGGGGGCAGGCAGGGCAAGGAAAGGTTTTTCCAGGGGAAAGAAGAGCCAAGGCAGAGCTACAGGGATGTGCCAGCCCCAGCTGGGGTGGGAAGCCAGGCTGTGGGAAGGGGAGGTGGGCTTGGATCCCATTTATACCTTCACAACCTCAGTGCCAGCAGAAGTTAAAAGCCACTGTAAATGTATCCTCCTTCCCACAGGGCAGGTCCCAAAGTGCCAAGGTGCTCCAGGCAGTTCAGCTTTCCAGGTATGGAATTTCCTGGGTGTATTTTAGCTCCGGGGCTGCCCTGGAATCGTTTTTGCAGACACTTTAATGGCTCTGATTTTTGATTTGCTCTCACCAGCTCAGCAGATGGAGCTCAAAGCCTCAGGTAGTGACACAGGTGTGCCAGGAACCTCCCCAAAAAACACCTGGATGGAAAGAAATCCACCACTGGAAATAAAGCTCCTAAAAGCCAAGCAGAGCTGCCACTAACACGTTTTTGTTGAGGAAATGTTTTGCTTTGGCTGCCTGGGATTCCTGGGATTTCTCCCAGAAACTGCAGGAAAGAGGAAACTAAATTTAATAATAATAATAGAACTAATTTAAAAATACAGGATGCTTTGGGATTCTTACAGCACATCCCTGCCCTTCTTCCTTGGGTGCTGCAGAGAGGGAAGTCGGGGGGAAGGCAAGGTGGGGATCCAGGGAATGGAATTGAAGTATCAGAGAATTTTAATTTTATTCTGGTATCATCCTACAGAGGATACCAGTGCCACAAGCCCATCCAGGAGTTTTCCAGGCTTCACAGAACCACGGAAGGGTTTGGGTTGGAGAGACCCCACAGCCCACCCAGTGCCACCCCTGCCATGGCAGGGACACCTCCCACTGTCCCAGGCTGCTCCAAGCCCCAATGGCCAACCTGGCCTTGGGCACTGCCAGGGATGGAAAGCTTCCAGCAGCTCCTCTGGGCACCCTGGGCTTTTCCCTGCCAGGGAAGAAGCATCCCCAGGTGTTCCAGGGAAGCTCCCGTGCCCAGTTTGTGCCCCAGCCCTGCACTGGGCACAGCCCAGCCCCGGCCCTTTGCCCCTCCCTGCAGCATCCCTGGGCACAGGTGGGATCCTGGAGCCTTCCCCTGGCCCTGCCTGTCCCAGCCCTTCCCACAGGAGCTGTTCCCCTCCTGTCACCCCCTCTGGGCCGTTCCCTGCTGCCCCCGGGGTGCCCAAGGCTCCGGGCACGGAGCTCCGGGTGTGGCAGAGCCGGAGGTAAGGTGGATGTGCCCCAGGGCTGCCTCCATTCNAATAATAAAACCGGAAATAATGACTCAGATAATAAAGAAATAAAACCCGAACCAATTCTAAATAAATGAATCTTAACATAAGCAAAACCTAATCAATTCTAAATAAATAAAACCTAGCCAATTATAAACAACCTCCCCCAAATAAATAAATAAACCCATATCAATTGTAAATAAATAAAACATAATAAATTATAAATAAAGAAATCAAACCTAATAATCAGTAAAGAAGCTCTAATCAACTCTAAAAACATAAACAAGTAAAACCTAATAATAAATACATAAAACCTAATCAATTGTAAATAAATGAAACTTAATATAAGCAAAACCTAATCAATTCTAAATAAATAAAACCTAGCCAATTATAAACAAAAAACCCTAATAAATAAACAAATAAATCCTAATAAATTATAAATAATAATAAATAAATCTAATAAATTATAAATAAATCAAACCTAATAATGAGCAAACAAGCTCTAATCAACTGTAAAAAATAAAGAAGTAAAACCTAATAATAAATACATAAAACCTAACCAATTACAAAAAAATAAATAACCCCCCCAAATAATAAATAAATAAAACAATCAATTCCAAATAAATAAATCCTAATAAAAAATAAGTAAAGCCAAATCAGTTACAAACACATAAAACCTAGTAATAAATAAAACCTAATAAATTATAAATAAACAAAACAATGATAAATAAAACCCAACCAATTAGAAATAAACCCTAATAACAAATATATAAACCCTAATTGAACAGAAATAAATGAACAAGCAAACCCTGACAACAACAAACCTAACCCCAGAATCCATCCCAGCTGCAGAGCCATGGCAGAATCCCAAATCATTCCCAGATGTTGGAATCCTCTCAGCTCCCAACCCACAGCACAAAACTCCCTGGGGCTGGAGGCTGATGTTGAATTTTCCCCCAATACCAACACAAATTAAAGGGTTCTGGGTTCAGGAACTCCCAGTTTGAGGAATTTCCCTCTGATTTGAAGCTTCCACATGGAGAAATCCAACTTTTCCCTGGACACTTGAAAGGATTCCATGGTTAACAGCACAAATCCAGCGAAGAGATCACAGAATTATGGAATTGTTTAGGCTGGGGGAGACCTCCAAGCTCATCTTGTAGGGAATGTTTTGAACCAGGGGAAAGGAAACCACCTCAGGGACCACATTCCTCAGAAAGGTCTTGGAACTGAACAAATCCATCTAAACAAAGTTCCCTTCTACTCCATGATGAAGAGTTCTGTGAATGGTAAAATTTTGGTCAAATCCTTTCCAGTACTTCAGGATACCTCTGAAAAACCAGAATGAGGCTGGCTTGGGCATGCAGGAACTTAATTTCGTTTAATTTTGAGTTATTAAGGATATGAATTAAATAATATTTTTAAAATATTCATATCAGATATTTAAATACCATTGAATCAAGGAGTTTTTCCATCTTGCAGCTCTGGTTTTGCTCCTTCTGGCCACACTGGGAAGAGCTGGCACAAGATTTTCTATAAGCCCAGTTAGAGCATAAAATATAATAATAACAACAATAAAGATCCATTCATTAGCATCCATGTGGTTCTGCATTCCAGAGGAAAATGTGGATTTCCTGTGAATTATCCTGCCTCTCTCAGAAGCATTCCCTGGGTGCTTTGCTTCAAATCTGGCTGTGAAATCCTCCCCATGAATTAATTCATGTCCAAGCCATGCCACCCTCCCAGAACTCAATTTCCATGGGATATAATTTATATGTGATATTCCACCCTATCTTTCACATTGGGTTTTTCAGGAGGAGAGCAATTCCTGGGAACTTCCCAAGTACCCCAGGGCAGCCTCCATGGCACTGCACCAAAACCACGCAGGACCAAGAAGGGAAAAGAAGCAAATGTGCAAAATTTATTATGTTCTTCAATGAACACAGGGACAGTAAATTTATAAAATTAGGTAACATCTACAAAATTTAAAAAAAAAAAACCAAAAAGGACATATAAACACCAAGAGTTCCTTGTTAGAACAAACAACAGCTCATGGGATGCTCTCAAACCAAGCTGAAAATCCAAAGCAATTTCTTCATAAAAAAATAAGGTATTAAAAATAAACGACTCCGGAAGACAGTGGAGTCAGCATGGAAAACATGGAATATGGAAACTGAAATGTTCCTGCAGCACACCCTCATTACTTCTCCAAAGAAAAGTCTGTTGGCAAAACAGGACTAAGCTGGGAAAGCTCTGGGGCCAAGCTCATCCCTCCTAAAGGCATTTCCTAAATTCCTAAATTAGCAGGACACTGGTGCTGCTAATTGCAGAATGAGTTTGGAGAGGCCTTAAAGCTCATCCCATCCCATCCCATCCCATCCCATCCCATCCCATCCCATCCCATCCCATCCCATCCCATCCCATCCCACCTCCCACTGTCCCAGGCTGCTCCAAACCCCAATGGCCAACCTGGCCTGGGACATTCCAGGGATGGGGAGTGAGGCACAGAACAAGCACTGGCAGCATCCCCAGCCACATCTGTGGGGAATGCCATGGGGAATGGCACGGGGAATGGCATGGGAATGCCATAGGAATGGCATGGGGAATGGCACAGGGAATGGCATGGAGAATGCCATGGGAATGCCATGGGGCATCAGAGCCTCCTCAGTGCTGTTCCTCGTGCCCCCAGGCACCTTTAGCTCTGGAGCTGCTGAGCCAAGCCCTGCCCAGGGGCTGGAAGTGAAGGGTGGCAATCCCAAAGGTTGTGTCCAGCGTGGATTTCCGCTGGCTCTGTAAACACTGAGTAACTCCAGAGCAGGCTCGGGAAGGGAGCAGCTCTGCTGGAACAGGGAGGTTCTGCTCACACAGAGGAAGTGCCCAAGGCTGCTCCTGGTGCAGAAGGGCAGCCCTGGGAGGGGTGGGGACACCAGGGCCATTCCCACCCCAGGGGTGAGGAGCTCCCTGGCAAGGGCAGCTCTGGAAGCCCAAATACAGCAATCCCAAAGGGCACAATGTCCCCATAGGATCCCAAAGGTCACAGTGTCCCCATAGGATCCCAAAGGGCACAGTGTGCCCCCCAGGATCCCAAAGGGCATAATGCCCCCCCAGGATCCCAAAGGGCACAGTGTCCCCCCCAGGATCCCAAAGGGCACAGTGTCCCCCCAGGATCCCAAAGGTCACAGTGTCCCCCCAGGATCCCAAAGGGCACAGTGTCCCTGCAGGCTGGGACTGGCATCATAAGGAGGATTGAAGTGTGTGTGAAGTTGGCAGTCCCACAGATGAGTTTTGTTTTCCCAAAGTTACAGGATTTCCTTTTCCAGTGTTTCTTTGGATCCTTTGCTCCCCAAAGTGTTGTCATCATTGGAGTAATTCCCTGAGTCTCGACTGCTCTGTTTGGAATGTTTGTAGTCTGTAAAATCAATTTGATTTCCCTCTTCTGTGATCATGGATTCAATCACACAGCAATTTTCCACAGGTTCCTCTGCAGTGGACAAGTAAGGGCTGCTGAAAGGTTGTGTTCCAAACCCCTGAGGAGAGAAGCAGAAGAGGAGGAGATGAACATTTATAAATAATAATTATATACTGATTTAAGTAATGAAATACCAATTCTGCTTAACAGCACAGTCACACAGATCTGATTTATCAGATCCCTCCCTGGCAGGGAGGGCAGGCCCTGGCACAGGGTGCCCAGAGCAGCTGTGGCTGCCCCTGGATCCCTGGCAGTGCCCAAGGCCAGGTTGGACACTGGGGCTGGGAGCAGCCTAGGACAGTGGGAGGTGTCCCTGCCATGGCAGGGGTGGCACTGGGTGGGCTTTGAGGTCCCTCCCAACCCAACCCAGTCTGGGATTCCATGCTCGTGTTGAGCAGCATTGTGTGGATTTCTACCCTAACACAGCACTTGTTTCCCTAAGCTCATCCACGCAAAATTAGGATGAAGTTCAATTCACACAATCCCAGGATCCCTGAGGCTGGCAAAGCCCTCCCAGCCCAGCCAGGCCAAGCTGTGCCCCATGCCCACCTTGTCCCCAGCCCACAGCACTGAGTGCCACCTCCAGCCCTTCCTGGGACCCCTCCAGGCATGGGCACTGCAAACCTCCCTGGGCAGCTCTTGCCAAGGCCTCCCCTCCCTTGCCATGCACAAATTGCTCCTGGTGTCCAAGCTGAGCCTCCCCTGGCCCAGCCTGAGGCTGTTCCCTCTCCTCCTGTCCCTGTTCCAGCTCCCACCTCCAGCTGCATTCACAGAACCAAACACCAAAGGGTGACTCCATTTTATCTGAACCCTTTTCCTGCTCTCACAGTTGTCAATCACCACAGAATCTCAACATTCCATGGATTAGAGCCTGAAGAGGCCACGCAAGGACTAAAGCAAAGCCCAGGTTTGGAGGTTTCAAGACAGACCTGAGTGCTGCCCAGTTCATTCCAGAACAGGAACCTCCTGAGCACCACCTGTGCCAAGCTGGGAACTGGACAAAGTCCTGAACAGCACTGTTAGAACCTCTAAAATGAACCCTGGCTGACCCACAAGACCACAGGATGACAGGTAAACATTTTTTCCATGATATTTAAAGTTATTTTTCCTAAAAAGAAGCTGTTCAATGACTGGGAAGTCAGAGCTCACCTCGATGTTCAGGGGGGGCTGGCAGGAGGGGAAGAACACATATTTGATTTTGCTGTAGGCTTGGTAGAGCACAAAAACAAGAGGGGTGGCCAGCAGCAGGACAACCAGCAGGGCACCCATGAAAATGCCAAAAATGATCAGAGGTAAAGGTGAACCTAAAATTGGGAATAAAAACCATTCAGTTGAGGTATTCAGAACCAGCAGAGATTAAAGCACAGCTCCCAATGTGCTTCAGAATTTATCAGATAATTCAACATTTCCACATCACCCAGCCATGGGCACCAGGGAACACTGGTGCTGTGCCAGTATCTGAGATAATTTTGGTTAAAGAAGCCACAAAATCCTTTCCAGTACAAGAACACAGAATCACCAAAGTGGGAGGAGCAAGATGATCCAGTCCTACCCTCACCACAGCACCAGCAGCTGGGGGTGCTCACCTGGAGAGGAGAAGGCTCCAGGGAGAGCTCAGAGCTCCTTGCAGGGCCTGAAGGGGCTCCAGGAGAGCTGCAGAGGGACTGGGGCCAAGGCATGGAGGGCCAGGAGGCAGGGAATGGCTTCCCAGTGCCAGAGGGCAGGGCTGGGTGGGAGATTGGGAAGTGGGAATTGTTCCCTGGCAGGGAGGGCAGGCCCTGGCACAGGGTGCCCAGAGCAGCTGTGGCTGCCCCTGGATCCCTGGCAGTGCCCAAGGCCAGGGTGGCCATTGGGGCTGGGAGCAGCCTGGGACAGTGGGAGGTGGGAATTAAACAATCTCTGAAGTCCTTCCCACCCAAACCCTTCCAGGGTTTCATGATTATCTCAACAAACCAAAGGGAGTTCAGGGACACTAAAACTCCCAGACACCAGCAGCCACTTTTCAAGTAACCCAAAGGAGATAATCAGAGAATTATCTTTGATCCTATGATCAATGAATGGAGGATTTTCACTCTGGGTATAAAACCAAGGGAAAGACAGGGCATGGTCTGCCTTGAAGGCACTGCTGGGATTTAAAGAGAATCACTGAAATTCCAGGGTAAGGGGAAGAGTAACACCTAGTAAAATACATGGGAATATTTCTCTTATGCAGGTAAAAAGTGTTAATTTTTTTTAGGCTTGATAGGACCCAGCAGTGAGGACCACAATATAAATGAATTCTAAATGTGAGCCAAGCATTGCTGTTATTACATTTTCTGAGCTTTTAGGCAGTTTGGAGAGTCAGAAATTTTCCTAGTGTTAATAAATTTTATGTGGCCAATTATGCTCAGCACAGATGTTGTTCCTCTGTTCTGTGAGCACAATCCACCCACTCTCTCTTCACACCAAGGTGAGTTTTCAGCCCTAACAAATCTGATTTATCTCCTCACTCTTCGGCACAGGAGCTTCATTCCCAGAAGGACCAAGACAGTTTAAAGGATCAAATATTCCTGAGGAGGTGGAATTTGGTGATTCCTTGCTCCCTCCCAGGATGAAAGGACTGGGAAGTGAAGCTCTCTGCCCACAGAGGTGCTCCCAGTGCTGCTGGGAGTTTGGAGCTCTGAGATCTCCAGTGAAGGAGTGTCCTGGGTTACAGTGGAAGATGTGCCCAAAAGTCTGGATTCTGTCACCATCTCCATGAGCTGCTGGAACCAGGTGGGGCAGTGCTCCTGCCTGCTCCCTCTGGGCTATCTCCTGTCCATGATAACTCATCCCTGGGCTATCTCCTGTCCATGGCACATCAATCCTTGCCCATGGCTCTCAGATAGCTCAGGGGTGAGTTATCATTAACAGGAGATAGCCCAGAGTTATCTGTGAGCCAAGGGCAAGGATTGATGAGCCATGAACAGGAGATAGCCCAGAGTTATCTCCTGTTCGTGGTCCATCAGTGCCTTATCTCAGAACTCAGAACCAAACTTTCCATCCTGGATATGAACTGGGATTTTGAAAACCATAAGCAGCCTTCTCCTACTGGATTTTCCAGAGGACAGGAGCTACAGAGCCACCCCTGGACCTTCTGAGGAAGCCCAGACCTTTCTCCAGGGTCACAGCTCCAACAGAACCACATCCATCACTTCAGGAGGATGCAGCCACCATCTCCTGGGGCTGCCACTGCTGCCCTTACTGTCAGGTGTCAGCTCCTGTCTGACTCTGTCAGTTCAAACCAGTGCTTTTCCTGCTTTGTTTTATATATATATGTGTGTATATATATATTAGTAAAGAACTGTTATTGCTATTCCCCAAATCTTTGTTGAAAGCCCTTGATTTCAAAATTATAATAATTCTGAGGGAAGTGGGGTTGCATCTTCCATTCCAGGGGAGGCTCCTGCCTTCCTTAGCCTGCCTTTCAAACCAAAGAGCAATAATTCCACTTGCAGAGGGGGAACAAGTGCCTGCCTTTGGAGCCCAGGAAGGCTGGAAAACCTTTCCTGCTCCTCTGGGGACATTTATCCCTAAAACTCCAAAAAACAGCTTAGCCATTGACATAAGCCATGGGAGAAACTTCCCTCACTTTCTGATGAGCTGAAAGCAGCAAAGAAATGAAAGAGTTTTTGTTTAGTTCACCACAGAGTGTGCAGTTGTAGGTTTAGATTTTGCTTTATATGGAGAATCCAGGGTGTTGGCTTCTCCTTGTTCTTCTTCTCCTTCTTCTTCCTTCTTCTCTGACCTAAGTTCCTGTGACTTATTAATTGGTGAAAAGAACTCAGTGTAGAAGAAGCATGTTAATAAAATTGATACTTATTGGTTTTAAAGACAAAACAGAATACACAGAGATTGCTAATCGGGTGCTAAAGGTATAAAAGCCACCTGCTCTGAGCAGCAGCAGCCACTGCACTCCTGGAAGCAGCAGCAGAGGCTGTGCTTCTGAAACTTTGATAAGAAATAATAAACAATCCTTAGAACAGCAGAAAGAAGTTTTGCTTCGTTTTTCTTGACATGAGACACTGAAAAAAAATAAATCACCAAACCAAGAAGCCAGGAAGGCAAAGGCCAAGCTGTGCCCACCTGCAGGGGTGTGGATGCACTGCTGCTGGCTGTAGGCACTGCTCTTGTTGTAGGGCTGGGAGAAGGCCTGCACCTTCACACAGTACAGGCTGCCAGGGGACAGCTCAGGCACGGTGGCTATGGTCTGCTTCACCTCCTTCTGCTTCACCTCCTCCTGCCCAAGGGAGAAAGGAGAGATGAGTGTTACCAACTCTGAAAGGATTTTTTAAAACATCTTTATGTTTTACTGATTTTCACAGTGCTGAGTTTGTTGGAGTTGTTTCAATTTGACAGAAAATGTAAATATCTCGAATTGTTTTTCCTCTTTTCTCTTTGGCCAAAGAGAAGAACTTCTATTTTGAGATTTGTTTTCATAATTTGTATTGTACAACAGCCACTGGTTCTGTTCTGTTCACACAGACTGACAGAAGATTCCAGCAGCTGAGCAGGCTGAAGAAATCTCTCTCTCCTTCTTTCTATCTTCCTTTTTTTAATAGTATCTAATCTAAATATCAATTCATAATAAAGCCTTCTACTTTCTAACCACTCACTCAATAGACTCTGATTGTTTGTAAAACAACCCCAAAAAGCAAAGCTGTCTCTAGACAACAGATGAGATCCCATGGTGCCTTGGTGGGACTTTGTGATGTATCCCACATTGCCTACTCTGTACCAAAAAATGAATTTTGTGCCTTTCTGTGCCTTTAAACTAAACCTGGAAAAAAAAAAAAACAAACCCAAACCAACCAAATAAACTTTTTCAAAACAATTCTGTAGTGCAAAGTCACTACTCCTCTCTGTTGTTCTTCTGCTGTAAAAAGTAATAACTACTACAACAAAAAAACCCCAAACCACCCTTCCTTACTTTCCAACCAACTCTCAACTCTGTTTCTTTAAAAACCCACCAGAATTTTCCTAAAACTTTAATTTTTCTTCTCTTCTAAACTGTTCAAAGCACCAAAACATCAAACCCTCACTGAAAAACCTTCCACCAATCTAAAAAAAAAGTCCCCCACATCAACTCAGCTGCAAAATCTCCAAAAACAAACCACACCCACAAAAAAACTCTAAACTCTTCCAAGTTTCTCTCCACAACAAAAAAATTTATTATTTAGCATTATTATTATTCTTTTTTAATGTGTTTGTTAAATAAATATTTTTTTCCTTCTTCACCTTCCTCCAAGAAATATTTTTTCTCAAACCTAGTGAAAAAAAGTAACTACAACTTACTTTCTATCAAAAAATATTCTCCTCTAAATTTGTCTCAAACAAAGACACATGGACAGCACAGGAATCTCCAATAGGTGAAGGAGGGAAAAAAGGAGGGAAAAAGGAGGGAAAAGAGGAGGGAAAAGAGGAGGGAAAAGAGGAGGGAAAAGAGGAGGGAAAAAGGAGGGAAAAAGGAGGGAAAAAGGAGGGAAAAAGGAGGGAAAAAGGAGGGAAAAAGGAGGGAAAAAGGAGGGAAAAAGGAGGGAAAAAGGAGGGAAAAAGGAGGGAAAAAGGAGGGAAAAAGGAGGGAAAAAGGAGGGAAAAAGGAGGGAAAAAGGAGGGAAAAAGGAGGGAAAAAGGAGGGAAAAAGGAGGGAAAAAGGAGGGAAAAAGGAGGGAAAAAGGAGGGAAAAAGGAGGGAAAAAGGAGGGAAAAAGGAGGGAAAAAGGAGGGAAAAAGGAGGGAAAAAGGAGGGAAAAAGGAGGGAAAAAGGAGGGAAAAAGGAGGGAAAAAGGAGGGAAAAAGGAGGGAAAAAGGAGGGAAAAAGGAGGGAAAAAGGAGGGAAAAAGGAGGGAAAAAGGAGGGAAAAAGGAGGGAAAAAGGAGGGAAAAAGGAGGGAAAAAGGAGGGAAAAAGGAGGGAAAAAGGAGGGAAAAAGGAGGGAAAAAGGAGGGAAAAAGGAGGGAAAAAGGAGGGAAAAAGGAGGGAAAAAGGAGGGAAAAAGGAGGGAAAAAGGAGGGAAAAAGGAGGGAAAAAGGAGGGAAAAAGGAGGGAAAAAGGAGGGAAAAAGGAGAATAAGAGGAGAATAAGAGGAGAATAAGAGGAGAATAAGAGGAGAATAAGAGGAGAATAAGAGGAGAATAAGAGGAGAATAAGAGGAGAATAAGAGGAGAATAAGAGGAGAATAAGAGGAGAATAAGAGGAGAATAAAAGGAGAATAAAAGAAGAATAAAAGGAGCCTCTGCTGCAGTAATTCTGTGAGATGTCAGACACTGCTGCAAGCCCACAACCATCAGGGCTGGAGAGAATTTCAGGCTCATCCAGTGCCCCCATCCCCACCTCAAGGGGCACATCCAGATGTCTCTGGAACCCTCCCCGAGACTCCAGCACCTCCCTGGGCACTCAGATTAAATAAAATAAATAAAGAACCCCACGAGCTCCCAAGCAAAGCTCAGGAAACATTTCCTGGGCAAGAACCAAGTGCTTCCCCCATTCTGAAATGTCCCAATTCCAAGTTTCCAGGAAACTCCTTCCTGCTGCAGTTCGTTTCCTTCTCTTCTTCCCCCTTTTTACCAACTACTGTGAAATATTTTACTCCAAGGAACATTTAACAAATGTGGAAAGAGCCATTAAAATGTGAGCTAAAAGCAGGCAGGGTTTGCTGAGCTTTTTCCATCACATTGCACACAGCCACATCCATGGAGATGGAGATTTCACCTCATCACTGAGAGATAAAAATCCCTGTGGTCACACTGCTGAGAGAGTTACACTGAAATCTCAACCACTGGGGGATAAGAGTCACAGGCATCAGATTTTTGATAGGATCTTTCAGAAATAAACCCCAATAAATGGACTTGTTTAAGATTGATATACCACAAGTGTGCTTCTTTAGGAAAGGAGCTCCTCAGGGAGAAGTGAAACTCAGGATCTAAGTCAGAATCAACTCCATATTGTATTTAATTAGTTCATACCTCCTCATCTGAGGTGTTCTTCCAGTACAGGATCCTGTAGGACAAGTCATAATGGTCCCTCATGACTCCATCCTCAGCTCCTCCTGGAGGAGAAATAAAGATGTGGAGCAAAGTGTCACTGAGGTCCAGCCTTACACCAGGAGGGCCAATTCCATCTGAAAACAATACACAAAAAAAATTAAAATCCAACTGAAAAAATCCAACTGAAAATATTGCATCAAATACTGTCAATGAAATCCATGGAAAATTTTAAGAAACATACAGTTAAAAGTATAATTTCATAGTTTTATTCAGAATATCAAGTCCTGAGAAATATTTCAATTATTTTCACTGTTATCTTATAAAAGAATTATTTAATTATCAAGAGTTTTGACATGGGAAAGCTCATATATATTGAATAACTATTGATTCCAGCTTCAGGGAGTGGAATATGACCCCACATATTACAGAAATATTCCTGGATGTTTATGATGGGCAATTTCACAAAGTAAAACATTTTAGCAAGGTGATATTTCACACAAGAACAAAACCACACAAAGCTGAAAACTACAAACTAAAAGATAAAAACGACAAACTGCTGTAATTTCCCTCTGGAGACAGTTACAGGTTTTTGACTTAATGTCAATGTCATTGAAAAGTGATTTTTCCTGGGTTCTCCAGGGTTCTGTGTCCATGTGAGAGTCAGCAGGGGCTGGAGCCCCAGGAGGGGCTGGGGGAGCTGGGAAGGGAATGGAGAATTCCTGAGGGAGCTGGGAAAGGAGCTGAGCCTGGAGAAAAGGAGGCTCAGGGGGGACCTTGTGGCTCTGCACAAGTCCCTGACAGGAGGGGGCAGCCGGGGGGGGTCAGGCTCTGCTGGCAGGGAACAGGGACAGGAGGAGAGGGAACAGCCTCAGGCTGGGCCAGGGGAGGCTCAGCTTGGACACCAGGAGCAATTTGTGCATGGCAAGGGAGGGGAGGCCTTGGCAAGAGCTGCCCAGGGAGGTTTGCAGTGCCCATCCCTGGAGGGGTGCCAGGAAGGGCTGGAGGTGGCACTCAGTGCTCTGGGCTGGGGACAAGGTGGGCATGGGGCACAGCTTGGCCTGGCTGGGCTGGGAGGGCTTTGCCAGCCTTAATCCTCTAATTCTGGGATTCTGTTTGTGTTGGGAGGGACCTCAAAGCCCACCCAGTGCCACCCCTGCCATGGCAGGGACACCTCCCACTGTCCCAGGCTGCTCTAAGCCCCAATGGCCAACCTGGCCTTGGGCACTGCCAGGGATCCAGGGGCAGCCACAGCTGCTCTGGGCACCCTGTGCCAGGGCCTGCCCTCCCTGCCAGGGAACAATTCCCACTTCCCAATCTCCCAGCCAGCCCTGCCCTCTGGCACTGGGAAGCCATTCCCTGCCTCCTATCTCTCCAGCCCTTGTGAAATCTCCTCTCCAATCTCTTGTCAGCTCACAAATGCATTTGACACAAGTTTGCTGAGCAACAAACATTTAAAGAAACAATTTCCTTACTTGTTTTCAGAGGATCTACTTTGACTTCTCTGGACAGACAGGATTTGTTGTGTGCCCCCCTGGCCTGCACTCGCAGGTAATAAAGTCCATTGGGGGTGATGATGGGGGAGAAGTTGCAGTAGGTGCTGGTGATGTTCTCACAGTTGGGCACACTGAGCCACTTGTCTGAGGGATCATCATAGAGCTCCTTCAGGTACCCACTGCAAGGGAGGATCCAAGAGTGTTGGTGTGAGATCCTTGAACTCCTGAGAAAATCATGTTTGTTTGTGCCACACTTGCTTCAGTGTGGTGCTGACTTGGCAGTGGGGTTTTGAGAAATCTCAGAGAAAGGCTGGAGAAATGCAAGCTTTTGTTAACCTGTCCTGAAATCCATTTTCTAAGAGAACTTTTTTTAGTTTCCCCAAAGAAAGCTTTAATAAAGCATGTAAATAAGAGAAATGTTGATAGCAAAGTAGTTGCCTTAACCAATGAAATGTCTTCCTCTTGTTGTGAATTCCTGACTGAGACACAGTCAGACACACAGACAGAGAAACATTCCCTGCAGCTGAACCTGCTGGAGGGAGAAAAACTTGTTCTGTTTCCTTAATATTAATAAATAAAGCTTCTGAGAAAATCATAGACATGAATAGTTTGTAAAAAAGCCCTGGAGAACCAGGGCAAGCTCCTTTCTACAGAGTTTTGGGAAAAAAAATGCCTCTAATAATAAAGAAATCAGCATTTTAATGTGAGACAATTCTGAGTGGAACAATGAAGGTAGAAGGGCCAAGAAATACAAGTGAGGGCTTTAAGCAAGCATCAGCAGAGCAAATGAAATGTGGGATGGACAAGTTGTGAAAATCCAAATGAAAAGGTCTCAGGGAGCTGTGTGCACTCCATTATTTCCCTGCCATGCCAAAAGGATTCCCAAGGAATGCCAGGGGCTCCCTCCTCTTCAGTTAGGTGCTGGCCACAATATGTTTATGCAACAGCTGGAGATTGGGATACAGGTTTATAGCACTGCATGCCAATGGCATTGCCTGGATGTAATTCAAGGGGTGTTTATGGGATATGATGGGGGTTTTGTGGCATTCTTTGGGTTTTTTGGATGCAATATGATTTTTATATGATTTTCTTTACGTGATACAGTGGTTTTTTCTGTGATATGATGGGGTTTGATGTGATACAAAGGTTATTTCACGTGCCATGGTGGGGGCTTTATATGACTTGATGGGTTTTGGATGTGATACAACATTTTTCAACATGATTCAATGTGTTTTGATGTGCTACCTTGGGTTTTTTCCCCTACTTGGGTCTGCCCAGAAGAAATCCAAGCTGTTGACAACTGAAACCTCCAACACCTCCATTTTTGTTCCCTTTTACTCATCCAATTTCTTCCCATTCAAAAAGGCACAAAGCAATTCAAGTTTCCCAGCTTTAGAAATGTTCCTCAGCATTTAGGAGTCCCTCCCATCAGCTGTTCACCACTCCCAAAAGCAGCCCAGTCCCCTGAAATTCCAGGATCAGATGTCACATGGAATTCTTTTAACACCCCCAGGAGCCATTCCTGTTCCAATTAATACCACGAAGCCACCAAATATTTCATTTTAACTTCTAGGAAATACTTGCAGAATGCAATAAATGGGATTTCAGCTGGCAGGGATGGGAACTCACAAGAGGTACTGGACGTTGTAGCTCCCCTGGTGTCTGTCCTGGGTATCCCAGAGCAGGTGGAATTTCATGTTCAGAGCCAGGACACTCAGGTTGGTTGCACACAGGAGGTCATTCACTGCTCAGGGGCAAAAGGAAACCCAGAGTTACCAAAAGAACTTCATATTATGGACAGAGAATGGACATTTCTCATGTCAATAATGAAAATATCATAATTATTCCTCACAAAAGTTGCAACTCACAGGCTGTGATGTGTAAAGCATCATATTTAGGCTTGCATTAAAAAAGCAGCTAAAAATCAAGTCAGAAAAAAATTAAAGTACACAAGTACTTTAAGTAAAGAGAGGAGCAGAAATAAACTGCTTTGGGAATAACATGAGCAGAAAAATGTACAAAATACATATTTACTGCACATTCTAATTATTTTTTTCAATATTGTATTAACATGTGAATGTATCATTTTTAAAAAATATTTTAAAATATTTTTAATATTTAATATTTTTAATATTAATCTTAAAACAATTAAAACCAGCCTGTATCAGTTACTGTAATATTCTCTTAAAATACACAAGTATTAAGTATTTTAATATTTTTAAATACCTTGTATTATTTTAATATTTTTAACAATACAGACATGTATTAATTAATGCATTTTATGTATGAATTAATTTTCATTTCCATCAATTACTTCCATTTTGATGTACCATAAACTACTTATGATGCACCACCCCTGTCCAATCTAATAGTTGAGTTCCTACAGTTATTTTTTCCTAAAATAAACCTCTAAAAGCACATAAGTAGATTTAATTTTACCCAACAAGGTGGCAAACTGCCCCCTCAAAACCCTTCTCCAGCAGCTGTAACAACCAATCCACCAAGGATTATGTAAAACCAATATGTTTTTAAGCTCAGCTCAACTTTCATTGAGTGCCAAGTATCCCATGAGGTTTTTGTTCTGCTTTTCCTCCTGATTCAGTCACTGACTCAAAACACAGAAAGCACTTTTTGTTTGCACATCACAAATTAAGGGCAACATTTGCCTCATGGCCAAAATCTTTTTGTACAATTCAAGCTCTACCCTTGACACATTTTATGTTGCTTGAGAAGGGTAAATGCATATAATATATGGTTTTTTTTTTTTCATTTATTTATACCAAAATGAGGAGGAATTTGGCCCTTGTGCCTATTTTGCTGTTTCAGTGTGTGCCAGTTCCATGTGAGCCATGGTTTGCAGCTGAAGGGGTGTGCTGGGTACCTTTGTGGGTGGTTTGCACACAGCTGGTGGGGCTGAACAAGCCTCTCTTGGCCTCCAGGCGGAGGTTGGCCTGAACCTTGAAGCAGTAGGTGCTGTCTGGGGCAAGGTCATCGATGGTGTCAACAGGGAAAATGGTTTTATTCTGCAGCTGGAAGAAAACAAGCACAAAGAGCCTGTGAGGGGAACTGTGCTTCCCCAGGAAGGTTTGTAAATTGTCATCTTGCAGGGTTTCAGGCTATTTATATCATATCCCACCTGAAAAGGTCAAGTGGAGAGAAGCAGGACAGTGTTTGAGCTGGAGAAATCCTAAAGGGAAGTTTCCAGTTTAGCCAGTGACTGTGAGGAAGGAATATTTTGGGCTCTTTTGCCATGGAAGTGGGGAGGGATTTGGCAGGACCAGGAATTCACCCCACAGATATTCCAAAGTGAACCAGGACATTCCCACCCCTCAGACACCCAACCACTCCCCTCTCCCCTGCCACCTCCCTGCTTTTGGTTTCCCAGATGTACACCACTTGTGGACCTCTTGCTTCTTTGATGTGTAATCCCAAAATGCCAGAGGTGGGAAGAGTCCTTCAGGATCCCCCAGTGCCCAGCAGCAGCAGCCCCAGCATCAGCCCAAACCCTGTCCCCAAGGGCCACATGCAGACTCCTCCTGAACACTCCCAGAGACAGTGACTGCACCACTCCCTGGGCAGCTCATCCCAAGGCCTCACCACTCTGCCAGGGCAAAATTGTTGCCAATCTCCACCCTGCCCCTCCCCTGGGGCAATTTGAGGCCATTTCCTCTTGTCCTTTCCTCATTCCTGTGTTCCTCCCCAGCTGCCCCCTCCTGTCAGGGCCTTGTGCAGAGCCACAAGGTCCCCCCTGAGCCTCCTTTTCTCCAGGCTCAGCTCCTTTCCCAGCTCCCTCAGGAACTCTCCAGCCCTTTCCCAGCTCCCTCAGCCCCTCCTGGGGCTCTAGCCCCTTCCCAGCTCCCTTCCCTGCCCTGGACATGCTCCAGCCCCTCCAAGGTCCTGTTTGAAGTGATGATTTTGATCTGATCTCCCAAAAGAACACAGACTGCCCTTCAAGCCCTACCCTAATTTAGCTGACACCTATTTCCCTAAAAAAAAAAAAAGATAAAAAAGGAAGAGTTTCTTCCCTGCTCTTCACAGGAGAGCTCTGGGTGCTCTGCAGGACACAGAAAA
Source organism: Erpornis zantholeuca (assembly GCA_013400515.1). Taxonomy (NCBI): domain Eukaryota; kingdom Metazoa; phylum Chordata; class Aves; order Passeriformes; family Timaliidae; genus Erpornis; species Erpornis zantholeuca. The sequence continues at coordinate 7,635 of VZTN01024677.1, read as the reverse complement.
TCACTTGGAAACCACAATGACAACACCTCTAAGAAATCCCTGGGTCAGGGCAATCCCAATAAACCAATCCTATAGCAAGAATAAAACCACCCCCCAAAAAAAAGTCCTACCTCCCCCAACTGTCAGAGCACACAGGAGCAGTTACACAGGGACAGAAGCAACCAACTGCAGTTCAGAGCATGAACTAAAGCCCACCTCTGACAGCTCTGTTAAGGTTAAATAACAACAAAGAAGTGCTCATACCTGAGCATGTGATGAGTTTTCCCAGAAGACCAGGTAGTATTTAAAACTTAGATCATCCATCCACATTTTTTTCCTCTGATTTGCTTCTGGAGGAGAAACCTTAACTTTTATGACTCCATCTATGGACTGCAATTCCAGTCCTGGTGGACCAATCTGAGCTGCAAATGTGGAAAGAAAAAAGAAGTTAAACATGTCTACTTTGAGAAAATACACCCCAAAAGCAGATTACAACAATAAACCTAAAATACCTGCCTATAGTATCTTATTTTTAATTCTTTTGTAGGATCACCTACACCATATTAAGTTTTCATGACAGTTTCATATAGAAATTTAACCTAATAACCAACTACCACCACCTGGTTCTAAAAGCAGTTAAAATGAAATATTACCAGCAAAAGTTGGGGTTTTTTTTAAAAAAATCAGTATGAATTATTTGAAAACCTGCAAGGCAAGAAACTCGGCTCAGTCCAATAAATCCAGCATCAAAGAAGGCTACAGTACCCCACTGGAACTGCTGAAAAGTCACAAACTTCCAGAAAAAAGGTCCTTGGAGAAACCTGGGATAGTGGAAGGTGTCCCTGCCCATGGCAGAGGGTGGAATGGGATGGGTTTTTTTAAAAAATACAGATGTGTATTAATTCATGTAGTTAATTAATTTCCCTCCCAGTCCAGATCAGTTCAGGATTCTACAAAAATCTACTGTCAGAAAGGATTTTCCCAAGAAACAATCTGGGAAAATACAGAGTGACAGGAAATTCAGTCAGGAAACCAGCACCACTTGGAATAGTTTTCCCTTTCCAGAAAAGAGAGAATTGTGACATTCCATGACTGCAGGTGCCTGGTGTTATCTTCCTGTTGGGAAACCCACCCTGCCCTGATGCTACCAGCAGTGGTAACTACATGTGGCTTTTCCACAATCCCCAATTCCAGAAGATTTGGGTTGGGAGGGACCTCAAAGCCCACCCAGTGCCACCCCTGCCATGGCAGGGACACCTCCCACTGTCCCAGGCTGCTCCAAGCCCCAGTGGCCAACCTGGCCTTGGGCACTGCCAGGGATCCAGGGGCAGCCACAGCTGCTCTGGGCACCCTGTGCCAGGGCCTGCCCTCCCTGCCAGGGAACAATTCCCACTTCCCAATCTCCCACCCAGCCCTGCCCTCTGGCACTGGGAAGCCATTCCCTGCCTCCTGGCCCTCCATGCCTTGGCCCCAGTCCCTCTGCAGCTCTCCTGGAGCCCTTCAGGCCCTGCAAGGAGCTCTGAGCTCTCCCTGGAGCTTCTCCTCTCCAGGTGAGCACCCCCAGCTCTCCCAGCCTGGCTCCAGAGGGGCTCCAGCCCTGGAGCAGCTCCATGGCCTCCTCTGGACTCTCTCCATGTCCTCCTGCTGCTGGCCCAGGGCTGGAGGCTCTGCAGGTGGGCTCTCACCAGAGCAGGGCCCAGGGGCACAGCCCCCCAGGGGTGCTAAAGGAAGCCAAGTGTCCCAGGCAGCCCCGAGCCCATACCGATGTGATAGGGCAGCACCTCCAGCACCTCGGACCAGGGAGACACCGCGGGCCCCGCCCGAGCCCGCAGGCGCACGTAGTGGGCATCGTAGTACTCGCTGATGGCCGAGGAGAAGTCACACTCTGTGCCAGCCACAGCCTGGCACCCCGGCAGCTCCTGCCAGCCTGTGTCCTCCAGCTCCGACCTGCGGGACACAGAACAGCCCCAGGATAAACCAACAGCCCCAGGATAAACCCAACCCACAGTTAAACCACTCAGATTATTCCTTCTCTTCTTCTTAACTTTAATAAACATCAGCCCTTTTAGTGCTGCTGATGCCTTAGGTGTTAACTTTTCTGTGTTCCCAGCCCTGCCCTGCCCAGTGTCACTCTGCAGTTCCCTGGAGCTCGTTCAGTGCTGTTCTCTCATGCTCACACACACACAACAAAGCCTCTCCAGCTCTCCAAGGACACCCAGAGCCTCCTAGGCCCAACAACTGCAAACCACAATCTTGGGGACAGGGGGGCAAGCTTGGGCAAATTCCATCCTTGCCTGGCTCCTGCTTGGGGAATTGATGCTGAGATCCAAGTGGGAAGAACTCGGGAGCTGTCCTTGTCCATGTTGGGATGCACTGAGGCAGGAGCCTCTGGAGCCCAGAGTGTACCTCTGAAGGCCTTTCCAACCAATCCCTCCTTGATTCCTTTATTCCTGCCTGGGCTCTGTTCCTAGGGAGCCATTGAAGGCATCACTGCTTTCTCACCAGCACCAGGGAAATCAGTGTTATCTCCTTATAAATTACCCTGGAACTGCCAAAACGCAGAATTACCTCCTCAGTATCATCACATTTCCTAGTCTGGCAGAGATTTTATAATTCACTGGAAGAAATTTCAAAGTCCTGACAAAAGCAGCATAAAACCAGCAAAACCCCACTTGCAGCAGTGTGCCCCCTGAAAGCAGAGGTTTCTCTTACACAGTTACACTCACTAATTATAATGTGAGCCAGGAATGCAAATTAAGGGAAAATAAAAACACAGAGGTGAGAAGTGGAGCTCAGCAATAATCAGGTTTTCAGCAGCTCTTTTTTTAATTAACACACATCCACACCTCAGCAGAGATTTAGATCAACATTTAAAATGTCCTGGCCAAAAAAAGGGGACACAGACTTGAAGCAGTAATTGTTTATCCTCAACTCCTACCTTGTCTTTCAGACCAGTCTTACATTTTTTAAAATGAATCTATCTTCAAAGCACTGTTCTTCCCTACATATTGGAAAATAAGAGCTATTTTTTTTTAAATCCAAAAATCAGAGAATCCCAGAATGGTTTGGGTTGGGAAGGACCTTAAAGCCTTAAAGACATTCAGTGTCACCCCTGCCATGGCAGGGACACCTTCCACTGTCCCAGATTGCTCAGAATTTCAGTAATTTTATCTCAGAAATGGTTTTCAATATTTACTTGTCAGGAAAGTGCCACAAAACCTCTGTGCTAATGTGTGCAAAAGGACTGGGATGTGGAACAAGTGAAGGAAACCAGGAAAGCTTTTAAAACAAAACTTCAATTGCTCCATCTGGGGATTAAATTTGCTGCTGAGAAATGTGGGTGAATGAACACTGCCAAATGAGTTAAAAGTTACACTGAAAATTCCTTCAAATCCTCTGTGTGTGGCCACAATTAAAGAAACCCAAAACAATAAAAAACAGGAACTGGACAAGTTCAGGCCAGCACCAGGAGCCCACTCCATCCCAGGGGTTCACCTTCCCACAGCCCCTGGGAGCTGCAGGAGGAGCAGCCCAGCAGTTCATGGCAACACCTTGGGACACAGAGAGGAGCCAGGCACGCCTGGCACTCAACTCACCACTGGAATTCTGCTGAAAAGGTCACATTGGGATCATTCCCACTGTAATTCCAGCTCAGAGTGAAATTGGTGTTCACAACATAAACCTGGACATTCTCTGGCCTCTGCAGGCTGCTCTGGCCTAGGAGAAACAACAAAGGAGATAAATTTAATAAAACGTTACAATAAAGAGCAAATAAAATATTAAGATAAAATTAAAATAAATTAAAATACAATATTAAAATTAAAGTACAACATTAAAATAAAATTTAAAATAAAATAGAATAAATACAATAAAAATTAGAACAGAATAAAAATAAATGAAATAAAAATTTAAAAGTAAAAAATGAAGTAGATAAAAAATAGAAAATAAAGCAAAAATGAATAAAAATAAGAATAACAAAAATACATAAAAGAAGTAAAATACAATAAAAATAAAAAATTGAAATAAAAATTAAAATAGAATCATAATTAAAAGAAAATACAATCGAATTTAATTAAAATATAAACAGAAAAAAATACAATTAAAATTTTAAAATTAAAAAAAATACACCTCTTGGCCTTGACTTTCTATTTAATCTGTTGTGTGTTATTAATTACTTCCCAATGGTTACAATTTCTAAACTATATCTGAAACCCCTGAAATTGCTGTTTGATATCAGCCTGAGAAGAAATCAGAAGCAATACATCCTATTTCAGTCTCTTTGGACATTAATGGCTGATCCCAAATGTGACTGTGGGAGAGGCTCTTCACTGCAAATACTATTTCTTATTCTGCATAAGGGAATGTGTGGAAAACAGACTGAATTCTGCAAAATCCCTCTGGAGAACCAAGTGGGATCCTGCACATTTTGGGAGATAACTTCTGAAAGCACAAAGAACACGAAAGCCAAATAAGTCAATAAAACCTTGTGGCTCCACAGAATTTATTCCCACAAGGCAGGAATTTGTTACTCTTCTGACAGACTAAGACAAACTCAGAGAATGCCAAAGGACATTTGCTCAGAAAATAAGAAAACAAAGGAAAAACCAGATTTTTTCACCACATATTTATCCAACAGATGGCTACAGCTCAGCCAAAAACTTTGTGACAAGGGCCCTGCAGACTCCAACTGATAAAAACACTACTAGATTTCAATTATTATAGTATTTCTGTTTGCCTTGGGTAGAAATTCAAATATTCCCATTATCTTTCCCACCTTTACAAAGGAAGGTTCACAATATTCCTTGTTAGACCTCGGCAGGTCAGAGGGGTGTGGGAGCAGGAAGAAAATCCTGGTGAGATCCATGTTCTCAGCAGGGATTTTCTCCCCAGCTCCAAAAACAGGGTGACAGAACATACCCAGTCCATGATTTACACCAGGCCAGTGTTCTGTAAAGCTGGGAAATACAAATATCCTGCTCTGGATACAAACGATGCTGTTACAATACAGGATTTAATCACAGCATGGCACTGGGAGAGGTGACAGTAACCCAGTCCTGGAGCAGGAGCACACACTGGGGGTCAGATCTCAGAATCCTGGAATGCTTTGGGTGGCAAGGACTTTAAAGAGCATTTAATTGCCAGCCCTGCCATGGCAGGGACACCTCCCACTGTCCCAGGCTGCTCCAAGCCCCAATGGCCAACCTGGCCTTGGGCACTGCCAGGGATCCAGGGGCAGCCACAGCTGCTCTGGGCACCCTGTGCCAGGGCCTGCCCTCCCTGCCAGGGAACAATTCCTGCCCAATATCCCATCTGGGATATGCCCTCTGCACTCCCTTCTTTCCCTGGATACCAAGCACATCTTCGTTTCTTTCAGATATACTTGAAAATTATGTTCAACACCACTCGCAACCAACAGAATGGCAGCAACAACTCTTTGAGTTTTCCTTTTAAGCCAAATTTGCAGCTTCCTGAAGGAATTTTATTGTTCTCTTTTGTATTCCTTCCAAAGGGTTCAACTTGCTCGAAGCAGTGTAAAAAAAAAAGTCACAATAAACCAGCTGAGATTAAGTAATAGAAGTCTAATTTATAAGAGACATGACCTAATCTTTTCCTTCTAGTTAGCACTGCTGTGCCCTGATACTTCTGGGGTTTTCTAAAAACACCCAACCAAACAATGTTTTGCAATTGTTGCGTAGAAGTTTTATTTTTTCCAGCTCTGATGTTTTAAGCCTCCTCTCTTTGCCCTGCACATTTTGCTGTTCAATTCCACTGTGCTTGTCTCCTGATGCAGTTTTTCAGCACAATTCTTGATCCTTCACACTCCAGACAGGAATATGTTATCCAGTCTTCCACCCCTTCACATATATCCAATGAGTTTTGTGCTTGCTTCCCTAAATTAGTTCCAAAATCATTAATTTCCCAATGAACAGCTATACAGGAAGGAACAAACAAACTCACAGATGTTTAATTAGCTGAGAAATTTTGTGATTTATGTAGAAACTCGATATGCAAAGAAATACCTAAAAATCAAGACTTCTTCCTGGCTTTTTTTATTTTTAATGATTAAAAGCCAGACATTTAAAACTAATTGCTGTTTGTTCACGTAAGCATGATGACACTTTAGTTCCGAGAAACCATTATAAGGGATTAGACCTTGGTGGAAAGAAGAGATTAAAAACCAGAAATGCTTTTAGCACATCTGCTAATCTCCTTCCCCTGTCCAATTCCAATAAACTAAACCAGACCCCAAGCCATTCTAAAACATAAACATCACTACTTCATTCATGAGATGTTCAGCAATATTGCCAATAAACGATTGTTGAAAATAATAATGATTTATATAACAAAATCTATCCAACAACAGAGGAAAGCAAGAAATGGCAGCACAGCGAACCCTGCTGTCAGGGGAAATCCCAGGAGGAGCACATGATGCTCGATGCTTACGACATCCCTGTGTGCAGGAACCAATGGAAAATTTCGGTCAACGTTTCAGCAAAAGGAGGAAGAAGAAGCTCCCTTACATGTGACACCAGGAAAGGCTCTGGAGAACCCGGGAGAACCCAGAGCCAGAGCTTTATCCTGGAGCAGCAGCACAGGGAACAGCTGGGCTTGGCACAGGGGAAGGGGAAAGGTCGCTGAAGCAAAGCAATTACTCCGAATTCCAGAGTTAGAATCATCCCCTGGTGTGGATATTAGAGCCCATCCAGACCCAGGCTGCTCCCAGCCCCAATGGCCAACCTGGCCTTGGGCACTGCCAGGGATCCAGGGGCAGCCACAGCTGCTCTGGGCACCCTGTGCCAGGGCCTGCCCTCCCTGCCAGGGAACAATTCCCACTTCCCAATCTCCCACCCAGCCCTGCCCTCTGGCAGTGTAAAACCATTGTCCTGTCACCCTCTGCCTGTACAAATAGTGCCTCTGCCCTCCTTCGTGATACTTCCCAATCCTTCCCCATTGAGCAAGAAGTTTTGGGCAACTATTGTTTTTTGCTGTGTAAGGACAAAAGGCACAAGCTCCTGCCGTGCGAGCCTAAACACCCATCCTGCCATTCTATTTCTCATTTCCTCATTTATTCTTTAGGCTCTGCCAGACTGTGACTTCCAAGCAAAACAACATGATTCCAGAGCTGCTGGTCCCACGCTGCAGCCGGGGCCATTCACCGGGAGCAGGCGGGACTGAGGGGGAGGAGAAGGACTGTCCACAAGGAATGGAGGGACAGGAGGCAGGGAATGGCCTGAAGCTGAAGGAGGGCAGGGATGGATAGGAGATTGGGAAGTGGGAATTGTTCCCTGGCAGGGAGGGCAGGCCCTGGCACAGGGTGCCCAGAGCAGCTGTGGCTGCCCCTGGATCCCTGGCAGTGCCCAAGGCCAGGTTGGCCATTGGGGCTGGGAGCAGCCTGGGACAGTGAGAGGTGTCCCTGCCATGGCAGGGGTGGCACTGGGTGGGCTTTGAGGTCCTTCCAACCCAAACCCGTGTGTGATTCCAGGAAAACCCTGGAAACACGGCAGATCCTCACCGACACCGCTATCCCGCCCCGCATCCCCGCCGAGCTCCGGCACCGCAGCGGCACCCGTGCCCCGCTCCACCCTCGGCCCCGGGGAGGGAGCCTCGCACCAGCCCCGCTCCCTGAGGGCTCCCGGGACCCACCTGCGCAGGACA
>VZTN01024676.1:83243-136472 GCA_013400515.1 Erpornis zantholeuca | reverse complement strand
TGCCTTGCGGATCGTGACACCCTCCGAGGAGTGTGATTTCTTTCTTAAGAAGGCAAATAAACACTTTCCTCCCCCAAAACAAACCTTAAATTAAAGCTTCTTCCCAGAAGCTCAGATATGCCTTGTTTAAGCTTTAACCATGTACAGTTATGTATTTTTTACCCTAAAGACTCTCACCAGCCTCTTCTAGTATTCCCCCAGCATCACAATCCAGCAGGCATCAGCATGTGACTCAGGGCAGGTGGGTAACACCTGTTTAGGAAGGTCAGGAAAATAGTGGCATCCTGTTCCACTTCCAGGAAAACCCAAGCAAGGGTCTGAAGTGTTTTGCAGACCCTGAAACATTATTTTATGGGATTCTAAATATAAATGTTTATTATGATTTATAGTTTCAACCAAGCAGCATTCTGCACTGGCGTGTTACAGAGCCAAATGAAGGCCTACTGATGAAATGGCGTGGTATCTTTCCTCTATTTGAATGTTCAGAACTACCTTTGGACAATTAGACATAAGACTATATTTCCTAAATTTGCATAAAATGAGAATCACACAGATGGACAACACATGCTTCCCATAAGTCCAGTGTGAAAATTACTCTATCACTTGTCGTTGTACCCAATCTTTCCACATTTCTGGCAATTCACATCTTAAACAAACAAGAATTGTGACAAGCAAAACAGATGGTCTCTCCTCCTCCTTCCTAAAAAGTTCCAAAGGCACATTTCCCAAAATTCTTGCTTTATAATGGTGCTGTTCTACTTGTCACAGCAGTTTTGAAAGAAGTTTCAGTAATACACAAATAGCAGGCCTAAGCTTCTTTTACACCAAGGTCCTGGAAAACTTGCCCGGGAGTGCAGAGATCCACACAGGCAACAAGCTAAAGCCCACAGATCTTCTAAGTGAATTTAAAGAGATGACAGTCAAGCTGTTTAAAACAGGCTTGCTATTCAAAGGCTAAAAGGCAGATTCTGTTTCCTTCTCCGTTTATAAACTAGATTATTAATTGGTGCTTGGCCTTGGGTCATTATTCAGCATGTGGGAGCTTTATCAAACCTACATATTTGCTAAGGAAAAAATGTCCTGTAACAAAGGGCACTCCTAGTCAGTATCACAGGAGCCTCTCCGTTGTGGAGGTTCACAATGGATATAGAGCCAAGAGTGCCTGTGCCTCCCATTGTGGCATCCCAGCATAGCAACCTTCTCATTTCCAGAAGTATAATTACTCCACAAAACTGAAAGGCAGCTATGCACAACCTTTGCCTTTCAACAAATACTTCATAGTGGAAGATTGAAGGCAAAAAGCAAGGAGATTCCTGGGAACACCAGAAATTTGCCATGTTACCTCATGGTGACCAAAACTGCAGATGCAAGAGCATCCTCCCTAACTCCAAAAGCTCCACATCCTTCCTGATAAGTGTGCAGGAATCTGCCTGGCTTGAAGGACCCAAGGACATTGCACAGAGAAAGAACAGCATAGGCCAAGTTCTTTAAAACTAATCGCCGCAGTCTGGCAAATTTTTGGCATGCAGCCACTCCCAGCAGCCATTCAAAAATGCCAGGTGGCTCCATCTTGCCAGCAAGATAATTTGGCAGAGATTTTGCAATGAAGCAATTCAAAGTGAAAATCATCTGCCCTTTCCAAACAGAACTGTCTCAAACACTTGATTAGATTTCAATCCGAAATAGATATTTTTTTTGTTCAAATTAACTTACTGCAAGATAAGCCCTTTTTGTCCTGGTCTGTCTGGCTGATTGTGCCCCAAAACAAACAGTGGTATTTCTGCATGTTACCTTTGCTTGGGAGTGGGCTCTGTTAGGGAAACTGGCAGGATGCATTTTGTGCTCTCACTAAGTAGGAACTTCATATTAATAAAAACTCTTGTGAGCCACAGTGCCCATCTGCCTGCAGCTTCATGCCACATAGCATCTCACCTTCAACTGCAAGACTTACTAGGAGAAATAAAATAATCCTGATTGCTAAGTGTGAGCAGAAGTAGTTGAGCGGCTGTTAAGACTATTTTTTTTTTGTTTCTAAACTTTTGAATAGTCAAAACTGGACCTGAGATAATTTAATAAATTTTCTGATCTCAGAAAGAATGCCAATCTTGAAACTGCTCTAAAATCTTATTTATATGGAGTTTAGCATCAAATAATTTTATTCCCAAGTTAAAGAGAATATCTTGATTTTATTTGCATCAAAAAGAACTTAAAAGTGTAAAAACCCCAAGCACATTTTAATTGACCTGATGCTAGTTACCTTTGTTTGTGTTTCTGAAGGAGATTTTGTCATTCCACAGTACCTAAGTATCAGAGATTTACATGGTTTTTACCATGCCACAAAGCAAAATGTGTAACTGGCTCAACACCATTGTCATGGTTTTCACAATTACTGCAAGACTGAAAAAATATCTTCATAGGTATTTAAAGACCAGTAGGGAGCTCTCTAGGCTTGTCCTCTTGCAAAACAGTTTGTAAAGTTTTTTCTTAGTGATTCATCCACCAAACTCGTCTGTGCTTTAGATGTAGCAATTTTCATCCATTTTGACTTGCGCTTTTCAAGGAGAAGTGTTAACTTCTGTCAAGCCTCCAGGCAATAAAGCTGCCTTTTTAAGCTCTCCTTTGAGATCTCTGCAAAATAGTCCACAGAGACCAACAGTGTCCTGTCTAAATTGAGTAGAGCTTATTGTGTTCACTGTTTCAACTCTTTGCCTTCCTGTCTCCCAAGATCTACCTCTGCTTGCAAACCCAGACACACCTGCAGAGAGCAGCAGAACTTATAGCCAGATGTGATGTTTAAGGGTTGGAGGAGCAAGGGAAGGAGATTCTCTCTACCACCTGTTTAAGTGTGCCCCCCTCGGGACAGTGGTGAGAATTGCCTTTTTCAGACCACCAAAATCTTGAGATAAATAAAGCTCAGTGGGGTGTAGCAGGTTGCACACTCAAAACAAAAGCCACCTGCATCTGTGTAATACTGAGTCCTGCTTAGTCCAACCAGGAGCAAAATGCAAGTTTCCTGTTATTATCTCTATAGCCCATTCTGAAAACACACTGGATCCTGTGACATCAAGCGTTACAATTGATTTTCAGATATTAAAAGTCTATGTAATCTGCTTCGACATTTGGACTACTCATTTGCACCTATTGCAACCAGAGACGTGAATGAAAGCATCACCCAAGTCAGAAGATGTGCTAGCAGGCAAGGCTTTGACAAGTAAGGCCCTGTTCCTGTCTAATTAAATTTTCAGTTAATTATTTTGTTCATTGCAGGGTTTACATTTTGCCTCAGCTCCCCTCTTTTCCTTGAAGAGAAAAAAACTGGATAATGCTGTGCAACACAGGCTCGGTGTCCTTGTGGGGACTGCACAGGTTATTTCAAACTCTACCTTGCTTTATGCAGGAATCTTTCACAAAGAGTACCAAGGCAAAACGTAAACTGTCTCATAGAGCAGATGGCCACAAAATAACCTGAATGAAGTAAGCACAGTGAGTCTCCAGGTGGGCAGCAGACAATATGGAAAACTTTTCTCACCAGGGAGACAAACCTGCAGTCCAGGTTTCTCTCTGTCCTCTCCTACTACCTTGAAGCCTTAAATACAATAGATTGATTTTAACTATTTACTACAGTGTTCCCAGGCCAGGTCAGACTACTCCTTTTTGAGTGAAAACTCTTCATTTTTTTATTAGATCCTCATAATGGCATCTTACTCATAGTTCTTGGAAACAATGTTCCTCCTTGGGCAATTTTATAAATGATCAGATTATGAAGGACTGAATTGTGATGAAAGTGCTGTATAAACCAGGTTAAAATTGAAAGCTGCATTTCTAAAAGCAACTTATCGAGTGTTTGATAGATGAAGAAAAGGAAAAAGGAAGAGAGATCACTACTAAGGAAAGCATTCTCAGGAACATTTATTCTCAGTGGACAGTGCATTAACCAACACCCTGTTCTTATGAAAGCAGGATTAGCCTTCTCACAGTTGGGCTGTGAGATTAAAAATCATGTTAAAAGACAAGCAAGTTAGAAAACAAGAGGGAAAAAAAAGCTGCCTGTCCAAATTTCATCCAACCCTATTGTCTATAAACACAGTGAGGTGAAATACTCTGTTTTGTGACAGAGAACACAATGTGGTATGGCCATAGAATCATATCCCAGGCACATTTGATGTGCAAAACAGCTGATGTGCAAACTTGTATTCAACATTTCTATGTACCTCATTTCAAGGGATGGCTCAGACTTCATTTGTAGTGCCACAGATCAATGTTAGATCAAGTAGGAAATTATTCATTACCTTCTGAAATTTTCTGTGATGATGTCATTTCACAGCAACTGGTCCACAGCCATTATGAATTTATCTCTCTAGTATGCCTGAGAGATGAGAACAAGGACACTTTGCAGAAGGGACAGAAGCTGAGGCACAGAGACATTTGGGTCCTGTTTAGTTGATTGCCCTTCAAGGGGTTTCCCAAAGTGGTTAACACTTTACAACATCATGTAGCAGAGAAAACTAGAAAAAAAGAAATCATATGCATAATTCTGGCAGCATAGCATCTTAGCTCTGTAGCAAAAATAGAGATTCCACCTAGTTCTCCAAATTCCTGAGGTGATCTTACAAACAAGCCATTAAGTGACCATTACCAAGACTTCAAAACATCCATTAGTGAATGATGTAAGGTTTCAAAGGCAATGCTGATTTAGTATTTCCCTACAATAAGCTTCCTGGCACAGAACTGTAATTTTTCCATCTGCATGAGTTGCAACAAAGCCGAGGATTTTACATCCACTGTAGACACACTTAACACAAGTCCCCTACCCCTGCAACCATTTCTGCCCTGTGTCACCTGAGATTCTCCCTCTGCTCCCAGCCACAGTCACTGGCATTTATTTACTGCAGGTTAGCTCAGATTTTCAGTCCTTGCCAATCCTGCCATCTTTTTTCTGCCTTTCTATTTCTTCTGATGCCTTGAAATGGCTACCTGAAAACAGAGGCTAGACAAGATTAAGAGAATAAAAGTGGATATTTATTGAAGGGCCTTCAAAGGTACACCTTGGGCAGTCAAAAAGCTCCCAAGAGGCTACACTCAAGATGGACCCCCAAGATGGTCATAGGTTTTTCACACTTTTATAAATTTGGTCCATTTGCATATCAGGGTTAATTCTTCTATTACAATTTCAGGTAATGATGTAATTACCGCAAGTTTGCTCCCCTTTCCCAGAGGCTTAGTTTGCATACTTTGGGGCCTGTGATAACAAGGTGTCCTTGAGTCTAGGCCCAGAGAGGGTTTATTATGTCTAACCAGAATGGGAGGACAGTAGCTAACAGGCTATGGAGTTTTAGAGTTACAGACTAAAGCAGTATGAGATCTGAAAAATATGAAAGCTAAATCCTAAGTCATCACTTCTCCTATCCTCTGTGAGAGACCCCTCTTTTTATTATACAGACACATTAAGGGAAAGCACCAAGGGAGCAAGACAGGTGTGTAAGTACAGCAGATATGATCGGCTGAAAGCCAGAGACTTACAATGAAAAGCATTAGAGAAGCTGTAGTAGACAGCTACTTCAGTAGCAGCTCTGTCTTTAATGGGTGCAGTGATGGCTGCCACAACTGGGTCCTTTCATTTAACACACCAATGACTATTATCTCACTGACACCAAGCTCTTGCCTCAGTTATGTCTCTGGCAATGGATTCCCCAAGGTAGCAACAATACCGTGGTAAGGTCAGGCCTATGTATCAGTGTTTCATCTGTATATTTGCAATAGTTTAAAGCTCAGAAGAAAGGGAAACTGAGAAGTTGGTGCTTGTTTAAATTGTGTCTCCACCAAGAAAGTTCTCAAAGCCCTCACCAAAGCTGTCTAGCACAGATACACACACCCTTAGCACATAACAGAGATAGACATGGGGATATCCTCATCTCACAGTGCCAGATAATAAATCCCAGAATAATCCTGAGAAGCAGTTTAGGGTTATGTCTATCCTCCGTTTTTGAGGAAGAACAAACAGTATGTAACAGCGACATCATGAACAGGAGTTTAGCTGCCCACACAAATTCTTACCAGTAACATACAACTATCTGCAATGCTGTGCCACCAGTAACACACATAGCAAGGCACTTGTTGTAGTGTGCTGTAAAGCTTCCTTTTTAGCAAGCCCAAATTTGTTCTCTTTCTGTCTTAGTGATGGAATTTAATCTATCAAACAATTGAGAATTTTTTTTCTGGTTAAAGCAGAGCTAGGAAGATTTTCTTTTTAACACTGTGCTGCAGAGGGCAACGGTCTAAACAAGAAGGTAAAAAATGTCAAAAGATTATTCAGTGTCTGACACTCAGTGGTCAAAATCCAGTACTGCAGCTACAGAAATCAGAACTGCATCAAAAATGACCCCATTCAGTGAATCAGTAGAAATATCAAAGGACACATCATTTCCCATTTTTGTATTTGATTAGCATATGATTTTAAGCTATGGGATCAACACAGTGAGAATTAAAACCAGGGTTTAAATTACAGATAACTGAACCTGAATAGAGGGCACAAAATTCAAAGACTCTAATTTAGTTACTTCAGAATCAATGAGATTATTTCTATTTGATCATTAACTACCGAGAAGATAGATTTTGGTTTCTGCATTTCTGTGTTTTTAACAATATCAGTCACACTAGTGGCATATTTTAATGAAAATGGCAGTTTTAACTTTTCATTTTGGGAAATTTTAGGAAAAAAAAAAGAAAATGCAAATTTAATCCCCTGAAAAAAATTATCCACGTGTAATCACTGAATTAATCTTAATTCAAAATAGACCATTAAATCAAAACAAATAGATACATGTAAGAATTATTATTAAATTTCACAAAGATATTTAACTTGCTGCAAGAGAAATTATAATGCCACATTATATTGTTGTAAGGTAGGCAGTGAAATTGCTTATAGCATAACACCACGAAAAAAAAATTCTAAAATAGACTAAAAATAAGATGTCCCCAAAAAGCCTCTCACTGCATATTATCAGAGACCTAGAGGCTTTGCTTTCCATCTACAGACTGAAATCCAAGCCAGACTGGTGCTGAACCCCAGCCAGAGGTGGTAGGGTTGAGCACACCATGTCCTGAGAATACTGCCTGTAGTGTGGCACCAGCTAGAAAAAGTGGTGTGACCCAAACACCCTGACCAGGGATTAGCCTTGGCTGCAGTGGTGGGCACCAGAAATGCAGGTTTAATCCTGCAGATTAAAGGACTGATGAACTACTCCAAGAAAATGGCAACACAAAACAAGACACAGTCCATACCTTCTATCATCCCATTTCATTTAGGGAATAGAAGTTNAGCTTGTAACTGAATGAAGGAGATTTAGGTAAATTCTTATAAAAACCTTTTGTTCAGCAAAGGACAGGGTTTGACCAGGGGTGTGTGATGCTGTCTAGGAGATACATTCCAACAAAGACATAAGAGATGTCAAATGGGAACTCAAAATCAGAGATAGGTTTTGTCCTTCACTCCTTGAGTTTATGGACCAGAATATTCTGGATTACCTTCAGAGCACTGATGGCTTGGTTATGAAAACCAGCCATTAGAAATATTTCTGTGTATCTTTTCAAAAGTTACATTTCTTTGCACAACAGGAACTTTATTATCCCAGATACAAAGCTGGACATGCATATTATTTTTGGCAAAAACAAATATACTACCTTGAACCCAGAACATTTTGCAGACATGCCTTGACCTAAAATGAGAGACTGTGCAACCTCGCTGTTAAAGAACATAAGATGATCATTCCTTCAAAGAAGAATCCTCACATTCACAGGTCCTGGCCTTCTTGGATATCCCATTTTCTGTTGAAAGGCCAAAACAGCACTGCACAAGCAATCCAGGAGGTTTCTGGAAGGTATTAATAAAAACTTCCTAAAACAGGTGATCACAGAGCCAACAAGGGAACATGCTCTGCTGCATCTCATACTTACAAACATGAGAGAGCTTGTTTGGGATGTGAAGGTTGGGAGCAGCTTTGGCTGCAGTGATCACAGGATGCTGGAGCTCAGGATCATGAGGGGAGGAGGCAACATAAATAGAAGAATTCTCAGCTCTGGACCTCAGGAGAGCATCCTCAGGAGAGCATCCTCAGACCCCTTCAGGGGGTATGTATGTAAGTCTGATTCTTCCAAGCAGCTGCTTGGAAGAATCCCATGGGATAAAGCTCCTGAGAGAAAAGAGGTGCAGGAGTACTTGTTGATTTTCATGGACAACCACCCTCAAGACTGGAAATTATCCCAATTATTATTCCCATGTTTGGGAGGTCAAACCAAGGAGACAAAAAAGCTGCATGGTTGAGCAAGGAGTTCCTGATTAAACTCAGGCTCCAAAAGGAAACTAAAGAGATTGAAGTAGGGTCAGGTTATGCAGAAGTATAGGGACACTGTCTGAGCATGTGATGGGGTTAGGAAAGCCAAAAATCCATTGGAGTTAAATCTGATGAGGGATGTGAATAGCAACAAAAAATGTTTCTACAAGTACAGAAACAGCAAAAGGAAGACTGGGGAAAATGTGGATTTGCTGCTGAATGGGGCAGGGGACCTGGTGACAAAGGACAGGGAAAAGCCAAGGTACTGAATGCCTCACCCTTTTACCAGTAAGATTGGCCTTCAGGAACCCCAGACTCCTGAGTGAAGGTCAGGTGCAAGGCAGACTTACTCTTGGTAGAGAAGGATCAGGTTAGGGAATATTGGAACAAACCCGAACTTACATGGGATATGGCAAGATGCACACAGAGGTTCTGAGGGAGCTGGATGATGTCATTGCAAGGCCACTCCCAATTATCTTTGAAAGATCCAGATGTTCAGGGAGATTCTTGAGGACAGGACATTGTTCCTATCTCCTAGAAGGGTAAGAAGGAGGATCTGGGGAACTACAAGCCAGTCAGCCACACCTCAGGCCTTGGAAGGTGACATCTTCATTAATAACTTGGACAACAAGAGAGAGAGCACCTTCAGCAAATTTTCAGATTATACATAACTGGGAGGAATGGCTCTCCATTATGAAAAACATTGCCAGCAGGTAGAGGGAGGTAATCCTTTCCCTCATGTCAGCCCTCATGAGACACATCTTAAGTGCTGGGACTAGGTTTGGGCTCCCCTGCACAAGAGTCTAAGGAAGGGCCATAAGATGACACAAGGACCAGAATATCTGATGCATTGAGAGAAAGCTGTGCCTATCCAGCCTGGAGAAGAGAAGCCTTGGAAGTATTTTATCAATGTATATAAACACCTGGTGGAAGGGAATGAAAAAGAGGGACCCGGGCTCTTTCCAGTGGCATCCAGTGAGAGGACAAGAAGCAATGGACACAAACTGAAATGCAGGAAATTTCCCTTCAACAGAAGTTTTACTTTCTACCTTTTTCCACAGGTTCCCCAGAGAAGCTATGGGTTCTTGAAGGTACTCAAAATCCAATTGGACCCTTCTTGAACAACCTGTTCTGGGTGACCTGATTGAGTAGGAGGTTGGGCTAGATGATCTCCAGAAGTCCCTTCCAACCTCAACCACTCTGTGACTGTGTGAAATATGTGGCTTTGACTTCACTTTGGCAATGGAGTTCCACACAACCCTGTTGCTTCTGCCATGCTTGAAAGGCATTCAGTCAAGCCCAGAACAAACAAAGAAGTTACAAGAAGCAGTGGAAACAAAATTTTTCTTCTTAGCCCAGGAGCCCTAAACATGCCAGTACAACCTACAAACAAGCAAACTAACAAACAAAATGTTCTTGAGAAGCTTTAGGTATTTTCAGCATCCTGGGGAGAAGATTCAGTGCACCGAAGTTAGGCTTCCTGTGAAATATTCTATAGAAGTGTCTTTATGTTCTTCTATAGAAGTGTCTTTATCATCTTGGTGTCTGTAACAAGTTGTCTTGGGGTGACTTTATGATGTATCCCATATCACCTACTCTATGCCCAAAAAATGAATCTTGTGCCTTTCTGTGCCTTTAAATTGAACCCAGGAGGGGAGAGAAAGAAAAAAAAACAACCAGAAGAACTTTTCAAAATAGTTTTATGCTTCAAAGCCACTACTCCTCTCTATTATTCTTCTGCTATAAAGAAATAGCTGTGGCTGCTGCTACAGAGAAGAGAAGGAACACCCTTCCTTACTTTCTAGCCAACTTGCAACTCTGTTTCTCCAGAGAGAGTTAAACTACACAAAGTTAAACTCCTGTGTTTTCCTGAAACTTCAGTTTCTTCTTCTTCTTTTCTAAATGTATTCAAAACACCAAAACATCAAAACCTCACTTGGAGATCTTCCACCAGCCTGAAGGGGGGCCCCCAGTGCTGACCCAGCTCTGAAGAGGAGAAAGAGAGGGACCACACCCACAAAAAACCTCTAAATTCTTCCAAGTTTGTCTCCACAATGAGAAATTTTATTATTATTAACATTGTTATTCTTTTCCTGTGTGTTTATTAAATAAATAGTTTTGTTTATTCTTCACTTTCCTCCAAAAAAATATTTCTTTTCCAAAACCTAGTAAGGGAGGGGTAACTGCAATCTGTCTTCTATCAAAAAACATTTTCCTCTAAATTTATCTCAAACCAATACACAAGCTTAGATGACAGTCTCCAAGTCATTCACCCATGGTGAACCAGTCAATGTACAAATAGTTATAAACCTAATATTTTTGTCTCAATAATTCAGTTATAAATAATAACTCAGTACCACAGGAGGAGTGAGAGAGGAAATTTCATTACTGCCAGTAATGTTTATTCTCATCCCTTATTAGGCATTACATGAGACCTTGAGCAGCAAAGGAATATTCCTCATTAATATTCAAATAAAATATCTCTGTTGGTTTTAGATTTTCACTATACCTACAGCATGAAAGAGGGCAGTTTTAAGGTAAAAGTTTTTCATTTGATGAATGACCTGCAAATGTGATGTTGCACATCCTCAACGTCTGTTAAAACTGCTGTACTGTTGTACAGTGTGCTGTATGTAAGGAACAGATGTAGCAAAAGCATTTACAGGGAAACCTTTGTAAAAATTTTCAAATGTCTTCTGAGGACTATTTGTCATATTTTGTTTGTATGTGAAGTCATGTTCTTACCTTTAGAAATCTATCCAAGTAGGGTAACTTTTTTTTTTAAATGGCTTAAACTATCTTCCTTAGAAACAACAGTAAGAACAAGCGATGTAAAAACCATAATTTAAAATGTCATTAGGTAGGATTGGTTAAATTTTTTCTCTTGGTAAACTTTTTGCATGAATCAGAGATGTTTGTAAAAAGTCGGGAAACAATATCTAGGTATTTTTGAAAAGCAGAAATGCAATCAACTAATACACAAACAAGCAAATAGCCATTTATCAGCCAAGACAGGACCTAGGGACTAATACAGTCCTCTAACTCTCAAGGTAAGGGAGTATAATTCTGGAGAGAAAATGTAATAGTTTTAGGACAGAATTAAAATCTGTACCTGTTTAAATAGGTGTCTTTCTGTATTCTTACTGAGGCACTTGGATTATCGGCTAGGTAAAAGCAAGATGATGAAAGAGAATGCTGCTTTGCAGTATCTCCAATTTGCAGTATGACAATTGTTAAAATCAGACTTACATACATGCCTGAGTAGATACATGTATATGTATTATATTCCATGTATCCAACGTCACAAAAGCAACTTTTCTTCACATTAGGAGTGAAAATGCACTCTGAAAATCAGGCTATAGCCTTTTCAACTGTTTGAAAATAATGTAACTGAAGTTACATCTAGACCCCTAGTTACCAGCTTCTGTGTCAAGAAAATCAAGGCTGCTAAAGTCTGCTGTGGTATCACGGGAATATGTTTGAAGGATGCTGTTTCACCAGCAGATTTTCATCTTGAACTGACATTTCTCACTATTCATAACCATCAACGTCAAAAACCATATCAGGTTTCACAGCAAACTTTCTACATTTGCCTTAAAGGGTGTCAGTCAGGCTGTGCTGTGCGCAGTTAGATGGGCTCAGTGGGCAGCAGGATCCCTAGCTGTGCTGAAATGCAGCCTGCACCAACACTCACGTGAGACACGGAGCTGCCCTGACAGCAGCGATGCTCAGAGGAGGACATGCTGCTCCCCACACAGCCCATGCTTCTCCCCCTCCCTAACTGCAAGAGCTTTCCACTGCAAGTAGAAGTTCCTGTAGAGTGTTTTGCTTGTGTTTGTTGAAAGGTGTTTAATAGTAAGTGTAGGGTTGAGTGGATGTGTCATCTGCCAGGCTCTGTACACATGGAATAGAAGAGAGGGAATCTGAGCATTCAACATGTGTCCCCTTATAATTACCTGAGGGGGAGGGGCAGGTGACTAGCTGCATCACTTCATCTCATCTCATCTCATCTCATCTCATCTCATCTCATCTCATCTCATCTCATCTCACCTCATATCTCAACACCTTGTTTTGAATTCAGGCCTTTGGAAGATTCTGAAGACAGGAGATATAACGGTAAAATTAAGATCTCAAAGAGTTTGCAGATCAGGTCCTACAAATACAAGATTATTCTCCTTTAGAAAGGATACTAATTTAAAACAGTTCATGAGAGAAAGGATTGCAGGACACTGCAGGATTGTGTTCTAATGTTTTTGTACGTATCCATCTATATCATCTCTACTTGGACAGATTCTTCACGTTTTTATTTTCTAAATATACCATTGGACATCACAATCTGATAGTGAAAACACAATACAGGTCCCAAAAGGGCAAGATGTTTTGAGCTTGCACATTTAAGTTCGTATAAGTAGGATAATGATCATGCCAAGATTTCTAAGTGAAACTTTAGTACTGATGGCAGTAAACCTAAAAACCCTGAAAAACTACATAAAAAGTTCAAGTTGATTTTCAGTTATGAAAAGCAAGAGCTACAACTGAAATCCTTTATAACACAACTTAGTTCCATCCCTCGTAAGACTCATATTTTACCATTTGTATATCTGAGGATACTTAATGAGACTTCAAACCAGAGATGTTCTTCTAACATTGCTCCAGAAGTAGCTTAGTTTTCCTCTCCATGAATGAAATTTCCACTGAATTAATTCCTGCAGCTTTTCACTTGCCATAAACACCTAAGGCAGTAAGATAACCATCAGACCTCTCCCTGATACAGAGAATTCAGGGTGTAAGGCCTCTACTATGTCTAATCAGAAGAGAAGGAATAAACAGCTTTCATCCTATAATTAGAAGTAGACTAACTATAAAGATATTAACAAAACAGAGCAAATAATGCAATGAACAAGAAAGATTAGTCTGCTTAAGAAGCTATGTAACAGGAAATTAATTTTCTACATTTTTCATGGCAAAGAATTATCTAAGGGAAATAAACAGAACATAGGAAGATCCTACTATCAGTTTGGAAAACTGAGGGGCATAGCTGCCATTTCTTTTGCTCCTTCAACTTGGGAATAAAAAGGAGTGCACTCAAGATGAAGAAAAATGTCCAGCTATAATCAACGCAAAAGGTGCTGAGAAGATCAACTACAATTGCAAGTGAACCACAGATTTCAACACAGCTTCTTCCACAAGTCACATATAAATTGGGGGGTGTTTACAGTATATATTACAGTGATTTAAAATCACATTCTACAAGAAATAGGTTTTTTAGGCAAGTCCCCAGTTTCTCTGCTGTTTGCACTGGTGGTGTTGAATTCCACCATTGAAAGAACCAACAACAGCTACAGAGTGCAAAACTTTGAGAGCTTCAGAGGATGTCCTGTATCCATCAGAAAGTGTACACGGTATGACTGGAGAAGGAAATTTGGTGGTTTTTTCCTTCCATCTTACTTTTGTGCTCATCTCAAGAAGGCAGTCAGATTTTCATACAGGAAGAATTAGGGGGTTAAAGTGATCTCTTTCATATTTATTTGTACTATTTGTAGCATACTTATCTCTTTCCTGTCCTTCCTAATGCTATAGATTTATAGTGCCAACAGAAGTAATGAATGACCTGAATTCACCTTAAAATCCCAGGAAACGTGAACAGCCTGTATCCACTGAAATAACACTGTTACCACAACAGCTTTGGATAATAAACTCCTAACTGGACTGACAGAAGTCAAGTCTTTGTTGAATTCCTCCTCTAATCATCTCAATACAGAACAAGCTGTTTGCTTTAATGTTTATTTTCTTGTAACACAACAAGACTTCATTGTTGGAATTACTGCATAAATATGGAGCTGAGAAATAGTCACTGGTGAACATTATTCATGGATGTAGAGGTCTTAAATGATTCAGACTCTGATTCACTCACATCCTCAATAATTATTGCCACAAAAGCGAACACATTTTAAAGAACAGGACGTGAAATTAATGTTCTGAAGAATTTGTAAAACAAAACCTCTACAGATTTTTTTCAAGTTCAGTATGAATTATTACCGACTTCTAATAGCTCAATCAGAAGTCTTTCTTTTCCAAGCAACCCCAGTACATGGATTTTTTTTTCATTATTAAAACAAAAGAGAATTGTTAGGTAACTGGAAACTTAGAATTACTTTAGGTCAATTTAGGCCCATTACTAATGCAGTTCTGCTTTCATTGAGCATATGTGAGGTTTAAGTCACTTATATGTGAGGTTTAAGATTATTCTGTAGAAAGCAGAGCAACTCTGTAACATCCATAAGAATCTTCACTCAGCACTGAGCCAAAGACTTGGGGAGATTTACCATAAAATTCTTTGGGACATCTATCAAAAAATTAGCAGTAGGTTTTTTCCATTCTGTTTTCAATTTAAATTAGCCCTATAAAAGAATTTTAAACTTTTTCCAAACTTCTTAGTGTCTTCTAAACTTCTTAGTCTCATCACATTTTGAAAATAAAATAAATACAGTCTGCGGCCACTCTTCCAGTGATTAGAGAAAGGATAAACATTCAGAAAACTTAGGAGGCTTCTATGAAAGTTATGTCTACTTGTTCAGGGATATTTATAAATTCAATTCAGATTCATTGCTTTGAAAAACCCTATTTTTTTCCTGTTTCCACATAACTATTGCCTCTATGTATGCTTCTATTTTGAACAAAACTGCAATGGATCAATAGCCATAAGATTTAACAGATTCCTAACAAGAAGCTACACTTTCTGTGCTTTCATCCAAAATTCCCAATCTGAGTACATCCAGAAAAGATACATATGAGCCAAGTTTCCTGGACCAGAACTGCAGACCTGAATATTATCCAAAGTTAGATCATCACACTACACAGATTTCATCATCTTCTCACTTCCGTTCTGAGGTAGTCAAACAGTTATTCCAAATCTAAACTGTTAGTAGGCAAATGATGGAATTTACATCCAATACCATAATTCAGTTCTTCTTTGTGGAACTTCAGAATTTGCCTCTAGAAGATGTGTACTTAGAAAAATGTGATGTTGACTTTGTAGGATCTTCAGCCTAAAATGTTGATCCTTAAGTGAGTTAGTTGCCCATTCCTTTAGAGGTCATGGAAGCATCCTGGACTTATATGCTCAGCAAATATAAATGGAAATATTTTATTCAATATGTTTGAAAACATCTTACCAAGGTGAAATGTGTCACAAAGTGATACTAAAGGATGTCAGTGGATAAGAAGAAAGAGAAATTGAACAACACACTAATTCAAGTTCTTCAATGAAAAGTATATTTAAACTGCACCTGTCTGTAATGATATTACTGTTGCTGTTACTCAACATTCACACATCCCATTTTGTCAGTAAAATAGCAGCAGATAGAAGCTTCCCCTGGTTTTCACATTTCTCCCACACCTCTCAAGCCTGAGGGTTGCTTTTCCCTTCCCACTACTGCTGAGGGCCACCCTCCACACAAACAGGTTTTTCTGTCTCTCTAAGCAGGTACAAAATTTGGGCTGTCAAGTCTTCTTCCACCAGCTTCTTCAGCTGACAGTCCTTCAGCTACGATTCAACCTCCAGCAGATGAACTCAGATTTGCCTTGAACCTACCTCCAAATTTATACTATCTGTTGTGGGTTTAAAAAAGAAATGTAGAATTTGAGGTAAAGTTTTCAGAAGGGATCTGTACAGCAGGACAGCTGATGCTGCCGTCGTTAGTCCTCATGTGACAGTTTGTGCCTCACTCAGCCTTAGATCATTTTCTTCCACAAAGCTGCACCTAACAATTACTTTTGGTGTCTGTTGCAGAGCTGTCAGCTCCGCATCAGCTGTCAGGAGGCTGAATTTCACTCCGTCTGTGTCTCATCCCCATGGCCCTGACTGACAGGCGTCCTGCAGTGTGTGCATCTGACTGCCCCAGTGTGCTGCCAACCTGCTTCTCCCTAAGATCAGGCTCACACCCTGGGGGCTTTAAGCTGCCTGGTGATGGAAAAATGCAGGTTGCAGTGAGGGCCAGCAGTGCAAGGGGGGATGGAACAGTACAAGCTGCTGACAGAGGATCGTATTCCACTCCTAGATCCCAGAATATCAGCTTCCCTTTCCTCCCCATGGGACTCCTTGTTACCTCAGCTCTGTGAATCATATGCACAGACCTCAGCTTTGTCCCTCCCAACTCTGCCAGGACTAAGCACCCAGCCATGCCACCCTCTCTGCATTATCTTGGAGATGCACATCATTGTGACACAACATAATATATTTTGTAGAAATCAAGACAGGTTTTAAAAAGATCCGGTATTAAATGAGCAATGATACCATGATGAAGATAATACTCTAAGTAACTATTTGCAATATAGTCCAAGTCTTTGAAAAACACAACTTTTGTCTTTGAGATGAAACAATCTTCTTTTGCAACTTGCAGAAAATATGTGTGGGTTCTAAGCACTTGTTTGCACTAAAAATCTTCAGTATCAAGTCTAGCTACATGCATAAAATTACTGGCTTTTTGTGCCAATGACAGTCCAAAATACCCCTGCCCAGCCACATTACTTGTGTGACTGAAGTGACTCCTGACTGACCCAAGAAATGTGTTGCTCTCTATTTTTAACAAGCAGGTTTCATTTNGGGGAGGGGGACCACACAAAATAACAATGCTGCAAGCTTGTCCTCCTTTGTTTATATCTACTACAATCTAAAGTCAAGATGCAAAAAGTTGGGGTTCATTTTCTTTTATATATCAGCGTACATACACAAATACACACATTCCAGTTTCTTTTAAGACTCTAAAGTATCAAATATCTGCAAATTGGTCATTAAATGATTAAAAAAATAGTAAGACATATTTGTCTTTCACAGCACAGTTGAATTAAAAGACATGGAAAGGTCCTTCACTAATCCCCAAAATCTCTTTGCTTAATTCTACACTAACATTGGAATTATTGTTTCCTGAAAGCATCTCAGCTGTTATAAGAAAAGTCATAAGTCTGTATTTCCAGATATAATTTCGATGTAGTTATTTCGGAAGTTGTTTGAAATAACAGGAGAGGGCTCATTTTCAGCATCTAGTTACATTTGCTCAAGATTTTTCTAACAAAAGAATGACAGCTGCAATAGAAATCATACAGGTGCCAAATGCTTTCGTTGTTTGATTTTTTTTTTTAATCTCTTTCAACTGAGAAAAGTAAGGCTTAATTTGGGGAAAACTTTTTTTTTTCTGGTGTGTATGAGTGGGTTTGCAAATTACTTCTCACTCTCCCTTAAAACACATTTTCCCCTCTCTTTTAAATGTGATGGGAAAAACCTTAAAACAACTGATGGACAGGGAGACATCGACTTATTTTTTTTTCACAGTTAAACAAAATTCAAATTTGACTTCATCTCACAAATTCTATAGGGCAGCAGGGTTGGAGACAGCTCAGACATGGGACAAGAATGGGACAAGTCAGGGCTGGGCAGGTGTGATCTGATTGTGTAAAGCAATGAGTTTGCCACCCTGGGGACAGGACAACCATGCAGGATCAGAGTTAGAAAAAAGGCCCAGACTTGTCAGTTGCTTGCTCTGACTGGCACAAGGAAGTGAAAAGCAGAAAAGTCTCAGCAAATCCCTGGAATCACAGGGAACTCTCAGCAATTCCCCTGGGTGGGTTAGCAGAACAACCTGAAGCTGCTGAGCAATCCATACTTGATCTACACTGATATCATACTTATCTATAACTGAAGGGCTGTTTGATTATTTTCATCTTAAAGAAAATGGGTGCAATGGAAAGTCCTCAGGACCCCACAAGAATGCCTCTGGAGTTTTGGAATAAAAACCCAAACCACCGCACATGCAACCAGTTTGCATCAGACCTTTGGTGAATACAACACTCTTGCTGTGAATTGGTGCTTTTCTGGTCAGCTGAGATACTGATGACAGGGAGGTGGAAGTGGTTCTTAGTCCATGCCCCTTTCCTAGCTCTTGCTCATGTCAATACCTGTTTTTTGCAGTGCTCTGCACAGGTTTTATTATCTCATTCTTGGTGATGGGGAAAGTAAGACACGGGTCAGCAGCAGCATAGGTCAGCAATGGGCCTTCCCCATGCTCATTTTTCAGCTGTGAGTCTGGTTTTCTCACAGGCAGACAGGCTGGTGAGACCAAAACACTTGTCTGTTTTTTCTAGCCATGCTAATCTGGGCCCTTGGAGCTCACTTACCACTCTTACCAGCTTTAAATAATAAAAGAAACTGAAGTTCTGAGGGAGTGGTGCCCAGGGCCGTTGTGTCAGATGGATCCAGAACAGCACCAGAGAGAACAGAAAAACAGGACAGAAAAAAGTGAATAGAGAAAATGATCTATTTTTCTGGAAAAAACCCCCCATACCAGCTTGCATAACTTTTCTTTTAAGCTGCTCAATTAAAACAAACAAACAAATAAACAAATAAAAACCTTACAGTTTATTGGATAGCTCTAGGCGCCAAGAGCTTCAGTCCTCAGTTTTGACGCATTAGGAAGAGAAACACTGCTTCCAGATCTTTTCAGTATCTCCCCTCTAGACGTGTGGGACACTTTGTGCAAGATGGAGGTGAAAAGGTGTGGAGGATGGTGGCCCTACTGGGCAAGGGAACAAGAGAGTCCAGTGGAGGGACAGACCTTAAGCCCAGAGATACCCCCAAGGTTAGGGAGATAGAAAAGGCTTCTCCCAGGATGCTTTGTTTCACTATGTGAATGTTAAGTTCTGCTTCCCTGGTTGGCCCGTTGCCCTCCCTGCCCCTTTCCACCATAAATGTCCAGGATATAGAATGTTCTCCCTTCCCTGCTCCCCCATTGGCCCTTGTTCCTCTGCCCCTCCCTCTCTATTTTCCTATTGGCTCCCATACCCTGGCCCCGCCTGTGTCCCGCCCCTGTGCCCTCAGATCATTGGTCCCTGATGCTCTCTCTCCGCCCCCACCGACCCCGCATTAAACCTGGGCCTTCCTGTGGGGGTGATTTGGTAGTGGGTTTTTGAGAAATTTCAGAGAAAGGCTGGAGAAATGCAAATTCTTTTTAAGTTGTCCTGAAATCCATTGCTAAGGGGAGTTTTGTAGCTTCCCAGGAGAAAGCTTTGATGAAAGAATGTAAATAGGAGAAATGTTTATGGTAAGGTCATTGCCTTGACCAAAGAAATATTTTCCTCTCTGTCTTGTTGTGGATTCCTGACTGGGGCATGGTCAGAGACACACAGACAGATGATCCCTGCAGCTGAACCTGCTGGAGAGAAAAAGATTTGTTCTGTTTTCTTGATATTAATAAATAAGCCTTATGAAAACCTATGGACATGAGGGGTTTGTGGAAAGGTCCTGGGAAACTAGGGCTGCATCATCACAACACCCTCCCATGTTCTTTGTCTTCGTCCCTGGATCCCTTCACGTGCATGGCTGCAATAAACCTTCTCCGTGGAACCCTGTACAAAGACCCTTCCCGCAGCTCTTTGTTGTCAACGCAGTTAAGCAGCTGTCCAGTGTGTGTGTGTGTTTGTGTGCTGGCACCACCAAGCAGCTGCGTTATGGAGACACTTCTGGAAGCATCACCCACCCTCCACCCACTGCAACAAAACTGTCCAGAGCAAGAAGTTGTGGCTGAAAGAGGTGAAGGTCTTCTGAGAGCAAACCTGCAACTTCCCTGGGGCTCTGCAATTGCCATCCCACACAGTGGCCCTGAACAACAAGCCCTGTGAGGCCACTAGCTCACCAATCCCAGGAAACCAGGGCACCAGAGCCACAGCCAGAACAGGGCCACCAGGCACCATCACGAACCACCAAGGGGTAGAGCAAGACTGAAGAAAACAAAACAGGAGCTACGAGCATGTGTCTCAATGACAGCGTCCAAGATCTGACAGGCCTGTAAATTAATCAGCATCCCATCACATCTGGGTGGGGTCTTAAGTTTGCAAGGTATTGCATTGATTATTAGAGGGGATAAGAAAAGGAGGGAAGCATTGCAGCTTATTTGAACTTCAGGAATGACTTGCATTTGAGAACTACCATTAGATTTTTGCCTCAAATAGGAGCCATTCAATTACCAGGAGTGATGTGGTTGCTCTGAAACACCAAATCAAGAGTAGGTGGTGGGTTTTTTTAAAGAAATTCCAACCAGCTTCTTCACTGATCAGGAAAGAAACTACTAGGTGAAATTCTGGGCTGGTCGGAAAACCTGATAGTGCCACTCCTCCTTTCCTTCCTGGCCTTGGCTTCTGGATTTACACTTTAGTTCTCTCCCAGTACAGAAAGAGGAGAACTTCTGTCTAGCATCTTCCAGAGAGGAGAACTTGGCCTTTTCTCCAGTTGAAGAGATAGGTCTGAACTTTAGCGCCAGTCACTGAAAGGCCTTTGTACTTGGAATGAACACAGCCCTGAAGTGACAATGGGTTGGAGAAACTGAGGTTCTATAACCTCTCAGCCTCCTTGCCACTGGACACACAGAAGAGGACAGTGCCCTTCATTTTTCTCCCAGAGGAAAATGTCCCTCAGAAACTCTGATCTGTGCCTTACAGGTGGTTTTGTTCATGCTGGGTGGCTTAGATTCTGTGCTATGAATAGTAGAGGAAAAGGATTTCAAACAGCAACTCAGGTATCGAGCTTATATTTCCTCTGCCATCAACCTGCCAAGGACCCTTATTAATTATATTTTTGTCTGGAGTTTCAAGTAAGATTGAGACTACAGTGAATGATTTCTGTGGGTCCATTCCCTTCCCATCTTCTCACCAAGGTGTGGCCTTTAGAGAATAGACTTTAGAGGCTTTTAGAGCAGGCTGTCCCAGGAAGTGGTGGAATCACTACCTCTGGAATTGTTAAAAAAACATGTAGATGTGGTGCTTAGGGACATGGTTTACGGGTGGACCTGGCAGTCTTAGGTTAATGGTTGAATTCAATGATCTTAGAGGTCTTGTTGAACTTTAATGATGCTCTGAATAAATGTAGAGGTTTTCAATAGAGAATGGAAAGAATGAGGCTGCAACTTTGTGAAATCATCAGGAACACTTTGTAATGCTTGTGCAGCTTTAAAATGGCAAGCAAAGGAGAATGCAGGAATATAACATAGAAAATCAGTTAGCTACCCTGCAAACATCTCATAAGGTTGCCTAGCTAACATGCACTGGAAGAGATAATTTACAACATATGCCAGAATTTCCTCATCTCGGTCTGGCTCCACAATATTAGTCCTATTTATAGATTGCAAAATTAGGATAGACAGGAGTGATTTTTAAGTCTGATACTCTTTTTAAGAGAGACTTGAACATTCCCCAACATTAATCGAAGAGTCAATTTAGCTAGTCCATTAGTTTTCAACCTTTTACAATTTGCATACCATTAAACTTTCCAGTAGATTTGAAGATGCTGTATGCAGACTGACAATCAACATGCACTTTTGAGTTAACTTCTCTAAGATCCCTTCACAGTCACCCCTGGACCACCAGGCGTTTACAGACACATTAAAAATTAAAAAGCACATATACTTTCAAAAAGCATCCAATCTTAATTTAAAATAAATTAAATGAAAATTTTAAATTGAAGAAGAAGGAGTCCTTCACAGTGTTGTTTAAGAAATTACCCTCATGGATAAAAGCTCTCCTTTTCTTTGATTTCTCTCTCCTTTTTTCTGATTTCATCTTCCGGACGGTATATGCTCTGTTTGCCAGCTAGGCTGAAAAGCCCTCCATTACCGTGCCCCTTTCCTGATGTGGACTCTCAGAGAGTGATTACTTTGCCCTTTTGCCTTCCTTTTGATAAGTTAAATGGATTAAGCTTCCCCCAGCCACACTACAGGGCATATTTCCCCGCCCATTAATCATTCCACATTATAATGTAAACAAAACCAAAACGTATTCGATACATTCTTCGTATTTCTCTGTTCATACTTATGTTACTGTCTGGTTTAAAAGACAATTTTATCTGACTAAGTTATAGATCATTAAGCTGAAAAAAAGTTTGCCCGTTACTGCTGTTTTACCATCTTGCCCCATCTTGTCTCATTAGCAGGAACTGATTGAGCATGAAGGTGTTCTCTGGCTGTCAGTAGATAAAGTAGGTGCTCTTGGCTTTCATCTGTTCTGAATTCTCCTTGTCTCATTATCTTCACAAGGTCAGATTCTTTGACACCAGGACTGCTTGCTTAGCACTCCATTCTGGTAATTACTTGCCTGGCAACCTTAACCATAAGTAGATTGCATGTATATGGCAGCAATGAAAGTATCAGCATACAGGCCAACAGCCATATATCCATATAACACAAATACCATTAGAAATGTGTTCATTCTACTGATGTAATTGCTCTACTTCTGTATTATTGTACTGCTGCAAGCATGATGTACACATTAAAATGCATGGTTTATATTACAGCACTGAAACTGAAGTTGCAATTCAGTGCCATTTAGGACTAATTTCATAGCCTTTTCCCCACAAAACTCACAAATGGTTTATATGGAAAAGGCTAAGCTGCACTTCTTTTCTGAATCTTTTTTTACCTTCTCTTAGAAAGACATACTGCGCTCTTGAAATTATGAAGTTGGTAGAAGACTTTGGGAAAGTCTGGATGGTGACACCCACTACTGGTGCAAAGACTCCTCAAATCAGTGGACAGTCTTCTACAAAATAAATGCATATAATTTGATCTATTTATTGTGAGACGGCAAAAGATACATCCTGTGATGGATGCCTCATACAGCTCTCCTTTTTATTCCATTTTACATTCACAAAATTACTTCCTCTACAACAAATCTTATTTACACAGTTCATCAATAATAGTCAAATTGTATTTGAATCACTTACTTCTGCAAAATTGTAACAATAATATATATGTTGTTTATGTTCCAAGAAAATCCATGAAGAGTATAAAAATGAGAATGCCTCACATTTTGGCAGAATGCCGAAATAAAAATACCTTCATACTACTGCAATTCAAACTCATTTATACCAGATTTAAACATGCTTTTTTTGTTAATGCAGTTCATCATCTGATCACTTCATTCTTCTTAATGTGTCAGCTATATTTAGATTTATGACAAAGCTTTCAAATCACCTGTTCAATGTAATTTCAAAGGTGGTGAAGTATCTAAATAAAAATCTGTCCATAAGGCACTGGGGCTAGGTATCACGTACTTGCATTGTACAATTTATTGACGGTGGTCACATCATCCACATTTCACAGATGGAAAAACTGATGCCCTGAGAAATTAGATGAGTTGGCATTAATCATACAGTAAGTTAGAAGTAAAAATTAGATCTGCTGCCTTCTAGTTTCATAATCTACTTAGTCTAGCTTGTTTTATTTTGACCCCTCTAACAGTCACAGCCCCACACTCCAGTGCAAACCCAAAGACCCATTTTTTCTGTCAGGAAGCCCTTGCTTTGCTTCCAGCTGTCTCCACAGGTCACAGCCCTGCCTCCAAGTTCAGAGCATTTCAGACCCTCTTTCCTGCTTACCACCTGCAGTCACACAAAATCCATCCTCACCTTGTACCTGCCTTCAGTAATGTGGATCTCTCCCCAAAGAGAGGTCATGACCTCTTTCCACTCAATTCAAAAGCCCATTTAAAGGCAGCTGAGAACACCCTCCCAAGTTACCTCACAGAAATCCAGGTTTCATCCCTTGTGGCCTTTAGATGCACCAAAACTCTCTAAATGAGGCTCTGCTTTATTTACCAATAGGGAGGTACCTATAGGAGCTGAGTCTCTTAGTTCTAAATACACAGGTTTTAGTTTTTGTCATATCTCTCTGCCCTTTGTTTGAAAATCTCTGCCAATTGTCTTTAGTGCAATGAGTCAGAATCAGCCTTGGCACCTTAAGCCCCAGCTGCATTTTTGAGAACAACTTTCTTACCAGATGTAAGGAGGTGTTCATTGAACATGGTCTGTCTGTGGGCAGTATGTGTCCTGACAGCCCCAGAACCTAGTCCAGCCTTTAATGCCTTTTGCTGGATGCACTGGTGCCACGAAGCACAGGGTGCATATCTGTGACAGAGAATACTTTCTCGTCTTGGACTGAAAACATGAAAGTACCCATTACATATTCACAGGAATATTAACATATTTGAGGAATTTTTCTTTGCCGTGCACATTTTCGTGCACTTTTAATATCAAATTGGGAATTTGAATTTAATCAGACAGAGGAGAATATACTATTATTATCAGTATTTAATACTAAAAAGATGAAAATTCTTATACAGGAATGTTTGGTGAACAAAGGAATAGTGGGGGGGGGGGGAAACTGTCTTTCATTTCACAAGGATTGGGTTATATTCACTACAACTGAATATTCATCAATTGAGTGCAGAAGCCTCAATCCACTGGTTGGTTAAAACTGGCCAAAGAGCCAGAGTGTTATCACAGAATCCCAGGCACTTGCTCAGCCTCTCACAGTATACAGTTCACAGAAGCCAATAAACAAGCAATGAAACAAAAGCCATGTACATCTCTACATTTATCATCTTAACTTCAAAAGTGACCTCCATGGTGCATTGTAACAGGTTCACAATCTCCTGGCAGATGATCCACTTTTCACTCTGCTCTTTCCTATGGATCCTGAGGACCTCGCTTTCTTCTGTGCTCACCTTCTTCAGAGATTCGCTAGTTCCAATTCCTCTTTCCCACATCTTTCAACTCAGAAGGACTTCTGAATCCTTAATTCAGTCAGCAAGGCATTTCAGTCTTGCTCACAACAGACTCACTACCTTCTTCTGCCTTGGAAAACTGGTGCCTTGGGCACATGTTTTTTGGGTTTGTTTTGGTTTGGGGTTTTTTTTTCCACTGGGTAAACAAAGTCAGTTCCTGTTGGCAGTGCCTTAGGCAGTCTATTATCACATATTTACCATCAGTGTAGGCAGCAGCCAAGTGTCATCGAGAAGGGTTTTTTTGCTTCTTTTGAACTTTATAAAAATATATACCTTCCTGACATATGGCAGCCACAAGAGGCACAAATATAGCTAGTGTTTTCCTGAGACTTTGTGGGATAGTTACCCTTGAGGAGACCCAAAGGCTGAGGGAAGGAACTAGGATTTAATCACAATGTATTAAAAGGCCAAAGAGTGACTTATATTAGGAAAAGAAATTTTTTGGGGACTAAAAGAGAAAACCCTAGAGTGGCAGCCAAAGATGAACACTTTAATAGCTGCAGTTTGGCTGAAGAGAAGTTGTGGGGAAAAAAAAACAAGGGAATTTAATTCTGAGTATGTTGTATGGGACTGTGTCGAAAGCCTAAGAGAAGTCAGGATGTTCATATTTATTTAAAAGCTATGCAAGATTCTCTGCTAATAGTTAACAAAAAAATAAAATCTACTTTCTGCGTCTCTTTTAGTTCTTTTAGTCTGTTTCAGCGCTTTCCCTGAATCACAATCTCTGCAGCAGTACTGGTCTCCACTTACTTTGGGAAATTCATAATATCTCTCGAAATGCATACAAATTAACAATTATAAACAAATCCAAAGAAAAAGCACGGTTTGACAACAGAAACACAGCTTTGCCCTCATGTCTTAATCCATTTTTAGCCAGCACAACAGGCAAACCCTTGCTCTAATTCAGCTCTTATTTCCAAGGCAGGCCAAAAAACCAACAATGTCAGGCATTCATTCATCAGCAAGTGGTGGAATATCAGCAACTGATGTCTTTCTTCCTAAGAAAACATACACAATTTTCACCTTTATGGGTTTTGTATTAGTTAACACCAAAATTGTCATAAAAGAGTCACAGTTTACAGACGAGGAAATATGCGATTAGGACTCATGGTGGGGATTTGACACCTCCTGAGCTCACTGATTAGCCCTTGTCTTCCATTCCCCTTTGGAATCATTCATAGCTGCAGTACAGTGCTGAGTTTTAATGGCTCATTGGCCATTCAAGGAGAGAGAGACAAGTGCTGATGAACCTCAGAGCTGTAGTCCTAAATACCATCACAAGGTTTTCTGTGAGAAAAATCTCTATGTTTGAATTGAGGGTTTTTTTCCTGATCTGAAATGAAAACTGTAAATGTTGATACTATGAGGGAAAATAATAAAAATAATTAATATCAGAAAAAAACATATTTCAATAAGGTGTTTTTCTTTGAGATAAAGGGATAGCACTCTTTCATCAGGCAAACTTTTGGCTCTTTCTAGGAAAGCCTAACATTTCAATGAGTTCTTCAGTGTCCAAGTCAAAGCCAACCCCAAACCAGAAAATACTAAGGATGAACATGCTTGCAGGTCTTCTTCACCTTTGCATCACAGGAAGGCTGAAGCTCTGAAGACCATGATTTCATCTCGGTCCAGTAAGAGAAACACCAGGATCTCTGTCTAACATGAAAATTGTGTCCCAGAATCCTGCTGCAGAGACAAGATGTGGGTCCTGTCCAAACATGTTTATCCCAGGACATTTAGGTGTTATTCTTGCTCCCTTTCCAGCCGTTGAGAGGTGAGCTGCACTAATGTTGCAAAACCTGAAAGCCCTGGGTTTGTCAATTCCACGATGATCTGAGTTTTAAGGCTGCTACAGATATTCAGTTCCTGGGAAGTCCAGACTTCCATCTAGCCTGTGCAAAAAACACTGACATCACTGAAAGCAAATTGTTTCCATGAAATGCTTCATGGAGGTGAGATCTTAAAACAAAAGCTTGTTTTAACTGGAAATCTGTAGCCAGATATGCTCTCAAGTCGGTGGGGTTTGTGCAACACAATATCATGTTGATTTCAGTGGAAGTTTCTCTTTGTCTACACTTCATTTTTATTGAGACAAAGATTGTGTAAACCTTACCCATAGTAAGGTTTAGCTCCTGTGAAGAATATCCACATTACCCTCACAAAACATCAAAGTCCCACTTAGGACACTTTGTCAGATGTAAGTGATGCATGAGTCCTCTGGTGGCACTCTGCACAAGGGTCAGATCATCCCACATAGCATTGATGAAGTGTGGTCCTCTATCCCTAAGTTTAACCTAGAACTGCAGATCCAGCTATCTCAGCATATTCCTTGGATGCTGCCTCTGCAGCATGTTAAGAGTTTCCCACCAGTATTAAAATCATTGACCCAGCCCAGGCTGTTTTATTTCCTCATTTACCCGGGGAGAAAGACCGATATTTTTTTATTTTTTGTGAAGGACGATGTATGACAAGTCTTACTGGGTCTTCTTCAATGTAAACAGGCAATAATTCTTAAGGTCAAACAAGTACAGAATCTCAGGAATGAATAATTAATAGGGATATACAAAATGTCAGAGCTCAAGTTTCTAGGATTTGCTGAAACACAGACAAATTGAAATCTGACAAAAACAAATTGTGTTTAATAACCCTTAAAGACGTGATTCCTGAAGCATCCTGTGATACTCAAGTCTCCCTCTGTCCAACTTATTTCATCTTCATTTACACCAGACAAAGGCTAGTGAAAATCATGTTTGAACTTTAAGGAATAAAATCAGTTATAAAATCACTTACTTTATCACACATTAAATGCTTTTGCCCACTCTTCCTTCTTTTTAACCTTCCTGACTATTTTTAGTGAGTGCGCAGAACTGCTCCCTGCCAAAGTAGCCCAATGCCATAGGGGTGGTGCCATGCAGGCACAAATATGAAGGACATTGTTTGCCCTCTGCTCTCCAAGGTGATGCCAAATCCTGTGACTATTGATGACACAACACTGAGCCCCAGCTACCAAGCCAGATATGTGAGATAATATATAGTCTCTGGCTAATTCAGTAAGGTGGATTATAGTTGACTCAGAAAAAGGGCAGAGTGGGATCACATTACGGGGAAATCAAAAACTAGTTTATAACTCTTGGCTTATGCCTCTTATGTCCATCTTTAAACCTGTTATGCCAGCCTGACATTAGTATCAGTCCCACTTTATCATCAGTCCATAAAAACTGAACTGCTTCTGAATTATGTCTGTGCCGAATTAGTCTCACTGAAAGTGCACAATCAGGCCATCTACTAATAATGAAACAAAGGGAGAGCACTTCACTGCTGCTATTTATTCCACACTGACCTTCTGGAGATTTCTTGACCAGATTTATAGATCAACCCTCCAAATTAGACCTCTAAAACCAGAATATCCCAGGGAATTACGCAATTGCAGGCAGGGGGCAGTCAAACTGGACATGCCCAAAGTAAAACTAGAAGTAATGAGGAACAACTGTTCAGAAGGGAGATCACACATGTGAAGTCCTCTGCTTTCAGAGGGAGAAAAAAATGCACACCGTGAGGATATCAAATGCTGCGAAAACTTTACTCCTCTGTGTGTTCAATTTATCCTGGAAGTGCGTTTAGGCTCCTTTTGTACACACGGCATTCAAGGAAAAGACATTTTGTCATGAACATCACTTAGCATATGCGTGGAAAATACTTGCAGTACTCATCAGTATTAAAAAAATAATGAATGTGTTACCCCAACACAGGATCATTCAGAATACAGAAATATGCAGAACATTCAGAATATGTAAGATGTTTCTCAGCACACAAAATTGTGTCTGGGAAAATTCTACAGCATTTATTCCATATTTTCAGCAAAGTGGCATAAGTGACAGGATCAAGCAGCACCCTGGTTACCAAAATCTCCTCTTGCTGTGAACAGACACAGTTGGTCAGTCAAACAACCAGCCAGTCAATCGATCACATATACGACCTATTTATATCTATAGACAGAAGCAGCCTTAGACCTTGAACTGCAAAACTGGAGGCTCCCAGGCAGAAAGCTCAGTGAATCCTTGGAGGCTGAACAATGCTTGGAGCAGTAGCTGTGGTATTCATTGTCCAATGCCCCACTTTACACCGTGGATTACAGTTGCCCGCAAAACGTCCCCAGGAAAATTTATTTTGTTTCAAAGACTAAATAAAAGTTGAGGAGACACATAAAGAAGACATAAAGGGTGAGGTTGGTGAGCAGAATATTAACACTTGAGGAGAACCTGCTTGAGACACATGGCTAAGAGCTCCATCATACTCTCTCAGGCAGACTCTACACTAAGAAATAAAGCAAAGGCTCAAGCCCATGATCACTCACGGTGTCAGCAGGTTCCTTGGTGCAGTTTTGGTCTGTGCCCAGCAGCAGCAGCCTGTGCTGCCTGGGTATGGCTCAGAGCACAGCACTTTGCCAGGTTGCATGCCCAGTGGTGGGTTGGATATAGCCACCCCGTGTTTCAAGGGGGACAAGAATTTAGGCATGTGGAAGTGGATGTATCGTGTTGTGTGGCCTCACTGCCAGAAGCCTGTCCTGGACTATTTTTCAGCAGTAGCAAAGGCAAGCTTTTGCCAAAAGATGTGGAGTTTTTCCACATCCTTCTGTTTGCCTTTGCATGTCAAATTGGCATGAGCTCCCAGCTCTGCATCAGCTATGCACAGTGACAAGTCAGCTCTACCCCTCAGAGACTTCTCCATACCTGATCTGGAACCTGAGCAGAATCCTTATCCTCAGGCTGCAAGAGATAGTTCCAGCAGTTTCTTGTTAGGTCTTCTCAGGTGAAGCTTTAGACCAGTATTTCATGTTTAGCAGTTTCACTTTTTTGAAGAAAAAAGTAGTTCTTCTCCCTTTTCTTGTTCAAGTTCTAGTTTCATACCTTCTACACTTCTGATAGAAAACAAGGAATACAGTATTTCCTCTTTTTCTGGTCATTCAAAATTATATAGGAACTTGTGCTCCAAAGTGAAAAATATTTATACTTGATATAAATCAATAAGGTTTTTACTTTGCATTATAGATTACATTCTTTTGTTTGCCTGGCTGAGGTAATATTTTTTCATGTTGTAACTTGATTCATTATCTTGACATCCAGATAAAGGAAATGAACTTATTGGAATAACACAACAGTAAGGTTTTTCCATGCTGATTCCAGTCAATGTTTTATGCAGTTGCATTGGTCAGAGATCTTGCAAGGCTGCTAAATGTCAGATATAGATAAAACTTTGTTTCCAGATGTCAATGCAATATTAAGAAACAAAGTTTAACTTCACC
Organism: Erpornis zantholeuca; assembly: GCA_013400515.1. Taxonomy (NCBI): domain Eukaryota; kingdom Metazoa; phylum Chordata; class Aves; order Passeriformes; family Timaliidae; genus Erpornis; species Erpornis zantholeuca. Next base: position 106,235 of record VZTN01024676.1, on the reverse strand, counting down.
AAGTGACAAAAACTCTCCAAGAAAAAGAATCAACTTCACAACAAATTTTGGTGGTTTTACTGTTTATGAGTTGCATATTATTACTTCTATAAATATCCAGTTCTAGTTAGTTCATAGTTTCAGCAACATCCTATTACAAGGAGTTCTACAATCTGTTACCTATTATTACTATTGAACATTTCACCTTGCAGATTCACAGAATAGACTCTGATTTCTAGATCCATCTTTACCTTTCTAAAATGATTGTGACGACATTTGTCATGGAAACTGTCAGTGTCAAGGTTAGGAGCAGCCACATTATCACCTTGAGGGCAGTCAGGTTTTATATGCATCTCTCTCAGACTATGAGGGCTTAAAGAATGCTTAAAGATGCAGAATATGGGATGAGTCTGGGATTTGAACCTTACTCGGTCTGAGCCATGGGCCAACAATCTGTTTAGGGATTAGCCAATTTCCAGTTTTTGCTGGGCTAGTCCTGATCACTGCCAGCCGTGCCCAGGGGACTCTAGCATTTCCAAGGCGGAGGCAGCCCTGGGTTGCTGAGAGGAAGCTCCTCCCTGCTGGAGCTAAGGATTAGTTAGCCCTAGGGGAAAAGAGAGAGACAGAAGAATTTGGATCTGTGTGGGACCCACGGAAGCCCCAAGGATGAGGTAGCATCTGAAACCAAGCTTGCTTTCCCAACTCAGGGCTCTTCTCTGCTACCTGAACTCACAGGTGTGTACAGAACCACACACGTTTGGAAAAGCATTCACAGCTTCACTGCTGAATAAAGAGATGGAGGGAGATTGTTTGCATTTTGCCCTGCAGACTAAACATGACTAGTTTTGCTTCTTCTTGCCTGTGACTTATAGTGGTCTGTTACATAATTTCATTTCAGGTTTTTGCAAGACTTTTAACCCCACTTGATTTTCAGCATAGCAAGTGAAGCAACAAGGCTTAAGTGATCCTACAGAAGTAGCAAACCTTAAAATCAAATTAAAATCCTAAGTACATTTTATTCACTTTAATCAGTTATTATAACAGAAAACATCTCTGCTTAGTTTTTTAAAGCTCTTCAAGAGCTGGAAATGCCTGCTTCTTTACAGAAGAATTGTCTTCTGTTCACTAGCAGCAGTCTGGAAAGCTTCCAGACAGTAGCAAGAATTAGTGAGGAGGAAACGTGTTATAAGAATGGGCCACAGATGTGAACACTCACTTCCCCACTTTGGTGAGCTGATCAATTAAAGGTGGTTAGCAGTTTCCTGACTAGTGTTGTCTTGAACATCTGCAAACCACAAATGCAGCTGCTTCCTATCTTCTCCATCCCATAGAACAACTGAGCTGCTGCTGCTGTCTCCTACAAAAATCAGTCATCAAAATGGGTGTAGTGTCAACCACCTAAGTCTGAACAGAGCATTTAAGAACAAGTAACTGAAGTGTTGAAAAGATATTTGCCAAAAGCAGCTTTAATTGAATGTTTTGACAGTTATATTTTATAGTGAAGTCACTCATTCACCATTGATGTACTGAACCAGAAGGAACATCATCACCTGTAAGGGTGCAAATAGACAGATGACCCAGGAACGTTTGTTTTGGGGAGGTTGATGAACCACTTTTTAAGGTACTATTAGAACTAAATTATCAGTAAGCAGAAAAGCATCTGAATCACACAGACAGTTTTCACAGTTGCTGGAAGGCATTATAATACTGCTGCCTGTCTTCATAGTAATGTCAGCCCTATGTGTAAAGGGGGTAGTGAGAGATCTGTTTCCTGGCTCAAAGCACATACAGTACAATACCATATGCTCCCATCAGAAGGAACCGTGGGTGCTCACAACTAATCAAGATCAGTCTCTCAATTAGGGAGATCATAGGGTTCAAACACAAAGGAGAAGTGGTAACTCCCAGTGATGCACTTATTCTCTTAGCCATGTTGTTTCTGTGTTGGATTATTGCTGAAAGGCTTAGGTGGAGGGAAAATGTGTTTCAAGGAGGAGGTGTCACAATATGTCATTTATAAACAGTGAGTTGTATTGCATGGTATACAATTTATAATGCATCCACGTGGACAGGTGCAGATACACGCAGGCAGCTTGTTCGGTGCTCTCAAAAGGCTGGATCCAAGCCAGCTCTAGTCTCGGAGCTGTTTAGACACAAACCGGTAATATACACAGCCTGTCACCAGGCCTTCCTGACTGGAGCACAGAGCAATGTTAACACAGTTATATAGACCAGAAATGGCTCATGTCTGGCCAGAGCAGAAGATGAGACAAATCTTACATCTACATCTACTCTCAGGAGGGAGCACCCATAGATTCCCGTGAACCCCCTCAACTTGTTAAGGAAGTTGCCAACATCTGAGATACAGCCAGTGAAAGAGGGTATTTTCAAACTCAGACAGGATTTAAAATAAAATCTTTGCTGTGGGGATAAATATCTATATAAGTCTTATCTCCCTCTGAGGTGTGTGGACATAAATATCTATATATGTCTTAGCTCTCTTTGAGGTTTGTCTTGAATTTTTACAATGTTCATAGACATACTGATAGAAAAAAATATCAGTGTTGCATGTCTTTCAAGCATATGGCACTCCTTAGAGCCAACAAGGCTTTTGTATGAAAGATGAATATGAAATCAGGGCAAGATTTTAGTATACCAAAGTAAATTTTCCCCAACACTGTGTACAACAAATAAAAAGAGAAAAGAAAAGGTGGAAAATCTGTAAGGTGATCATGCTACCAGGGAGTTAACTCAGGTCCATAGGCTACCTGAAAGAAAAGATAGAAAACAAATGAACAAACAAACAAAAATCCTCCTCAGAGATCGCACCAGTCAGCTGGCCAGAAAAAAATGCCAAAGCAACAGTGTACTGGTGCCATCTGGCTACTTCTCCTCCCTCCGATGGCTCCCTGCCATATTCCTGACCAGGATATTGGAAGAACCAGACACAGGCCACATCCAAAAAAATCCTCACAGGTTTTATACTGGGCCCAGTGGATGCTGGAACAGGTTTCTGGGAGTCAGTGCTACATAAATGTCAAGCAGTGTGAACATGCCTGAAAGAGCTAATAGCTGAGTACCAAAACTTACTACACTGAAGGCACACTGGGGCTTGACAGCAGTAAAAGCAGTCCCTTACTCAAGAGACTTCAGGTTAACAGAGTGCAGCATGTAGGAGCATGCTGGGTTTTCTCCTCTGTGGCTACTTTTCATTTCAAACTTCCCTTTCAGACCCGAAACGAGACTCTTGCCTCGAAGAAGACAAGACTTGGGGTCACTTTGGCAGGAACTAATCTTTACCTTAGTTGAAGAAAACCAGGTTGTGATTATCAGACAGTTGTATTTATTTTGCTTGATATAAATGTAATCTAGGGATTGAAAGCAAAACACTACATATTCAGAAGATAATTCACAGTTTTAGATATCAACTGAAAATCAAAATATGCACCATTTGCAGTCAGCAACATTCGCAAACCACATGTATGGGGTATGTACAGCTGGTGTAGAATTTAATTTGAATGCTATTTATGTGCTATGCATGCTGCATATAAAGCAGACTGTCAACTGTTCATTTCCAAAAAAGGAAATAAAAGATACAAAAATTAAACCTGAAAATTCCAGGAACCTCGAGGTTTCAAGACAATAAGGTCAGAATAAGCTTTAATTCATTTTTCATTTCACAGATTTTTGCCATTTTAATAGAACCTTTTACTCTTTTTGTATATTTCTCCAAAGCATAGTGCACTTTGTAATTGTTTATGTGTGGTTATAAAATTCATAGCTCTCTGAGGCACAGGAATGGCCGCTATTTAGTCAATATATATTCCTTGGATTTTGTTCAGCTTCTAATATTTTAATACAAATAATTTATATCTTAAATAATTTTAGTGCTTTTAAAAAGAATGGGATGGCTAGATTTTTAAGAGAGAAATGTTGTTTATTCATACCCCATATACAGCACAGGCCTTTGCCATGCAAGTGTCCTGGCACTGATCTAATAAGTAAGCAAAACACAGTACCTCCAGTTACCAAAATTTTACTTCTTGTTCATTTGATCCAAATTAACACTAGAGAAAACTGCAGCCCACTATTTTACAAGCTGGCTTAGAATGGCCGAAGAAGAGCTTTTGCAATTCATTTTAATTAAAAAAATAAAAATAACCTGCAAAACTTTTCTTCTTCCAGTCACATTCCCTTTTATCTTCTCTACAATTATGAATGGAATTTAGCTCTATGAGGAGTCCATACCATGTCTACCACTGCAGATGCAAGAAAATATATGGAAAGATCTCTATGTAATCTAAAAGACACTGGAAAACCTCATTTAAAGTCTTATGCAGATCTCAATAATAATAATAGCAATAATAATATCAATATAGAACTTCGCCAAAAGAAATTTTACTAGTGTCAGGTGTGCCATATCTGTGACAGTAAATAAAATAAATCATGGCCCTGAAAGCAAATGGAATAGTACAGTTTGTATCTATATGCCCAAACTCTTCTCTATGCAAAATGAGGTGCCCCATCCACACTGCTCCTTGAGAATCATTGCCACCTGGCAAGAGATGCTAGACATTGGCAGCAAGAAACTAAATGTTCCATGCAGTGACCTCAGTGAGAAGGATGGCTGATCCCTTTTTTGTCTAAAACATCCTAGATGGCAAAATGGATCATTTTTTGACCATCATTTGCAAAAGGCATTTTGTTACCTATCTTAAGCTGATTTTAAAGAATTTCTACTTAGGCATAAACACAAATAAAATATGTGCTTATAACCCAAATCCCACATTACTTCCTTAAAGAATTACTGAATCTTGGCCTTTCATTCCCCTAAACTATTCTTAGTGAACATATATTTGGTAATTTTCCATTGGAATTCACACTCATTAGGGAAGATGAGTAGTGAGTGAAGATCACTGAAGGAGATGTAGTGAGGGAAGATGAGTAGTGAGTGAAGACTGCTCTTCAGAAGAGCAGACTTCAATTTATTCAGGCATCTTACAGGTAGGATCCAATGGGAGGCAGCACTGAAGGCTAAAGTAGCTCAGAAAGGTAGCAGGTCTTTAAGGACAACATCCTCTAAGAAAAATGCTTCACACCAATACTCAGGGGGAAAAAAAGTGGATATATTAGGACACAGGCTTGGCTAAACAGGGAGTGTATGACAGAGCTCCAAAGCATAAAGGAGGTGGAATTCCATATGTGACGTGGAATCTAAGACAAAGGAGAAATATATAAATATTGCTTGAACATGTAGGGATGACGTTAGGAGAGCCAAAGCTCCCCTAAAGTTGGCCTTCCTGACGGATCTGAAGGCAACCTGAAGATGTCCTGCCATTCTGTTATAATAATAAAAGGTTGAACAAGGAAAATGTGTCTACTTCTGAATGAAGAAGGTGATCTCATGTCAGTCGACACACAGAAGGGGCTCTTTCAGCCTCTCCCAAGGAACAAAGTCTTCAGGAACTTCAGGCCTGAAGTTCTGTTTGACAGCAGAGAAAAGCCAGAACAAGGAATATTCACTCTTTGTGGAGGAGGAGCTGGTTAGGGAACACTGAAACAAATTAAACATACACAATGAGTCCTGCAAGAACTGGCTGATTTCATCACAAGGTCACTCTTGTTTATCTTTGCAAGGTCTTGTCATATAGGTGAAGTTCCTGAAGAATGGAAGAAAACAAGTCTCACTCTTATCTTCAAGGAGGGCAAGGACAAAGAGCTGGGGACCTACAAGCTGGTCAGCCTCCCCTCAGTAACTGAGAAGATGATGAAAATCTGCCTGGAAACTGTTATCAAAGAAAAAAGCATAGATTTATGAAGGGGAAATCATATTTAACCAGTGTCATGGCCTTCCATAATGAGATGGCTTGTTGGTGGATGAGGAAAGAGAAGTTGCTATTGTCTACCTGGATTTTAGTAATGCTTTTGACAACGTCTCATTCTCATCATCATAGACAAGCTAATAAAGTAAAAGTCAGGTAAGTGGAAAGTGGGCTGGATTGGAAATTGAGTAAATAACTGGGGCTAGAGAGTTATGATCAGCAGCATAAATTTCATTTGTGGTCAAATTATTAGTGGTATACCGCAGGGTACACCACACTGGTGCCAATACTGTTTAGCCTCACTACTGACCTGGACATGGGAAGAGAGTGCACTCATCAGGTTCACAGATGTCAAAAAACTGTGAGGAGTGTCTCATACACCTGAGTATTACCATTTAGAGAGACCTGGACAGGCTGGAAAATTGAGCAGAGAGGGAATTATTGAAATTCAACAAGCGAAATGCCAGTTCTTGTACCTAGGAAGGAATAAGCCCAGGGCCCAGCACATACTGGGGACAACCATCAGGAAACCAACTCTGTAAAGGATCTTGGGGTCTTTGGACAGCAGACTGAATATGAGTCACCAGTGAAGCGAAAAAAGCCGACACTATCCTGGACTGCATTAGGAAAAATGCTGGCAGTAGGTTGAGGGAGATAATTTTTCTCCTCCACTGAACACTGGTGAGACACATGTGTAGCAATCTGTCCAGACCTGGGCTCCTCAACCTAAGAGAGACATGAACTTACTGGAGTGAATCCAGTACAGGGCCAACAAACATGATTAGGGGTCTAGAGCATATCTTGTGTGAGGAGAGGCTGAAAGTGCTAGGACTGTCAGTCTGGAGAAGAAAAGACTCAGGGGGAATCTTACCAACATTTATAGATACTTGATGGGAAAAAAAAGCAAAGAAGAAGGAGCCAAACTCATTTCAGCAATAGCCACAGACAGGGCAAGAGGCAATGGTTATAAACAGAAAACATGAAATTCCATCTAAACACAAAGAAATCTCACATATTTTTTGCTGTGAGGCTGGTCAACATTGAAATAGTTTGCCCAGAGAGGTTGTGGAGTCTCCACCTGTGAGGCTACTCAGGAGGCAACTGGAAATGATCCTAGGCAACCTCCTATAACAGACCCTGCTTGAGCAGGGCGTGTGGACCTGATGACCTCCAGAAGTCACTTCCAACCCCAACCATTGATTTGCAAGTTTCAATAGCTAGCAAAAGATACTGAATACACAGCATTTAGAATTTGCATAAAATGTTAATGATGAAGAAAAATTAGGCTTTGTTGAAATTTTTCAGTTACTCTTATGCCTTCTCAGCAGCTGAAAACTCTGAATAAAGTTAAAATGTGAGCTTGAAAAAGCTGCTTCAGATCACACAGGAATTTTATGTTATTTCTAACAAGTACGGAAAAGGAAATCTGCAGTCTAAGTCATGCAAAAGTTAGATCAAAGTGTACAGCTTCAGTAATCTATGTCTGGCTGCTTCTCTTTGCTTCTTGCACTGTTCTAGAATCCTCATAGACCAACATAGATTAAATTATGATAATGGTTTTTTTCCACTTTCAAAATCTGTGAGTGGCTGAACACCAGTTCTCTGGTCTGTAATGCATATTTAAATATAACTTCTAGCATATTTCAAGTGCACATGCAAATCCTTGTATATATAGCAGGTGCATCTAAATGAATATGAATTCCCTGACAAAATGTAGATGAAGGTTACGTTGCAAGACATTTTGTGTACAAGAACTTCAGAAGAGTTGACAAAGAGACTTACTCTATTCTATAGTGTGTAAAATATCGGAAAAGTTCAAGATTACTAAAACTATGGTAATATCCTGCCCACATCATCTTAAAAAAATACTGAGTTGATTGTAACTCTGTCAGCTTGACAAAGAAAGAGGGACAGTTTTATTAAGGGAAAAAATGGCCAGAGAGCTGAACACTATTCCAAGTGCAATTCGAGGTCTACTGAAATCTTTGGATTCATAAACAAGGAATATCAAGCAGGGGAGAAGAGCCTGGTATTCAGGCTCAGCATTCAAACAGCCAGTCAGCTGCTGATTCCCTGAAGGAGTGCCGTTGGAGCACAGTCTCCAGTTCTGCTGCTCCTCAAGAAGGGAGCTAACAAGACAGAAAGGGTTCAGCAGCTAACCAGAAGAGTCCCTGACGTGTGTTTTATTATGATAAACTGAAGGATTTGACTTTAACAAGTGTGAAGTTAACAACTCAGTTAACATTAGTAAGAGTGATCTTCAGTCTGGCCAAGAGAGGTGCAATAGTGCAATGCTAAGGAGTTGAAACTAACCAGGTTCAAACCAGGAAAAAGTCACATGCTTTAAAAAGTGAGAACAGCTATCATTGGAGCAATTTCTCTGAGGTTATTCTGCATAAACAGAGAAATTGAAACATTAGGATTTTCTTTTCCACAGACATGATCTAGTTTAAAAAAAATAATTCACTACAGTCTTATGCATTGCACAGGAGGTCCAATTAAATGCTTGCAGTGGTTCCTTTGGGCTTTTTAACTGTAATCTGTACTTTGTGACTCTCCTGTCCTCCCCAAGACTGTCATATGCATGTAAATGCTGCTCACACAAGTGCACATGCCTGCCACAGCTGCATGAGGATGAATTGCACACTCCCTCCATGGCACTGTAACCCACATGTTTTATGCTTCAGCATTTGACTTTGGCCCAAAGAAAGAGAGAACAGCTGTTGTTTAGACTCATTAAGAGCCAAGGAGCCCAACAGAGGTCTGTTCCACGCATTGCCTGTGCGTGAGCGGATCGGTGCGGCACTACGGGAGCACAACCCAACAGTTGTTTCCAAAAGGCATGTGCCAGCACCATCTACAACATGCTTCCCCACACCTTCCCTTAGATACCCACACCATCACCATCTTCATTTTCCTATGGTTAACACGACAGATCTTCAAATATTTGTAAATTAACTATGAACTTAATTAACAGAATCAATGCTGAATTAGAGTTTCTTATTTGTCATTTTAAACTCTGGGTCTACCCTGACACAGCCTTTTCCTGTCTGTGCTGTATTTTGGGACTCAGTCAACTCTACCTGCTGGTCATTGCCTGAAAATGTCTTGTGCAAAACAATTGACTTAATGCCTCTTGTCTGCTCTCCTCTTGGCAGAGCATGTGTCCATCTGGATTTACAACCTCCTATGACCACCAGGCTACCTCTCATGACACAACCAATATCCTCACATATACACAGACTGTTTTTATCAAGTGGTGGCAGCTCCTAGGGTATTCTGGTTTTGGCTTATCTCCCTCTTTTATTTTTTCAAGTATCAATCTCTCTCGGTTTATAGCAGATTTTTCTGTGTTGTTCTTGCAAGCAAAATCTAAGGTTGCATTAACCCTGTTTCATTGCTGCTATTCTATAATAGAAGCAATAAAAATAGTAATAAAATGACTCTGTAGTCCTTTTTTATCAACAGGTATTTATTATTTGTGTGATAGCTTACAATCAATGGACTGAAGAAGAAGGGTGCTCACCTAAACCTGTATTTTACTGCAAACTGATAAAGCCATGTCCATATAGCTGAGACTGAGACTCTAAACTGTGCCTGCTATTTCAGACAAACCAGAAAAAATTACCTGAAATACCAAAATCTCCTGTTTAGCTGTAGCAAGGCTGTCTCAGATATGTGAGAACAGGGAGGTTTCTCAAACACTTCAGCGAATAATCTGTGTCAGGTTTGAGCTAAAGGGATAAATCTCTGCACCAGCTGTGTCAGCTATGGGGATAGTCTTGATGTACCTTTGCTTTAATTAGTCTCTATGTTTTGTAGAAATTCCTTAACTGTTTGAACACTCACAATTTCTTTGCAGCCATTAAAACATCCCTCTCATCTTTCTCCTGGATTTTCCAGTTCCAAGATTATTTCTTCTGGGGTTTTTTCTTCTATTTTTGATAAAACTTCTTCTGTAACTGCTTAAGAATGACAATACAGGCTGAAATAAAATCCTGTGAAATTGTGAATGAAATACTGTGAATACTGTGAAATAAAATCCCTCCTGTTCTGGTCCCTTCCTTCAACTGACAATAATTTTTGTAAATAAGCTGTTCTGACTATTCTATGCTAATACCCTTCCTTTTTTCTTCCAGGGTTTCATTCCAGCAGCAGTTCTGGCAGCTGTTGTCCACCTTCCATTTAAAATTGGATTGATTTCTGTTTTTCTGACTGCATAACTTAAACATGATCTAGCAATAGACTTTGTTACACTGCATTTCTATTAACGAATGAACCTCAGTCAGGTTTGTATTCAAACTGCAGCACCACTGATTTGGAGTTGAAAGAACAATTTCTGTAATCCCAAAGCAGAAGCTGCCAGAGCCTTCTTAGTGATGGCATTAAGTGATGCATGATCAGTTTCTGATTATCTGATTGGAAAGGTGGAAAAAAAAATAAATCCAAGGGCTGAAACCAATTACATGGAGTCTCTGTTTGTCCCTAAATTTGCTGACCATCTATATTGTCTGGTTTGTCCAGTTCAATAGAACAACAGTTTCCTTCATCATTTCATATCTTAGGGAAATTGTGCAACCTTTACTTGTCAGCTGAGGTTACCCCAGTGATGAAGGTTCAAACTTTTAGGCTATATCTGCACTCCTTTGTAAAGGGAGTGGGAGTCCCTGGTCCCCAAGACAAAGAGGCACAGACTGGTGGATACCCACACTACTAAGATCAAACCCACCTTCACCAGAATGGCTTCACCCAGAGCCCTGAGCACTTGGCCTCTGTCTCCTCTAAGATGTAATCGCTAGTTTGTGTTTCTTTTGCCAGTTTACAATACCCAAAATAACGTGAGAGGTGCGGTGTAGGCATCACACACAGCATGTGCACCATCACACTAAAAAAAAAACCTGCATGCTGACAGGTTTGGCATCTGGAAACACAAAGCCTTCCAGGATGGTCTGAGATGACTATCTATCATGAAGGGAGCCAAAGCTGTTTGCAGGTCATAGTACCCTTTGGGCATGAACTGGCAGGAACTACTTTAGGACACTTAGAACCACAGATTAGTTTGGGTCAGAAGAGGCCTCTAAAGGTCAACTAATACAACCCTCTCTGCCTCAGACAGGGACATCTTTCACTAGATCAGATTGCTTGAAAACTCATTGAACCTGGCCTTAAACACTTCCAGAGGCATCCACAAAATCTCTGGGAACTTATTCCAATGTCTCATCACACTCTTCACAAAAATTCTTCCTTATGTCCAATCTAAGTCTACCTTCTTTAACTTTTAACCCGCTGGACACACCTGTTGTGATGCAGCCCAGGCTATAGCTGGCTTCCTGGGCTGCAAGTGCTCTTTTTCGAGTCCTGTCCACCAGGAGCCCCAGGTCCTTCTCCACACGGTGGTTCTCAATCCCTTAATTCTTCAGTCTGCACTGATATTCCAGATTGCCCTGACCCAGGTGCAAAAACCTGCATTTGGCCTTGTTGAACTTCATGAGCTTCACATGGCCCCACACTTGAAACCTGTTTCTTCCCAAACTGGTTTGGAAGCAGCCATCTGGAATGGTTGACAGCAGAAGCAGGGTGTGTACTAACAACTACACTGTGTGCACAGCCCAGGCTCACTGTCTGCCTTTTTTTTTCCTTTTCCTAGAAGCATGGTTGGCCTGCTGAATATCTACTGAACATCTCTCTTACTTCTTACAAGTATTAACATCTTTCCCTTACAAAACAAATGGAAAAAAACCTAAAAGGCACTTTATTTGTAGTAATATTAGGCCTTTTATGTGAAAGTTCTTTTGGTCCTGTGATCTATCATTTTCAAATCATCTTTGAGAAGGATGTAGTAGGTGCCCCCCAGGCTGTCTGCAGCCACTAGGATTTCCCATCTGGCCCACCATCTTTCCTGTAGCAGACGGAGAGCAGATGTTCAAGGAATTAAATTCACTGGGACAGCTGAATTCCAGCATGAGAGTCTTCAGAGCCCAGCTCAGAGAGAAGCACACCACGACTGCACGCATGAAAGCTGGGGCAAGGACAGGAGGGCTGATAGCATTGTTTCTGCCCATGCCCAGGTTTGTTTGTCACCATCCAGACTGAAATGTTAAATGTGCTCCTTGATTTCTGATTGGACTTCTGGGCACACAAGCAAGTTATCATGAGACAGAGTGCAAATCACAACAACCCCTTGAGTGCCCCCTGGTCCTGGTTGAAGCTCCTGATCCCAAACTGCATAGAGAGCTCTTCAGCAAACTCACATTTAGTATAGGATGAGGGCCTGTAGTGATGCCTTAAATGGCTACCTAGAAACAGAGACTAGACAGGAATAAAGGAAAAAAGGTGGAATTTATCTGAAAGGCCTTCAGGTGCACACTTTGGGCTCCAGAGGGTCCTGCCTCAGTGGATCCCAAAATGGACGTCCGCAGGTCATGAGTTCTTCACACTTTTATATCAGCATAAATTCACCAACCAGAACCCAGCCAATGATGTGATTTCCTCCAGCTTGCCCCCCTCTTCCCAAGATGATGGTTTACAGTGCTTGCTTCCGGGTGGCCTTGAAGAGCAAGTTAGAGGTTTTGTCATGTCTATCTTAGAGACAGCATAGAGAACAGCATTTAACAAGCTACAGGAAACTTCAGAGTTACACTAACAGTACATTTGCAAGATAGCAGTATATTTGAAAGATATAAAAGTTAAAACCTAAGGCTACAGCCTGTAAACAGAACTGAAAGGATTCAAATGTTTAAATGTTTTTTCTATACAATATTTACAGTCTATTTGCCTTCTGCTAAGTCGTTGCTCATTTAGAGATTTTGGATTTTTACAGCTGCTATTGCTGCTGCTGCTGTTCTTCTTGTCAAATTATCTTTGAGCTCAGTGCACATCTCTCCTCTGCTGAGTTTGTTGTGTGGTCTGACTTGTCTCCAAAGGAAGGGTCCTAGTCAGGCTCCTCTCTCTGCTAACAAAAAGCCAGTAACACACTTAAGGGCTTCAAAAGCAAAACACTAGCATTTATAAGGTTTGGTGCTGTCTGCCTCCCTTACTCCTGCCACCTACTGTCTGCAAATATAGAGTTTAACCTTCTGCAGCTGCCTTGGGAAGAGTTTTAGCTCTTAACCTGTTTTCTGCCTGACTCAAGGTCTTGGGTTTGCCAAGGCTGCTATAATCCATGTCATAACCATGTTACAGGGGGCTGGCAGAACTCCGCTCCTCTCAGGGCTTAGGTCCAACTGCCCCTCATTCCATGCACTGGGAACCACTGTGCAGGACAGCCACAGGCTACTACAGGCTTGTGCCAGAGCCTTTAGAGACATATTCCTTTTGCAAAGAGGCATGGATTTTGGATGGAATGCTTTGTGTACAGGCAGGAGGGCAGGGCAAAACAGGTTAAAAGGCTCAGAAAGATTCAGAAAACAATCAATGAGGCAGGTGTGATGTGTGTCTAATAGCCATTTCTAAAAAAGCCCTCTCTGGGGTGAACCTCTTGATAAATGAATCCAGCAAATGTGAGGCACAGTTTCTTGGACTCGTGGATCACATGCCCTACCCTCACGGTGAAGTGGAGCCATGTCTCCTGCTGAAGGCCCCTGGATAGGGATGTGGAACGTGGACACCCTTGGTCCATCCTAGAACCAATTTGATAATGCACAGATCACAAATACAATAAATTACACTTCATATGAAGGAAATGCCACCAGAGCTTTAACTGAATAACATTGAGACTAACAAAGTTTACAAGAAAGGCTCAAGAAATGTACTTTAAGGGTAAAAAATGAAGTGGCTTAGTGTAAGATTCTGATGTGGTTCCCCCAGGGCCATTTGCCCATCCCACAGTCTTACACCCTGGGATTGTACCAGTGCCATCAAGTTCAGCCGCTAGCACCAGCTGAACAAGCATGGTTTGTGCCAGTTTCCTGGTGGGAGTGATTGATTAGAGCTGGTTGAGCTTGCTCTGTCCAGAGCAGGTGTGGAGCAAATTTGCCCTGACTCAGTCAATTAACTTTATCAGAGAATCAGAATCAACAGCGTGAATATGATAACAGTGTGTTGCAGGGTCCATACTTCTCACTGTGCCTGATCTCATGCTGGTGCCATAATTCTGAGTTTATTGCCAAATATGGTGCCCAAGTCTTGTGATGTGTGAGCACTTGGGTCCAGATTCATCCCATGCATGAGCTCCTGCTATTACACTGGATAATTCCTACAAAATTTCCTATGGGCACAGTTAAGAGAGGGAGGCAGGGGATATCCCACAACCTATTTGGTAATCTCGAAAATGTGCCTGAGGGAGCCTCTGGCTGTTCAAGCACACACCTCTCCAAGTCTGATGGCCAACAGACTGGTATAAGGTTGACCACAGTGTACTGACCTCTCAGAAAAACTGCATGTCATTCTTCACTATGCTCTTTAATTCAGGGTTATGGACAAGAAGTACATACATTGTACTTTGTGTAGCCCACCATCAACCACTACATTGATGGTGGGCTTCTTTCCTGGGCTGACATGAGATGCTATATGTGGCTGTGTACAGGGTCAGGGGTGTGAAAAGGCTTCATGCCCTTTCCCTGACAGTGCCTTAGCTCACAAGTTCCCAGAAGTAATCTTACATGTTCTGTAGATCAGATGCACTTAGTCTTGCCTCCAGCCTCGCCACTTGTTTTCATGCTCATTTAAACTCAAATAAATCTAACTGTTGTCCAAGTGGTTCACCAGTGAGAGAAATGGAACAATTATGAAGTAAATCAGTTTGAAATATGTTCAGATCTCCATGCAAATGTGCCTTTGCAAAACTGTCACCTTGGTGGATTCAGCCTGCAGGTGCATGGAATTCCTTGCCTCCAGCAGTCCTCTCCTGGAATAATCAAATTACTCTGCAAAGGAAACATCCGTAAGTCTCTGTGACAGCCTAAGACAGGACTAAGGATGCTAAGAGCTTTTGTCAGCCCTCAAGCATTCTCTGGTCACTTGACCTTACCCTCAGAAAAGAAGTTGTGTGTAAGCTTAGTGGTACCTGGACTGCTCTTGGCAACTGAGGCTGTGTTGCAAAATACTCTGAAAGTGGAAGTTCCTCACAAAACTGAGCTGTATGTGGTTTTTTCTCCATGAATAGCATATGGCCTCTGTCTTTATCCCACCCTGCTATCTGGCTCAGCTCTTCAGTGTGTGTGCTATGCCAGGGTTTGAATAAAGGACTAACTGAGCAAAACCAAGGCTCCCCCAGATGGACCTCTCAGGACCTCAGCAGGGTCTGCACCTCACTTGCTGATGCTTCCCTGACTTTTGTTATTGGTCCTTGAAGATGCAGTGAAGTAGACTCCTTTTGCTTGTACCAGCAGGTCTCTGCCCACACAGTCAAATGAAATGCTGGGACCATAGCTGGCAGCATGCTCCTCTCTAGATGGAAAAACAAACCCTGTTGCAATGGTCTGGCTCAAAAATATTCTGAGTGAGTGTCAGTGCTAATCGGAGCTAGGCACTGTTACAGGGAGCTTTCCTGTTGGTCATGATCATTGTTGTCAATAAAGGATCCTGTCACTTTTCAGATGAAGCAAGGCCATATGGTACCATGAAGCAAGCAAGCAACCAACCAACCAAAAGTAAGAAATCAAGAGAAAGAAAAATAGGTAATAAAGAAAAAGACAGAAAGAGAAAAACGGAAACAAAGCCAGCAAGCCAAGCGGCCAATGAGAAAGAGAGGAAAAGAGAAAGATGAACAAAAGAGAGATAGAAAGAGAGAGAGAAAGAGAAAGGGAGAAAGAGAAAGGGAGAAAGAGAAAGGGAGAAAGAGAAAGAAAGAAAGAAAGAAAGAAAGAAAGAAAGAAAGAAAGAAAGAAAGAAAGAAAGAAAGAAAGAAAGAAAGAAAGAAAGAAAGAAAGAAAGAAAGAAAGAAAGAAAGAAAGAAATGTTACTTCCCCCTTTTTATTACAAGCTGTTTCCCCAGAGCCAGTCTGTAGTCAGTACTGTATTATACTTCAGTGAAGGCAAAGAGAAATAATACCCAGGAGAAAAAAAAAATGTGATCTAAAAATGGCAAAAGTTCTCCTACCTTGTATTATGTGCAATTCCAGGCACTGTAACAGTGAAACATGAGCTGATATCTCTGTTTCTCTGAACATGCTATGTTTTAGAGGATGTTACTCTCAGAGCTTCTAAACTTTGTGACATAAACAGCAAACCTAATTCTGAAAAAAGCACCTACCACACCTGATTACCATAACCAGGATCACACACCTTTAAATCAAAAGTCAGTTGAGTTGGAAAAGGTCTAAGTTTTTTCAATAAATTACTTTTTATAATGACTATAAAAGTTATATAGTACACAGAGGCTTGCTAGAGGTAGATACTTTACTGTACCTGAATTGCTGGGAATACTTGCTGAGACATAAAGCTGACAATCAGACATCTGAGTGTGTTTGAAAAACATCATCTACCAAAAGATTAAAGTATGAATTTAGCAAAGTAATCCAGGAAGGAAATTCTTTGTTCTTTCTTGGCAACTAAATCATGGCAACTAAAGGGATATAATGGGAAACGAGCTTACATTTTACTTCAGAAACAGCTGAAATATAGGAAGAGTTTAGAACAAAATTATTTTCCACTTTCCATTTAAATATATGGATTTTTACTCTTACTGAGCTGTATTTCAATACATTTTTTTTAATTTTATGCCCATGATAAGTTATTAAACATATAAAATTGCCTTATTTATAGACTACAAGAGCATTGCAAGTCATAGTGCCTCCATTTTTCAATGTAGCAACTACTTAGATGTGTATAGATTCTAAATGATCTTTTAATTATGAGGGGAAGAAGGGAATTGCTAGGAATAAAAGAGATTTGTTATTCTACAAAGAAGGGAAAAAAGGAGCAATGATTCTAAATTAACAAAAGTACTAATTGCAATTTTTATGAAAAGGAAGTCCAGTTAGGCAAAACAACCTTGTAGTTAGGACTGTTGAGAGAATGTCATAGGGAAGGTTAAGGGAGAGAAAACTAAAGATGTGAAACTGAGCATATCCATTTGATGTACAGCATGAGGAAGAAAGGGAATTAACTAATGAATGTATCCAAAATACTGACAATATTTTAGTCTTCCTGGAGAATTAGGGAGCTCTAAGATGTCTGAAAAGAAAGAGGAGCAGGTTACTGATCCTTTAAAATGCCAGGGGAAGAGGAAGAGAAAGAGTGAACCTGTCATCTACCATCTGGTAAGCCTAACTTCAGTCTGCAGTAATATAGTGGAAAAAATATTAAAAGGTAAAAATCTTAAGCACTTAAGGGAGAATGGATCCACAACCAATAAACAGCAGGATTTATAAGGAATGGAAAGAAGGCACGCAAAAGTATTTTTTTCTTCCTATAATTGCAAAGTGGTGACTGAAGGGAATACAGAAGGTATAATATAAGTGCCTACTAACATATAGATTTGTATGTATGGGCTTCAGTAAATTAAATAGGATCTAGCAGTGGGACCAAAAAAAATCCAATGTAATTTTTGGGCTTCTAACACAGAGGCATTGTGTCACGTACCTGGGAAATGATAGATGTCTCTCTCAGTATACAATACTGATGAGATAGCATCTCGACTACTGCTTTCAGATTTAAGTACTTTCAGTACCAATAAAAGTGAACTGGATGGAGTTCAAGAAGCATGGAAGGAAAAGCAAAAGCCTATAGAAACTGTTTGGTGATGAAATATTAACTGAAAATAGACATCTATAGCCTAGTCAAACAAGGGTGGGAAGAATAAGCTCAGTGCCGCGTTCCTTACAGTGGAAGGTTTTCAGTACGAAGAAAATAGTGTCAGGAGTGAAAGGGAAAGCTGGACAGGTGGTAAATATTAACTGTAGATGGCCAGAGCTCTTGCCCCTGCTCCTGCTGAGACTCAGCCAGACATTTATTGGGGTGCAGAAGTGCACCTGAATGGGGAAGTGTGTTCATAAGGAGAGAAATGGCTTGGAGGGCCTAAAGGAGCTTCTCTGGGGACAGGAGAGAAAAGAAGGAAATAGAAGAGGGGAGAAGGAAGGAAGGAAGGAAGGAAGGAAGGAAGGAAGGAAGGAAGGAAGGATCTTCACCTTCCCCAAACCAAAGCAGAGCATATTGTTTTATGGTAGGATCTTCCAGTCTTCACAAATATCAGTGTAATGACTCAGTGAGCTTGTCACAGCCTATATACCCTGTGTTGTCCCTGAAACAGGGACAGCATCAGACTCTTCCATCTTTAAACGGTTTCAAGTACACGGATTTCCTACTGTGTCTACATAATTGAACAGAAAACACCTCTGAGAGCCTCCTGACTCCTGTCCAAGCACAGATATCATCCCACCGGATTCAGCTTCAGAACGGACACCAAAGGAATAAATGGCTATCTTCCCATGCCAAAGCAGGCTGAAGGGGTATTTAAGTTTCAGTGCAGTTTCTTTTTACATTTTCATGTAGTTTTCTATGGCTTCATCCCTTTCGTCCACCACTGCCACCAGCTCCGCCGCCTCCGAGAAGGGCCATGCACTTCTCCCGATATCCAGGAGATGGTGCTGTGGATTTTGGATCGGGAGCTCAGCGGCCGGGTTGGGGCCGGGGCCGGTAGGTCCCCGCAGAGCCCGAAGGGGACCCCACGGACACCCGGCGGGGCTCTGAGGGAATCCTCAGGTGCCCTTAATCTCTCTGCAGCCCGCCAGAATTTTCCTTTACTCCTCTAGCGGTCACCCCAGAGGCGCAGGGCGGGGGTATCCGGATGACATTCCTCATCCCAAGAAGCCTCAACTCCGCTGCGCTGTGGGTCAAGTTCACCAATGCCGTTTTTGTCCCCCGGCTAAGGACCAGGAGCGGAGGGACTGCTTACCTCCGTTTTTCAACCCCTCGTCACACTAGAGTGCCCCAAGCCTGGCCCCATACACGCACCCGCCACGTCCCCCCGCCCTGCCCGCTCCCCCTGGCACCGGGGAGCAGGATGCTGCGCCGAGCGCCCCGGGGGCTGAGAGCATCGCCCCCTTCTCATCCCCTACAGGCCCCCTCCCCGCGACCCGGAGCCCCCGGCGGGCTGCCGGGCCCTGCCTGCGGCTGGGAGCAGCTTCCCAGGCTTGGAGTCCGCCGGCCTCCTGGGGCTGCCTCCGAGCAGACACACACCTCTGAGGATGTTTGCACTGAGAGCGGATGCGGGGCGGGGGGGGTAATTTTATTTATTTTTACTGGGTTTTTTCTACACCTTGTACTTAAATAAAGTTTTCTTCACAGAAAAGACGACACAGATGCAGTTACGGCGAACGAAAGCGCTCTCTGCAGCTTGACTTAGTGCTGGAACAGCCGGGCAGACCTTGCCTTGGGGGCTGCCCCTGCTGCATTCGGCCGTCGGCTCTGATCTCAGGCTCGGCGTGTCGGAGGCAGAAGAGATGTGGGGCTGAGCCACTGGAAGAAGGACCCGGAGGTTGCGGAAGATCCCGAGCCCTCCTCTTGCTTCGGGGCCGTCCTGCTGCATCAGGCACAAGCTCTGCTCAGATCAGGCAGGGAGAGGCTAACTTCACCTGACTGTCTGCATTCAGCTCTTGGGTGTCTGACGGGAAAATCTGGGAAGTGTCCTTCATGAAGGAAACTTTTCGGCAAACCCAACCCTGGGGAGAGGGAAAAGGGTATTTTACTTCTCTCACAGGTGGGGAGAGAAACAAAATAGCTCTAGAGCAAATCTTGCTAAAGACGCCACAGAAGATCAGCAATCGCCGTGCTGTGCGCTCTCATCTGTATCCTGGGACCTTCCAGCCTCTTTGCCCCCCTGCCCCTGCCTCCCACCCCTCCCGGGATGGCCGTGCCCGGCCGCTCAGAGCGGAGCCTGGGGGATGCTCCGGGGCGGCTGGCGCAGCCCTTCAGCAGCTCGGCTCCGAGCTGCTCATTTCCTGAAATAATGACCCAAGTGTGGAGGAGCTGGTGGCAGAGGGCTGCGGTACAATTAAACCAGGTAACGAGACGCTGGGCAGATGTGTTTTCATTGCGCTGTAAGATAAACGCAGTGTTAAATGCCTGACAACTTCCCAGAAGCAATCAGCAAAAGTTTACGAGTGCATAAACCTCAAAGACCATTCCTCGGTATTTTTATAAGCGCCGCATTTAAAGCTTCTATAAATTCTTCTGCTTGCTTCCAAACTAAAGTTCCCGTAGACTATTAAACAGCCACTTCTTCGTGAGGTGGGGAGAGGCAGATCACATCAGGCGGGTCCAGGGAGGTCGAGAGCGGCTCTCTTTTAGTCTCCTTCACTTTGCTCTACCAACTCCCTCCCACGTCTCCCACGAAGTAAAGTTTGTAAGAAAGTTGGCGTCTTTAGAGCCCGGCGGGTCACAGATGAGCGCATCGGCAAGATGAAGGGATATATTCATGTCTCAAGAACAGGGGACAGACACAGAAAGGGGAAGGAAAGCATGAAGACAAATAAAAGGAAAAGAGAGGTAGTTAAAAAGACGGGCTGAAGCAGATACGAGCATACGAACAGATCAAGGGGCAGATCATGAAGACTGACCGGTGGACAGGAAAGAGCAGAAAAACTTAGACGGAGAGGGAGATTTCAGACGCAGAGGGCAAATCTGAGCGAACGCAGACGAGGAGGAAAGGAGGCTGCCGCGGAAGTCGCCGCTGTGCCCCCGTTCCCCCGCCCCGACGGCGCGGCCCGGCAGCACCCCTCGCCTCTCGGGACCAGCGCAGCAGCCGCAGCCCCGGGCCAAGGGGCCCCGCCGCTTGCGGAGAGGCAGTGTACGACGTCCGGAAAGGTGCAGAAAAAAAAAGGGAGATATTCCTAGTGAACCCACAGATCAGCGGGAGAGATCAAGCTGGAGCCCTCTGTCTTCGGAATAAATAAGATGAGGGGAATGAAATGTTCCCACTAGCCATCAAACTATAATAACAGTATCCGTCATCCTTAAGTGACCACACGAGTTTTACAAGTTGGATATTAAACAGATTAAATAATAATAATTTAAAAAAACCCCAAACCCCTGTTGCGAATATAAAGCACTTTGTTTATGATCCCGGGGAAAATGAAGTTGCTAATTGAAAAACAATAAACCTAAAATGCCTTTGGATTAATAATGATAGAGGTTAACGGAGACATCCATCCCTTGGAAAGGGGGAGGGGAGCTCGAAGCTCGGTGACTGTGCGCTTGGACGGCGACCAGGGACAAGCGCAGCAGCCAAATGGGGCTGGGGGGGCGGGGGGTGAGACCCTCCCTCTTCGGAGGGCTCGGCTTGTATGTTCGCCTCTGATCCGGAGACACGAGGTGAGGAAGGTCTGTATTGTAGTCATGTCCTCGCTAGATGAAATCTCAGTCAATTACTCTGAAATCTGCAGCTTGGCTTCTTTTCATTCTTTCCAGGTGAAAATTCAAACGTTTTCTGTTGTCGCCTGGTCCTTTCTTTCCTGAAACAAGGCACCCAACTGTTCTGATATTACCATTCAAAAACGGGTTCTGTGGCAAACCTCATTTGTGAATCTATTACAGAGATTAATAGATTATTTCTCCTTTTTCAACTAATTCTCAGTGGGGAAATTTAACCATATGGTAAGGAGAGAATTAGAATTTCATCACATTAGAGCAAAATGTAATGAAAAGAGTCCAACACCTGGGGCCAACTCTGAAAGACACAATTAAAAGGTTTTTAATGAAACCGGAGAAACCAAAAAATTTCATAGCCTTCGGTAATACTGCCACATAAGAATGATTTGGAAGTGTTGGGAAATATTGTTTTTACTGATGTCATAAGAATGAAAACCTGACACTAAATACTCTGAGTGCTAACAGAAAGGCGAGACCGAGCTGCTCGCCTCAAGCATCAGAGGAGTAGTGGGACAAAATTCAGACCGACCCTCGGGTTTCCACTCCAGCTTTTGGAGGAGTGCAGAGGAGAGTGTGCCTGGCTCCCAGGAGAAGCCCCGGGAGAGGAGCAGGGGGTCGGGGTAACCGGATGGCTGAGGCCGCCTAGCCCTGACACCGGCGGCGGCATCCCGGCGTTGGGGAGAAGAACTGGGGTGCTCCCGCCGAGTCGGGCTCGCTGGAGGGAGGCAGGAGGGCACGGACCTGCAGAGAGTTGGTCAGTCTCAATAAAAAACAAATTTAAAAAAGTTTGGTGGGTTTTGCCCTTTCTCTTCCCGCCCTCTCTCCTCCCCAGATCCGTTCATTTTCAATGTAGCTGATGGGGCTTTATGTTTTTTATAGGGACACGGGGGATAATCACTCGCAAGCAGCAATCTGCTACTTGAAAAGGGATAAGGGAAGGAGGAGGGGAACCTCCCCGTAGTTTGGTCTCCGTTTGTTGGAGGGGGGTGGGGAGAGGGAGGACTGGGGACCACCCGCCTCCCAAGGAAGCAAGGTGGACTTTGGCGGTGGGCAGGAGTGGGTACGACGGCTGGGGTTGCTCCGGGGTTTTTAAATTTTATTTTTTTCTTTCCCAGGCGATGCTTTTCGGGAAGACGTTTGGGGGTGGGAGGGAGCTATAAGTTAATGTAAATGCAGGGGGTGGGTGGGCTGGGGTGGGGGGAGAAGGTGTCACTCCTGACTCCACGGCTAAGTTAGCAGAAGTCTGCTGGCAGCACTCGGAAGGAGAAGTGTTGAAGTGGGCTTTTCTGCAGTGCAGGGCTGTAATTTGCTGAAGGAGGCAAAGAACATCCTTCGATCTAAGTAGGGCTTTTAGTGTGCTCATTGATGAGTGAAAGTCGCCACACATGTCAAGCTAAAGGCAGTTGTTGGGTTACTAACAGGACACAACGTCTTGCAAACATATGCGTTAAGCTGTGTATACAGATGGCAGGGAGAATAATGGAGCAGGCGCCTCTTATAAAGCTCTAGCTGCTGCCTGTCTTCAGACCTGGGAAAAGAAACTATTCAGACTCAGGGCCAGATAGCGCCTGGGATTGTTTGTTACCGTTTTAATCCTATTAATTAAAACGTTAACCTGATTGGGTAGAAAGCTCTGTCCCAACAGGCGAGTCTTCTTCATAATAACCTACTCTCAGAGATAATGATGTAAAAGACTCCCCCGTCTGCGGCGGCTGCTGGTTGATGGGTCCGGAAATCTCTTGAAGGTGAATCCAAGCAAGATAAACGGTGGAAGCGGCTCCACTGGCAGCGCACAATGCCCCAGCGCGGCGCCTGCTGAGGGCGAGCCGGAGCCGCAGCCGGAGCCACAGCCCGAGCCACAGCCGCTGCCGGAGCCGCCGCC
>VZTN01024676.1:26731-79231 GCA_013400515.1 Erpornis zantholeuca | reverse complement strand
TCCTTCGTCCATCGCTCTCTTTCCCGCCTCTGCTTCGGAGCGACGGGACAGCGGAATGAAAATCTTTGTCACCCCTGGCTACCTCTGACGCCCGACTTTGGGCTCTCTTGCTTCCTCTTCGATTACTTCGTAGGGAGTAGAGGGGTCCGTGCCGGGTAGATGTGCTGCCACTCCTGGCCCCACTCCCCTTGTCGCGCTGCACCGAGCATCCTCCTTGGGAAGCGGCGCGAAGCCACTGGGCCAGTCCCTGAGCAGGTCTTGCCAATGCAAGCGTAATGTGTGCCGGGCTGGGGGGAGGAGAGAGGCTCCCCCGCCCCCCTTAAAGCCTGACAGATCACTTAGCCAGAAATGAACGTGTACCCTTTCAAAAGAGCTTCTTCCCCGTTTATAACTGCCCCAGCGAACCGGGATCTCCCTCAGCCTCATCCGGAGCTCCCTCTGCCCCCGCCGCCCAGCCCAGCTCCGTTCCCCGGCCCCTTACCCCGGCTCGGAGCTTGAGATTGTCCCAGCATGAGTGACATTGGCTTTCCTAATGTAATGACTTATGAAAGATATAATCATGTGTTAAATTGAATCCTCCGCTTAACTGTTAATGGTGTGCTCTGGGCACATTTACGTATTAGATGCTATGGTAACTAATTACCACTAGAAGAAGGGATAATACACTTTCCAGACTTTGACAAATAATTATGAGTGTTCACATCCCTGCTAGCAGCAGTTGCAGCGGATCTGCTGGAATGAGTAAGTGAATAAATGAATGGGTAAGTGAACTTGTGTGCATGGAGGGGACTAGATAATGAATAGTGGTCAAGTGAGTTTTCTTATTAAAACCTTTAATGAAAATGTGATTTAGGGTGGAAGGGGGAAAGAAAAGTGCGACGCAGCCTCTAAACGTAATTAAATCGCGTAATATAAACATCAGAAACATAAATAAGTTTGCTTTTAATTAAACCGCAGCAGTCAAAGTAAATTATCCACGTGCTCGGAAACTTTACAGCAATTAACACCTTTTTTTTTTGGTGGTGGTGGTGGTGGTGGTGGCGGAGGGAGACTGTTGGGGGGTAAAATAGACGAGCCGGGACTCCGCGACTCTCTCCACGATCGTTTGTAACAGTGATCGTATCGCCCCTGCCCACAGGCCGGAGGGATGCTGAGGCTCTAAGCAAACGCCGGAAAAGCTCCTTGTCGGAGCGGGACATAAGTTTGGGGAAGTCGCTCTGGGCTCCGCGCCGGCCCCGGCCCCAGCTGCCCGCCCGCTCCGCGGGGCCGCTGCTGCCCCTCGGGGCCCGGCCCCCGCCCGGGAAGGCTCCGGGACTAGCGGAGCCCGTGGAGGGTGTAGGACAGGTTCTCCCTGAGGTGTTGCGCAGGACTTAGGCAGGCGCCGCAGGGGTTAAGCCGATTGTGCCCGCTCCTCCGCCTGTCATCCCGCCGGGGCAGGGGCGAAGGCGGGAGCCGCTGCCGGGAGCGGGAGCCGGCATGGCTGCCCCGGCCCCCAGCCCCACTCGGGGGCTCCTAGCAGCCGACCACGTCGCGGAAGGGACATCTGCTAAATGAGTACAGAGCTGCAGCCAGCCTCATTTCCCCGTGGTCACTCATCAGCTCGGTGTCACCCAGCCCGCCCACACCCGCCCCCGAAGCGCTCCAGAGGAGAATTTGGTCTGGTTCGTCTGGTTCTCCAGCCTCGGGAAGGGTTAAATCCTTCCCCAAGCCCCTAGTTGCCCTTGTCCTCTCAACCTGATTCAGAGACGTGTAATAAAATAGGAAGCAAATTTATGGTCTGTTTCAAGCACTTTACTGCTGTATTTTTAAATTCATATATGCACATATAAGAACTATGATCTATGAATAATTTGAAATGCTATAGGAAAATGATGTATTTTAGATCAAACATAACCGTTTTCTTATATAATTGTCTCGTATTAAAATAAAAAAATAAAGATACATTTCGAAGAGAGACAAAGCTGAAAATCTAATGACAGCCATAAACTGCTAGACAGCCATAAATTAACGTCTTCATCAAACACTGAAGGGATCAGTGCTTATCTAAATCAACAATTATTTCTTCCGAGAAGTTGCAGAACAGATTGCCCCTTTAATACTATTTTAAAATCTTCGTAATTGAGGATTAGGGAAAAACAATCGCCTTTCCAGAGTAAACCTCCTCTCCACCAGCCGAAGCCCTCCAAACTCACCGAACACCCAGACCGCTTTCCTAGGAACCTCCTCGGGTGTCCCGTCCCCTTGTCCCACTGCAGCATCCCTGGAAGCTCGTGATGCTTTTAGGAAGGGGCTGCAGGAGTCTTTCCTCACCCCTCTCTCCCCTGACTTTTGTCGCGGGTCGGGCAAAGTGGGAACGCAGGGAGCGCAAGCCGGCGCCGGGAGCCCGGCGGGCAGCGGGCAGTGGACAGCGGGCAGTGGGCAGTGGGCAGCGGGCAGTGGGCAGCGGGCGGGCGAGGNCAGCAGTTGCAGCGGATCTGCTGGAATGAGTAAGTGAATAAATGAATGGGTAAGTGAACTTGTGTGCATGGAGGGGACTAGATAATGAATAGTGGTCAAGTGAGTTTTCTTATTAAAACCTTTAATGAAAATGTGATTTAGGGTGGAAGGGGGAAAGAAAAGTGCGACGCAGCCTCTAAACGTAATTAAATCGCGTAATATAAACATCAGAAACATAAATAAGTTTGCTTTTAATTAAACCGCAGCAGTCAAAGTAAATTATCCACGTGCTCGGAAACTTTACAGCAATTACCCCCTTTTTTTTTTGGTGGTGGTGGTGGTGGTGGTGGCGGAGGGAGACTGTTGGGGGGTAAAATAGACGAGCCGGGACTCCGCGACTCTCTCCACGATCGTTTGTAACAGTGATCGTATCGCCCCTGCCCACAGGCCGGAGGGATGCTGAGGCTCTAAGCAAACGCCGGAAAAGCTCCTTGTCGGAGCGGGACATAAGTTTGGGGAAGTCGCTCTGGGCTCCGCGCCGGCCCCGGCCCCAGCTGCCCGCCCGCTCCGCGGGGCCGCTGCTGCCCCTCGGGGCCCGGCCCCCGCCCGGGAAGGCTCCGGGACTAGCGGAGCCCGTGGAGGGTGTAGGACAGGTTCTCCCTGAGGTGTTGCGCAGGACTTAGGCAGGCGCCGCAGGGGTTAAGCCGATTGTGCCCGCTCCTCCGCCTGTCATCCCGCCGGGGCAGGGGCGAAGGCGGGAGCCGCTGCCGGGAGCGGGAGCCGGCATGGCTGCCCCGGCCCCCAGCCCCACTCGGGGGCTCCTAGCAGCCGACCACGTCGCGGAAGGGACATCTGCTAAATGAGTACAGAGCTGCAGCCAGCCTCATTTCCCCGTGGTCACTCATCAGCTCGGTGTCACCCAGCCCGCCCACACCCGCCCCCGAAGCGCTCCAGAGGAGAATTTGGTCTGGTTCGTCTGGTTCTCCAGCCTCGGGAAGGGTTAAATCCTTCCCCAAGCCCCTAGTTGCCCTTGTCCTCTCAACCTGATTCAGAGACGTGTAATAAAATAGGAAGCAAATTTATGGTCTGTTTCAAGCACTTTACTGCTGTATTTTTAAATTCATATATGCACATATAAGAACTATGATCTATGAATAATTTGAAATGCTATAGGAAAATGATGTATTTTAGATCAAACATAACCGTTTTCTTATATAATTGTCTCGTATTAAAATAAAAAAATAAAGATACATTTCGAAGAGAGACAAAGCTGAAAATCTAATGACAGCCATAAACTGCTAGACAGCCATAAATTAACGTCTTCATCAAACACTGAAGGGATCAGTGCTTATCTAAATCAACAATTATTTCTTCCGAGAAGTTGCAGAACAGATTGCCCCTTTAATACTATTTTAAAATCTTCGTAATTGAGGATTAGGGAAAAACAATCGCCTTTCCAGAGTAAACCTCCTCTCCACCAGCCGAAGCCCTCCAAACTCACCGAACACCCAGACCGCTTTCCTAGGAACCTCCTCGGGTGTCCCGTCCCCTTGTCCCACTGCAGCATCCCTGGAAGCTCGTGATGCTTTTAGGAAGGGGCTGCAGGAGTCTTTCCTCACCCCTCTCTCCCCTGACTTTTGTCGCGGGTCGGGCAAAGTGGGAACGCAGGGAGCGCAAGCCGGCGCCGGGAGCCCGGCGGGCAGCGGGCAGTGGACAGCGGGCAGTGGGCAGTGGGCAGCGGGCAGTGGGCAGCGGGCGGGCGAGGGTGCGGGTCCCTGCCGTCGCCGCGGGCCGGGGGCATCCCGGAGCGGCAGCATCCCCCGGAGCTCCGGCACTAGCTCAACTAATGCGCATCCGCTTTTCAGGTTCAAATCTTTAGCGAGGCGGCACTTCTCCCAGCTGCAGCCACCTGCGAAGCCGGCTTTGCAAGAGGCTGCTGTAAAGAATTCATTTTTAAAAGGCAACTGAAAGATACGTTGTGAAGAGAGGCGATTCACTTGCTCACAAGATGGAAATTAGGGAAAGACTTGCTGCCTGTAGGAGGTTAGCGAGCGACTAAACTGTTTGGAAGAAAGAGGTAGTTGGAAAGATGAGCTGATGAGGAAGAAGTCGCTGTCAAAAGTCATCACAGGGTGTTTGCTTACTGACTTTTACTCTCCCTGTAGCCAGAACTTAAACTTTTATTCAACTTTTCTGTACTCATAGCTGGTGGTTTTGAGGAAAAGGAAAATAAACCAACACATTACTGTCGAAATCAGTTTAACAAATCTTTGAAGATAGAATCCTGAAAGGCTTCTAGTAAGATCAGCTGAAGCTTAGGCTTCTTTTGATTATTTGTTTTGGTGTGAATAGTCTAGAAGACAAACACATTTCTACTATTACAAATGATGTACTCATACAACCTCAGTACACGAGATCCCAGGAAAGACTGATGTGTAGCATAAACATAGTACTGGTTTATATGAGGACCAAGATCCCACTACAGCTTCCTTGATTTCAATTTAAAATGGAACATTGTCTACTTTTTAAAACACACTTTTATATCTGCAGCAACCATTTCTTCATATTTATTACTAATTATAAATATAGACAATAACTTAAGGATCACAATACTTTCATAAGAATAGCTTTAAGGGGTGTTTTTGCAGTGAGATCATTTTTCTGGTACGTTGTGGTTATGGGGACACAACTAACCAGGGAACACAGGCTGGTTTAGGTGGTAGACAGGAAAGTACTTCACTTTCTGTGGTCTGGCAGTTAGAATAGCTCATATGAGTTAAGTATATGAATAAATTGATACCTTGAACAGTTTTAAAATACAGTGCTATACAAGTAACATCAAGACAGTACCTAGCATCAAATCAAATGCTGTATAAAATACAGTGTTAGGAGGTCTTACTAATTCCTTCCTTTCAAGCTATCTTTCAGACCCAGTATGGAAAGCTCACTCAGAAATGTGTCCTTCAAGAAATCTCAAAAAATTTTTGATTTATAAATTTCAGTAACTTCTAATATAGCCTGCAGTTAAAACAATTGCACAGCTACACACATATTTATCAAACCCAGAAAATGTTGCAGGTCTGTCTTCTCTAGGAATTATCTTCAATAACCCTCACAGACATACCTGAAAAGCATTTCTGCATGATGGAATGGAGAAACACCGATGTCTTTAGGGTACAACTTTCATATTAAATAGCAACTTGTAGAACTCAGCAGCTACAGCGATACCTAGAAAAGCCAAGTTGTGCTTGGCTGGTGCAGTGCCGTGTATCGTAACAATTTCATTCATATCCCCCTTTAAAATGAATGATCTGTGAAGACAGAATATTTTGCACTAGGCAGTACATCTTGTACTACATGGAGGTTTGCAAAAGCAAAAGCTTAGGAGTTGTACTTAGGAATCACTAGTGGACTGCAGATATATATACTAATTTTGAGTAACGTCCTAAGAATGTCAGAACTACCACTTTTTTTACCTCACCTGATGAGAACTGGCTTATGTTTCATGGTGGGGGGGGTATGGTAAAAAAGACATAAAAAATTTCCAATATTCAGAGGAGTTTCTGCATTTCACTGTTGAATTACAAGCTTTTTTTTTTCATTACAGAAATATCTGTCAAGATCAAGTAACAGAGAAATGCTGAAATAATATTTTAAAAAATAAAGCAATAGTTATGAATCTGTGAGAAAAGTATAAATATAAGATGGAAAAAATACCACATACAATCATTCAATATTAAAATAGATATATTCCTTTTTATTGTGTCCTTGAAATACAAAATTCCCTCAAGAGGTTAGATTACTAAAATAATGAAATTTTGATTTTCTTGCTCAGAAGTACCTTAGTTGATCTAGGAGCCTGAACAATGGATATTAACTGTTAAAGTAGAACCTAGGTGCTGTTCATCTATATACAAATTGTCATTTTGCACAATTAAGAGCACTTCACAATCTCTTGAATGACAGAAAGTTCAACAGTGATAAAATAAAAGATCAGGTATAATTCTAAAAGAGAAATTCACAGACCAGTAATTATACATAAAAATAGCAGTGCCAAAAGTAGTGACATGCAGCTGGCTTCAAAACATAAACTAAAGAACAACTCTTACATGGTTTTATATTATTACACTAGGACATAATGACAAAGATATGAAAATCTAATTTGCAAACAGGTACACATATACTACATGGTTTCCTAAATAATGGAACATTTAAAAAAGTTCACAATAGCATCTAGCAGTACTAAGTGTCAGCATGAAAATGGAGAACATACAATCCATAAATTAAAATAAGAATAGTAATTTAAAAATTACAGTTTAGCATTCACATTAGCTCATGATAAATTAACTTTCTTCTTGGATGCTATAAAGGGCCATATCAACTTAAACCTATCTTTTTAATGAGAAAAAGGGTGTTTATATATATATTTAATAGCAGAAGATGCTATTGATACAGCCATAGACATCAACAACTTACAGTCAGAGGCTGGTAGTGATCAGCCAGGTCACATCTCAAACTGATGGGTGAGTGCACCATTTCACTGAGGAACAGCAGAGAAATTCAGGGGGTACCTATGTACTCATCCTGGCCCTGCACCTGCCAGGCCTGTGGATGCCCCTAGCAGACACTGCTGGGCTGGCAGGGACACCCTCCTGCTGAAGTGGAGAGGTGGGAGAGGGAAGCACAAGTCTGACTGCCTCCCCGCTGCCCTGCTCTGCCAGCCCCAGTGGCACCTGAACGCTTGCAAACAGCGCTGCTGTCTGTGCTTGGATAATTCTGCCTCTTCGTGCTCCAGTGACACACACACACTCAGAGCTGCACATGCCTGGGTCCTGCACAGTGACACACACACTCAGAGCTGCACATGCCTGGGTCCTGCACAGTGACACACACACTCAGAGCTGCACACTCCTGGGTCCTGCACACTGACACACACACACAGAGCTGCACACGCCTGGGTCCCGCACAGAGACACACACACACAGAGCTGCACACANTGGGTCCTGCACAGTGACACACACACCCAGAGCTGCACACATGTGGGTCCTGCACACTGACACACACTCAGAGCTGCACACTCCCGGGTCCTGCACAGTGACACACACACACACATGCTCAGAGCTGCACATGCCTGGGTCCTGCACAGTGACACACACTCTCCTGCACAGTGACACACACGCTCAGAGCTGCACACACCTGGGTCCTGCACAGTGACACACACTCTCCTGCACAGTGACATACACTCAGAGTGGCACACACCTGGGTCCTGCACACTGACACACACTCCGAGCTGCACATGCCTGGGTCCTGCAGCACAGGAGATCACCAAAAAACGCTGTGGTGCCCTATGTAATGAAACATGTTCTTGGCACAGCACCCTTGGCTCCAGCTGGGACTTTTGGGGATGTTGCACCCTTACCTTGTTGTGCTATCTCAGCTTATTGACCAGGAATACCAACACCATGGGCCTTTCAATCCTGCTCCAGGAGACTGAGTCACTCCTGGTCAGACCAGCTGCTGGATCTCAATGTCACCTCCTCAGCTGCTGAATACATGGACCAGAAGGGCTTAACCTCTCCTCTGTCCTGCTCCAGCTCTCATGACTTTACATGGGGGTGAGGTTTACCTCCTCTGCAGCTGAGGTATGCCAAGGTAGTGATGCATTGCATATCAGCAAAACTAATATATCAGGAGTCTGGGTTACCAGGGACACAATTCCAGGCCAGGCTGGGCAGACCCTGCTTTGCATTTGATTATTTTGGTTCCTGAGCAAAAACAGCAAGCGACTTTTATCCCAGCAGAATGCTGTCCTCTTCCATGGTGCTCTCTAACTCTGATGGCAAGGCCTCCAAGCACCTTCATAGAGGTTTCCTGCAACTCCTGGGAAAGATTCCGACCCTTTTCTCTCTTTTTTTTTTTTTTTTTTTTTTTTTTTTTTTTTGTTTAATAGAGCATATCCTACAGATTTCATTTGGAGACTACTTTGGAGACAATTTAGTTCTTCTTTTAATTTCAGAACAGATACTATACAACTTGATCAGCAATTAATCTGACACTACTAATGATTTGCATGTACTTTTGGCACAGTCTTATTATGCCCTATCAAATTAGGCAGCAGCCAGTAATACTCTAATTCAAAATCCTAAAAATAGAATACAATTATAAAAAAGAGTCTTCTGTTTAAAACAAATACCCACTGTTATTTTCACAGTTGCTTCAGGTTTGTTTTTAAGTTGGATGCCAAAGAAGGATTCATCATAATTGTGGTATGAGACATTTTACAGCTTACATTTAAGCAATAATGGAATACAGTCAACAGTGTAATGATATCAACATTCCCTCTCTCAATAAACCAGGCTCTAATGTCCAAACTGGATTGTGAGCTACAGCTGAGTACAGAATAGCTTCTACAGAGTAACTACAGGAGTAAGTAACCTGACTACAAGAATGTCTCCATAAAAACCGATTTTATTCTGTGGCACAAAGCAATAATTAGCTTTTGCTGTTGATTAAATGTTGAAGTAAAGTTAAAGCATTTAATCAACTGCAAAGCCCATTTAACATAAGTGTACTCCAAATTTGTAGACATTATCGATACTACATATGAAGAGAAAATGTTTATCCAATCTACCGCACAAAACCACAATTTTCTTCTTGGAGGATTTGGAATGTGGCTGTGCCAATCTCTGAAAGCCTTTCTACTGATGCTGATGCTTATTTAGGGTATGTGCTTTACACGAATAATTGAACTGAATAAATAATTCTTAGTATGTAAGTAGTAGTTTTCATCCATAGGCCATCAAGTTTTCATCTACAGGCTCTACAAATGAGAAGAATTTCTGATTTTGAAAGACTTACTCTGGCACATCCCAAAGAGAGATGTTTATTTAGGAACACAAGGCAAGACCCACAGATGTGGCTATTCTCCCATCACAATTATCATCTTGGCAAATTGAGACTGGACAACCATGGGAATACTCATCAGTCTCTGAAGTGATGGCTGGGAACAGAGACAGGGTCTAAAATCTCAGATCTTGTGCACTAGGAAATTAATTTTCCAAACAAGAGCTGGGCACCCAGTGAAGCAGGTTGGGCAGCCAGTACAAACTTCTGTGGCTGCCCAGGGTTTTCACTTGCTCAAATTTTGGCCTCAGGGAAGAGCCTGTTTTCCAATTTGCAGATGGACAATTCTGTTTCCAAACACAGTCACACTACTCTGCCTATGCATAACTTAGGCAAAGTAAAACAATATTAAAAAGCAGTTTTAGATACTACACTTGCCCTTGAAACCCTCTTCCTTTTTTGTCTTTTCAGAGAAATGAACAAACATAAGAAATGGTCAAAATAAATGCAGGAACATGTTACTAAGAAACAGTGAGAGAAAGAGAAGAATTTTTCGAGGTGATAGAATAATTTCAAAAAGGCTCATGTATTTTCTCCCTGAAGTATATGCTTCTTCTGGGGGGTGCTCAAAAGCCAAAACAGATAATTTAGGCTTGATTGAGAGCCTATTAAAATCAACAGAACTTCCCTTCTGACTTTAAATAATTGCAGGAAAGATATCACATCTTTTAATGTTTTTTGCACTGCACCAAAAAAAAAAAAAAAAAAAAGCAAGAAAGCAATGCATTCACCCTCATACATAAACCTGAAGTAAGAAATGTGTTGTCAGTAAGACATCCTCCACCACCCCACACAACTTCCATCACCTCTCCCAAATAAAGGACTAAGACTCTCAAGACCATGAAAGAAATAAAGTAAATATAAAGTTAGGATAATAATCACTAGAAATTCTTTCATCCTCTAGAAATAAGCTCCCTCTCTCTTTTTATTATGCTTCTATGAGCAGATGCTGATATTCCTCTAGATGATGGGTGTATGGGACCTCCCAATCTAACCCTGTGACAGAGAGCTGGTGAGCCCATTTCCCATTTAAGTGGCCTGGATTCATCCTCCCTCTAAATCCCGCTCATCTCATGGCCAAGAGTATGGAGATGCACCTTGTGGAGATGCTGGGCTATTTACTTGGCCAGACTTGTCATGTCACCTCAGTTCTCACAACTCAGGCAGGACAAATTGAGGTTGCACATCCCTGCATCTGGTCTCTACCTCCTGCCTAATGGCTTTTCTCCTTATAAACAAGGAGGAAGGAGGTACAGGCAGAGAGGGAAAAGCAAATGTTTCCAAAAATATAAAGCTGAGTGATGAAACAGAGCAAACATGGAGATTAGTGGAAGGCATATAGGCAGCTGCTCAATTTCTAAAGGACCTTAGCTTGTAACGAAAGGCAATATCAACGTCTGGCAGGAGGATACCAAGGCCCATGCGACTGTTATCAAGTCTGACAGATTTGTTTTCTGCTAGTTCTACATCAAAATGAGACAATAGTATGAAAAGAAACATCTTCATCTCATTCATTGCGAGGAACCTCCCTGGACACATGCTGATCCCAGAGCCAAAGGGCATTAGGAAATACTTCAGTTTTCTTCCTGCCTTGTAGAACGTGGTTTTCTTCTTGCCACTCTCTATGTATCGATCGAACTTATACTCCTGAAAATGAAAGAGAAAGAGAGAGACAGCATGATATCTAACAAGGCAGTTACATGAGCTGCTTTCTTTGCACAATGGTAACGCGCCTGAAACCCAGAAAATAAGATAAAGAGGAAGACAAGGAGCTGACAGCTTCTTCTTTTTAGTTGGTTCCCTCAAGTTTCATTAACTCACATTATATTCCCTGCAAAGAACGCTCTTTAAATCCACTTATTTAGCTTAGTCCTTTTACATCAAGCTCCTTCAACTTCCACATCTCATCCGCTGAGTGTCTGGCCTATATTGATTGTAATTAGATTTTGACCGCTTTGTAGCAGGGACAATGAACCTTAGTGGAAGGACAATTTTCTTGTAAAGCATCATACGCACTCAGGGTGGTACATATATCATGAATAAGGATAACCTGCCAAATTCTGCAAATACCTACAAATAAATTAATGCATTGCACCGATTTTGCTCTTGCAAGCTAGAGCAAAATCCACCCTTCTTTTGCACTGAACGGTGTAAATGATTTGAAAACTCCAGTGCTTTGCAGTCAATTTTCCTTTCAGTTGGAGATGATTGCTGCTTAATTTGCCACATCTTACCTTCAAATATTTTGCTCTAGAAGCTGTGAGCAAAGCAGGACAACTGCCAGTGACTGACAATTATAAAGAGGGTGCTTTCAAGTAAGGCTTGAGGTCACACTTGTAACCTACATTCCATAAATTGAACATATTTCTAACTATTTTTGAGTAGCAGAATCCCTATTTAGAGGTAATTCGTGTTTTTGAATGAAGGAGATCTGGCATCCTCACTCAGTCAATGGCAAATTAACCACTTACAAAACCCTCCTGCATGCTTTGAATAAAAATGACAAGCACTTCTTGCTTATGGTCACTCATTAGCATTTGTCCTGCTTTGCATACATCTGCTATAGCAGCAGCCATTTGGAGCTGGCTGGGAACAAGTCAGTCAGACAGAAACCGACCTCAACTGATTAAAAAAACCCCACACCACCATTAAAAATACACTGATAGTGATCTACCCAGTAGATTAAAGGCTCTGAAAATCATGCACTCCGGGTCTTGCTGTTGGGAAGCAAGTGCCAGGGGAGGTGGTCAGTGAGAAAGGGAGCAAGTACTAGGTGCACGGGAGGGGATGTAACTTTGGGTGCTGAAGAACAGGAGCATGTTTCACTAAATGGCAGAGGCCTGGATTTTCCACAAATATAAAGGTGATTCTATGTCTGCTTCCACTGACAAGTAATTATTTTCAGTCTCTTTGAACACCCCAGCCAAAAGGAAGCATGCCTTCATTTTTTCTGCCAGGAATTTATTGTTTCATTTGAAAGCAGCACAGTAGCAAATGAAAGCCCAGAATACTGTAAGATTTACTTCCTGAATTCTAAATCCTGCTGGTCTTAAAAAGTACACTAAATATGAGCTGCAATAGCTTAAAAACCCAACCCAGAGCTCTTCACTTTGCTCAAACATTTTCACACGGTGCACTTCTGGTGTCTGGAGCAATTAAGAACTGTGTTATTGAACACACAGACACACTGGGTCAAACCTTATGCTTTCTTTGTCATATTAAGAGCTTTCTGAGACTTGTAATTGCTATTTTTACAAAAAAAATTGCTGCCTAAGGAATAGGGAAAGCAGAAAACAAGTGCGAGACAGGAATGTAGCCAATGACAGTGACATCAGACTGAGGCTTGTGCTGCTGAAGCCCCTTGGGTTGATTATTGTTTCCCTAAAAGCTAGTTTACTGGCTAAATAAAGACTAACTTTTAAAAATGAAGGAACTTTCAGCCATGCAGGAGGTCTCCTGAAAGAGACATGGGGGCTGACAGCAAGGAGAAGGTCAAGGTACTGAGCAAAAACAGGCAATGAAGTTCTGTGTGGATGGGCTGCTACAAGGATTATGAAAACTGAGCAATCTTCTGTGATTGATGCAAGTCCCTTTCTGTCACATACTGTATTTAGCTTTGTTTGGGAAGTCACCATAGACGGTTTCCTGCAGGGTTTCCGGATATTTACTCTATGGGTTTTTCAGAGTTCATTTACTGAGCTCTGTAACTAGCTGAGTTAGAGTTTAGGGGTTCACTTACACAATTTGTAGAAAAGGGACTTATTTATTTAGGCCTTAATGGGTGGAGAAATAGGTCAGAAATATATGCTTACACTTACACAATATGGTGCCAAAGCAGAAGTTAGCTTGAACTTAAATTTATGTATCCAGGAGAAAAAGCATTGCTACAAAATTATCTCGTCAAGCTGCCTGTTTTCCCAGGAAAAGTTTTCCCTAAATACATGACAAGCTCAAGACTGCACCTTTCAAAAAATTCATTCTCCATCTCTATCTGATCCTCAGTAGTTATTGTTGAAAGCACACTGCATATTTTAAGAACCAAACAGAACAGTGATTTCCCCACTTTTCGAGAGGGCCCATGTGCTGAAATCAATGTACTGCAATGTGTGGATTGCTCATTCACTATCAAAAAGATAAAATATATGAACTAAAGCTGTACTGTGAAAGCTGAGCAGAGCTGATACTAAGCAGATATATTCAAGCAATGGAAATATGGTAATATATTCCGAAAATTATTGGATAAGGGAGGAGATCAGTTTCCACACTGATGCTTTTGGTCTAGGACCTAAACAAACAGATGGACTTTTGACAATCAATAACATTCTCCAAAATAAAGTGTTAAGGATAAAATGAAAAAAAAAAAGAGCTTATTTGTTAGCTGTTATCTATCCTTTTTAAGGATAAAAATATTAATTAACGATTTGCCAATAGATGGATTATTTTTAAAACCCTAATTTTCTCTGCAGGCTTTATCTTCATTTTTGGGTGGGGATAGCCAGCAGAGCTCCCCTGAATGTAATTCTCATTCCCATGGCTCCAATGTTCATCCCAGTGACTATACCTTACTCCTGCTGACTCCAACATGCTCCACACCTCCTCTCACTGAGGCTGGCAGAGCTCCTACACAACGCAATCCTGTCCTGCACCAACGAGACACTCGAATCTCATCTTTTCTTTGCAACCTCTCATCTTTAAATTCTTGAAAGGGAGAACTTCAGGGAGCAATGTCTCTAACACTGGCTTTCTATAAACATGTAAAAAAATCCAGTTCCTTTCTTCTTTGGCTCAAATGCCAAGGATGGAAATCAGCATGGCTGGGAGACAGCCATTTGCTTAGGAAAAGAGGGGTGAGGAATGGATGAGGTAAAAAGCTCTTGCCTGTCAGGCAGACGAGCCATTTGACAGCCTCAGGTGCACCCTTGCTCTTTCTTGCTCTTCCTCTGTGGCACCCTGTACTGGGGACAGCAATCTGGGGAGCAACCTAGCCAGGGGAAGGACTATTCGATTTGCATGCAGGTGGTGAACTTCTGAAGCTGTATTACGGCTGAGGCAGGGTGGATTAATTTCGAGTCTTTGATATTCATTAACTTGAGCGTCAGAGAAAAATACAAGGAGATGACACAATTACCCTCCGAGCTTCGCTGCAGAGCAACAGCTTTACAGTCTCAAGTTCACAACACTCTAATTGATCAAGAAGGGGTGAATCCCTACGAAGGGAGGTGAAAAAGCATAAGGCTCAAGTAAGACACTGCTATTATAGGGCTTCAGAGAGTCAATGATGCTTTGCGGGCACTTAGCTAAATGGCCCACATTATTTGCTATTTAAACCACCTTCTATTATTCAGCCCTCCTTGGGTATCAAATGATCCACTGCCAAACAAAGCCCACATTTAGCCTAAAGTTTATGGTAGTCAATGTGCAATTGTCAATTCCTTTGAAAGCAGTCGCAGTCA
Organism: Erpornis zantholeuca; assembly: GCA_013400515.1. Classification (NCBI taxonomy): domain Eukaryota; kingdom Metazoa; phylum Chordata; class Aves; order Passeriformes; family Timaliidae; genus Erpornis; species Erpornis zantholeuca. The sequence goes on along the minus strand of VZTN01024676.1, from coordinate 64,439 downwards.
GTCTCATCACCATATTTCTCTCTTCAGGCCATGAATCCTTTGACCTGCAGGGCCCTAGAAAATACATCTGAAACTAGGAAGATTTGTTCNAACAACCCACAGATCACAAAAGGCTCGGCTGCTTCGATGTGCCTGGAGTAGGAAGAGTATCACCAGCTGAATGTTTACCTTAGGATCTTCATAGACCTCAGGGTCCATGTGCAAAATCTGCGGGTAAAGGGCTATCCAGTCTCCTTTCCTCAAAACGACTTCTTGATTCCCTTCAAGCTTGAGAACAAAATCCTCTTGGCTGATGCGGATGTTCATGGAGGACGAGCACATTCTTAAACTCTCGTTTAAGGCACTCTCTGCGATTAAACAAAACGGGGGAGGGGGGAGGCATCAGAAATATGGGAGATGACTGGAAGTTACACATGGCTACAGCTGCTGATTCTCCAGGAGTTTAGTAGGGCAGGCTAAAGGGAAAAAAAGGGAGAAAACCACACAAACAAAACCAAACATAAAGCAGAGACCAGGAGGAGGCAATAAACAAGCCCGTGGGGTTGGGGTGGGGCAGTCGGGATGCTCAACCTCCCGAAGTGATTCTCACTGATGGTGATGAGAAATCCTGTCGGTTGTAAGCAGCACCAAGTTTTGTGTGGAAAGTCATTATTCAGGCATCACGTTGAAACAACGCAATCAAAAGACATGAACGCTTTTATGCATTTACATATATTTTGGTGGTTGCAAACAAATATCAGCGAGAGCATCCACGAAGCTGTTTAGCTCGCCTTTTGAAAGCTGTTGGACGTAATGGCAGGACTATACATTAAAAATCATTCTGCTTGTTAATTCTGTAATCCTTCTGAGAATTTTAAAATGTATTTTCCTTTCAACGCACCATGCTGCCAAATGATAGTGTCTGTTGTGGTCAGAGTGAATGAAAGAAATTCATTATTTGCCTGGTAATTTTAAGAGAGGAAGACACTTCTAATTGGCTTAGAGGAAACAAAACATAGTCCTTTCAGATTCGGGGAAAGCAAGATTTCTGTCTCCACCATCACATCCTGGAAGGCTCCAGAAGCTGAATGTCCTTGCTTTCCCAGTGGCCTTCACCTTTTGCTCCTAGCACGACAGATTTTATGGCTAATTTCCGGCAATTTATCCTGGCAGTTTGAGGAGGAATTCCTTTGGGAATAATATGCATAATTTGCATAAATCATTCTGATAGCATGTATATCAGCATGTAGCTTCTGTCTAGGGCTGCATCTCTCACTTTGTAATCAAAACTGACTATTTTTCCACCAGAGTGTATGGGCACTGTTATATGTGACTTGATTCCTTCTAATCATTAGTGTGAAAAATAGCCTAAAATAGGGTTTCATTTGCATGTAATAATCCATTTGTGTCTGCATTTATGTTTTGTGATACCAAATAAGCCTTCTCTAAGTGTTCACCAAGGCACTGCAATCGCTGCACCCAAAAGATTAGTTTATTAGAGACAGTAGCTACCCCGTGTAGATGCCTCTGAAAAAAATAATAACAAACGTTCTTTCACTAAAAATTAAATCTGGTGCAGCATGCATAGCAAATAAAGTGGCCCTGGATGCTTTCTTGCAGGAGGTTTTTCCTTAAGCATGCATTTGTCTAAAGAAATGAGGCTGCGGTCAGCTTTGTGTGGCCAGCGCCGTGATTCAATGTGACGTACAGTGAGTCTGTGCATATTCTTTTGGACTGCCTTCGTTACTATAATCAGGCAGAGTCAAATCGGCTTGTTGGTGACGAAGCCAGAAAAGAACCCTGGTTCCAGAAGATGGCCTCTACTGCGGATAGCCACAAGGCACCTGACACGATAGATTTCAACTGGCAGTGCTCTGGCAACAAAACTTTACGCGGTACAAAGGAAGGGTCCAGCCTCCGCTGCAGATTGCCTTCAACCTGCGGAAAATGAAGCTGGTAGCCTCGTACCAGTCCACCATTTGGAAATGGTGGTCACATACGTAGGGACAGCAGAAATCGAATGAGGAAGAGGGAAGGAGGGGAAAAAAAAAAGAGAAATAATTATTAAAGTGCCGTAGCAAAATAGCAGGTTCACATTTAACCACCCAAGCAATGCGGTCACATCCTATCAGTGGACATCCTCCCAGAAAGCGCAGCAGTCCCTGCCTGCTGCCGGATCTCAAATGACAATTGGGCAGCATATCTTATGCAGAAGTTAATCACAATAATGGAGCACAAAGTGTGGCTTAGCGGTCAGATCGTAAATGACAAATCTGTTTTTCCTTCCAGTACCAGTTATGTGTGGAAGGCGAGCTTGGCTCTCGCTCTGAGCGATCATGCCGATAATCATTAGATGACAAAACTAATGAGTCACATTATGATCAACAAAGGAGAATGGAGCTTATATGGCTTTGCAGGCTCACATTAAAAAAATAGACAGTCAGCTTTCCACAAATGCCAGAGCTATACATTGAGAGGAATGACAACTGCACAATAAAACTGCAGCCTTTACTTGCAGTTGTCATAGTTCAGCAGACACCAGCCATCGCCGCTGACAGACCAGCTGGGTAGCTTGGGAGGCCTTCCATTCTGCACCGTGAGGTACACTAAATTATCCAGCACGGTAGAGCAACATCTGTTTCTGTGCTTGTGCCGAACAAACAAGGCAATTTAAAGCATACCAAGGGATAACCAAGCAGCAAATGAACATGACCCTCATTTTTTTCCCCCCTTCTTACACACATGAGATGCTAAACTTCACTGTGCAAGCGCTACATAAAGAAGCCAGGCTGTTGTTTGATAAGGTGTTGTCAGAGAGATTTTACATATTTTCTAGAGAGAGAGGAGGGGGGGAAGAGAGAGATATCTCTCATAGTATTGTTATTCTTAGAATCCTCCCACTTCTCTCTTCATTTCTCTTATACTAAAGCTAGCACTCAGCTTCCAATTCATTCTAGACTTTTTTTTTAAAAACTGTTTCAATATACTTATAAATATTCAGTCTTTAAACCCTAATTTGCTATACTTAGTTCACATGCCTTCAAGCATTTGTCTTCCAATTTCCACTGAATAAATGCGTACTAATGAGAAATAGAGCAAGCTGCTGAGGCAAAGCTGGGTGACTTGAGCCTGGCCTGCCACCAGCTTGTGATAGGCAGGCAAATTGAGTTAAAATGAAAAGTCTTGTCAGCTGAAATACAACATGGTAGCCAAACAGCAAGCTGTCAATCATCCAGCCAAAACAAGGGACTGCAGGTAATAAAAGGTCATTGCGAATCATAAGTGCATTTGGCTTTCGTAGGCAAGTTAATTTTAATTAAACATTATCTGTAAATGTTTTATAAAACTTATTGTGCAATAATGGATTGTTAATTTTACACTAACACAGAGCAGGTAATAGGGTACAATAATTATTAGAGTGTATTGTAGGAAAATAGCTATTGAGTATGCAAATATTTGGGGGGGTCATTTACCCACAGGCATCACGGTGTGCCAACACAAACGATAATCTGAAACAAGTACATTTGCATCTTACTAAGAACTAAATGGTACTGCCCAGCCCATTCCAGAAAAATATATTTATTTCTTTCAATTCAACCAATGATTTTAATGCTTAGCATTTGTGTTATGACTACACACTCTGTATTAGCTCTTTTGGGGTGCCTACCCTTTCTTGTGCACAAAACAATTTTTCAAGCTGTGCTCTTTTTGCAGGAATATCTGGGATTCAGCAATGACCTGGGGCAAGAATACTTCACCATATAAATGAATGGACTAATATTAAACAAACGAACTGACTAAACATGCCTAGCATTAAACATGCACTAAGTACATCTCTGCTTTACCCTTGGCATCTCCATTATAACCAGTTTAACTGACAGAGCATATTCATGTGTCCTTTACCATATCAGAGCACCCTTGTGCACCACAATGTCTAATAATGTATCTTACTCTGTGTACACAAATACGCACGTTTGGATTTTGGGATTGTATTGTTTTATGTAGACAATACAAAGAGTGCTTCCCCAGAAATGCCATCAGAAAAAAATAATCGGGGCCAACACTTGCTAGCTTTATTTTGGGCTGAATGTCTTTTGGCTTTTGATTTGTTCTGGGTTTTTTTTTTTAAATAAAATAATCACATATCTATGCTTAGAATTCAGAAGTAAATCAGGCCATGTTGTTCCTTAGACCCAAAGAATCTGACCACAATAACAATGCTACTTCCTGAGAAAGACTTTTAGCAATTTGTGCTTCTTCTCCATAGCATGAAGAATCAAAAAAAGTCTCTTGATATAGTAGGCCAAAAAGAGGACGGAGGATGAGAGCGCTTAAAACAGGAGAAAGAGATGACAAGGTGATGAACATGCAAGCATCCCACCTGGTCTGCCTCATTTGAGAGCAGGGACACAATCCCAGTTTTCTACGCTCCGGGTTGGCACAGAGGGAACAGAAAGAGGAAAAGCTCTTGGAGGTTTGGGGTCAGTGGCCTTCCTGCAACAGGGGAGTTTTTGGTGTGCAAGCAATGCAATTTGGGACCTTTGTCCCTCCTACACATTTATTAACAAAACATCCCTTTCTCTTTTCCACTGAAGCATGACTCTAATTCTCCTATGGTATGGATTTTTTTCTATATTATTATTTTATGGGACAGTATCCAGCCCTTTATGACTTAAGTGCCAGAAAATTGAAATCTAGCTTCTGTTCATATCACATTATGTTTAACATGATTATAAAATTTAACAAAAGTGTTACAAGAATACTACAAAGTAGGATGTGGCACTTCCCTCTTAACACATAAATCAAATGCTACCAAGGTACTTCAAGATTTCAAGAAGCAGAGGAATGACACAGTTAATGTTTTTAAACTGCTCATAGTGTTTTGCACCAGATGGTTTTCGCGAACTACATGCTTTTATTTTCCTTATTCCTACACTTTTGGGGAACCTTTTTTTCCCCTTTCTTTCCCCTTTTTTCTTTCCATTCCCATTTCAGCCTGCAAATACAAACTGAATTCTCTTTTGATCTTCTTGATGCTTGGTACCTTATTTATTGGTGTATGCTAGCTCTGATTTTAGTAGTAGTTTTACCTGTGTTCCTTAAAAGTCCATTAAATGCTTAGAAAGTCATCGGAATTGTCATCCAATATCTCCTCTATTTCAAAAGCCTTCTCCATTTGTCAGAGATACATCTGCATCAAAACAGCCATGACTCCAGATGTAACCAAATTAGTAGACTTACGATATACAAGATTAGTATTAATGCCCTAACACAAAGGAAATGGATCAGCCTCGATTTTAGATTTGTACTAATCAAATCAAGTTTGCACACAGATTCTTGAGACATGCCACATTGGATGATCCTGGAGCTATCACAAGGATCCAAGCCAGGCACAGAATGCAGTCCTCCACCACTATCTCTTGACACAGCTTTGTTTAAGAGTGGAGCATCAGTTCAGGTCATGGGCTACCCCAACCTATAGACACGAGCTTGTTTTGAACACGGGATTGGTTTTGGTATTTAACGACAGAGGATTATTGAACCTTTAATCTTTTATTCAGCTGTTGTCTAACCTTGTAACACTACTTGTGAAGACTTTCAGATGCTTAAAGGCTAGGTACCTACCTGCTACACCCTCTTTCCTCCCTTGGGCCATTTTCACCATTTCTCTTGCCAGTGTCTGTGCACTATCAAATGAAGTGAAACCAAGAGCTGATGCTCTGAAGGCCTATACAGCTCCTGATTCAAACAACTTCCAATGACCACTGGCAAGGGTCTCCCTCTGAACCCCTGATCCAGAACTGGAAGATGTGTAGCTCCCTTAAAGCTCCCTCTTTTGAATAAAGTACTGAAAACACCATTTATGCTCTGCAAATTTTTATCTTCTTATATTTTATTTGGCGGCATTGCCCAACAAAAGCCTGCTTTAGAAGCCTTTTTTGTTTTGTTAAAGAGAGAAAGAAATAAATTGCTTGCAGAAAAAATACATTTGTGGTTTAAATACACTATCCCACTTTAATTTCAGAAAAGGGTCTTTCTTGGCAGTACCATACAGAAGTATTTGAAATGCATTAACACTTCGGCAGATGCTCAGAATCAAACAACTTAATAGGCATCAACTTTTTTTCAAATAATTGCAAAGCTTCGATTTAGCCTTTTGCATACCTTGCATAGTTAATTACCTAGGCTTTAATGTTTACATGCAATGAGAGTATCTACAGCCATAAACTACATAATTTATAATTGATGTAAATGGGTGTTATTATGTCAATTAGGCAGCTGTGTCCTCCACCTTCTCAGTAAACAGAAATGAGTGATAAACCGAGTTTGCCGGGAGAGCCCCTCTTCTCTTCCTAACAGATAAAAATAAATTACCTAGGTAGACCAGGTTGTCCAATTGTTCTCTGGTGAGGTGGATGTTATATGTGGGCCCTCTCTCTTGACCTGTTGACTGCAGCAAATGGTCAATCTCGTCACGCACCGCTGCAAGAGCTTCTGGGTGCCGCAGAAGATAATACATGGCCCAGAATGTAGCTGGAATCGTGTTTCCCACAGAGGCCCACAGGAAGGCAAAATGATGTGCTGGGAGAAAATAAGTGAAAAGGAAGATTAATAGCGTTTATTACACTGATTAGATTTGCAGTGTGCTAATTAAAAGATGTTAGGACACAGACCCAGCCAAGGATCAGTGAATGCTAATGAGGACCAATAGGCTTCTGAAGTCTAATTTTCTGCTTAATGAGAATAGTTTGAAATGTAATGTCGAGGGGGTGGGGGGAATAAGGGGAGGAAATGCAGCTCAGTTATAATCTTTCTCATTATCACCATTAAGTATCTTGTTTTACCACCTCAGCACAAAAAAAAAATCAATTATCATAGAGGGTTGTTTCAGAGTAAAACATTTTATCATTAGCCAATTAGAAAGAACATAAAAAAATTTCAAGGTCGCCATTTTGCCTTTTTATTTCAAAGGTCTATAGTAAATTATTTTATTTTAGACAAGCAATCATTCATAAGTTTCCTACCTGCTTTGTCATAATCTCCAAGCAGCTCATATTTCTCAAATATATCTTGTCTGGCTTGGACCACTTTTGACCCTCCCAGCCATTTTGTCATGTTCTGAAGTAAAAAATGATGTATAAGCTCCTTCCGAACCTTCTTGGTAGCTCCTAGCAACTCAATTGGTATGTTTGCAGCTAAATAGGGAAAGCTGGCATCAAACTTGATAAATTTGTCTCTGATTTCACTAATAACTTTGTGGCCATCTGCAGCAGGAACTCTTCCATATAGTGTTACAAAACTGGCTTCAAACATTACAGAGCAGCAGAATTTGTACATTTTTTCTGTTTCCCAATCTGTTGCTTGTGAGCATTTCCATTCAAATATATCCTGGAGATTTTTCATCATGTGGTCAGAAAGGATATCCAAAGGCTTGCCTTGCAGATACTGGTAGATTCTGTGCAGGTTTTCCTTGAGTTCAGGGAATTTTCCTTTTGACAAGGCAGGGTAGTCAAAAGTTTTGGATGCCATTTTATTAGCGAATTCATGGAATTCAAGTTGCTTGCTATTTCGGATGACATAGACGTATTGAAATGGGTCCATGATAAACGTAATATATCTACCTGAACAGAGGAAAAGAAAATAATAAGAGACACATGCACTTTTATAATCTGGTGACACCTCCAGAAGCAATAACTGAAAATAAACCCAAGTTGTGAAAAAAGCATGCAGGAAAAAAAAAACCTCAAAGCAAAGACACGTGAATAAATCTGCAAAGAAAAAGGAAAGAAAAAAAAGTTTGAACAAATTTTATTTAGATTTTCTTTTTCAGGATGCAGATTCCACCTGTGTATACTTTGCAGGCTCTTCTGAAACTCGCATGAAGATATTTCCATGTAGAGGGATCTACTGTTTGTGTCAACAACTGTGTGTGATCTCTGCAGTTGTGGTGCTCTGAAATAAATCATTTACTACTCTGGTCTAATTCATGAAAATACAATGTGGAGACATAGCAACATTTGGAAACGGTAGGTTTTCACCAGCAGAAAGAGAGAAACACCCACATTTCACCTGCAGAAAGTGAATGACAGGGGTTGGAGTGGAAAACATGCCACCTAGGCAGGTTTTTTCCAAGCCGATGACACAGGAACTCATAATCTGTCAGTTACAGCTTTAACTGCACGCTGCAAACCCCCAGCATTTGAAGCTTCTCTCACATCTGGTTCTTTTTCCCTGAAGCTTTGCTAACTCTTTGTTAAGAATGTGCTTAGTATCCATAACACGACTACCCTAGTTTATGAATGTGAAGTCATAGCTCAGGATGTAGCAGGCACCACTTTTAGCACGGGTTCCACTTCGGGGCACACACTGTCCCAGTGCCAGCACCCATTGTGTCAGAGTGCACCGCCAACCTCCTACCCTTCCCAAGGAACTCACTGAGGTGACACAGGGATACCTTCAGCCCCTTGTACAGAGGGATAGGACTGCATCAAGGCAGATGCTTTTTCAAATTGTTCCTGTCTGAGAAATCCTGCAATTTCTCCCTAAACTTCAAGTCAACTGCTGAAGAAAAGCACTTGGAGGAACTTACCATGAATCAAAACGCTAACACTCCCAAAGCTCAATTAAATCTTAGCTCTTTATAGATGACTCTAAATTTAGAGTTCCTGATTCTTACCTTGAATGAAGAGGTGCATTAGGGAAAAAGGGTACCTATAAAAATCTACACTTCCTCTGTGAAATATCCCAGTTACAAACTGAGGGAAGGAGCAAAGCTTCCAGCACTTACAGTCTAATTCTGTCTCACTAAAGGGACAAATCTCCTTTGATTTTAATGGGAACACTATATGCTTAACCGAGGACCAAATTTGGCTCTGTGACAGATGTCCAGAGATAAAGTAGTCACTACCACTAAAAATGTCAAGTGTCCATGGTTACCATATAGTGATATTTGAATTATCATAGTTATTTCATATTCTGATTTATATACACACACAGTGCTCTATGGTATTTGGGTACACTCTGGACTTCCTCTACAAGTACTAGCTGCCATAATTTCCCTCCCAATTACATCCCAGTGAACCAGTAAGGAAACACAAGGGATATATCAAGACAGAATTTGATCCTTTTTTCTCTTTTGTCACCAGTGTGGGAAGGTTTTTAAGATACTCAAGGATTTTATTTTACTGTATCATAATCAACTATAGTTGTAAATTTAATTTTGAAGAATAAGTATATTGAGAAACCAGCATGAAAGAGAGATCCTGAATTCTCAGTCCCCTTTTTCACCATTTATTCTCTTCCAAACTACAGAGGCTAACAGGAATTTTTAGTCCTGACCTCTGCAGGATCTTTGTTAAGAGTCCTAGAATTGCTGTCTCTTTCCAGCTTTCACCCACTTTCATGCACTTTATTGAGGCTACCATCTTTGTGATCAAAGCTTGGAAAGAATGCCCATTGGAGCAATTTTTAATAAATAGATTTGGAGTGTTATTAACCCTAAAGATGAAAGCTGGCTTCTTAACTTTGCATTTACAGGGTAAACAATTTAAGTTAAGATTTTTAATTAATATTAATTTAAACCATCTGTCCACCATCTGCTTATTTCTGATGCAAAATATGAGTTTCTTTGTGATCTTTAATCAGACACTTAGCAAACGCACATCAATTCTTATCATTTTTAAGTAAGAAAATGATTTTCAGCAAATGAGTTTTCAGACAAACAAACTATTTTAGTAATAATTTTAAATCAAAACTCACTCAACACTAGCACATACTTTGAAAAAAAAATCCCTGAGAAAAAGAATATTACAGATCCTGTTTTTATTATTCTCATCAGGTTCCTGGTAGCAAAAAGTAAGTATGCACCAAAATATAATTCATTTTGTAGAATCAATTCAGGCTCCAGACCACATCACTGCAAGTCAACAACATATATAAACACATAAACCAAAATATTTCTTGTTGCTGCCTTTAGTAAAGGTCTAAATAATTGGAAAAGTGGAACCCCTCTATAACAAAGGCAGCTTGTTTACGTATGCCATTGAGAATCTAATTTTAGATCTCTTAATTAGAAAAGTACTAAAACCTAGGGCTAATTAATGATGGTTTGAAAGTTGTGAGAGTGGGTACAGGAACATTTAACAATTACAGTTATCCCTGCACACGCATGCACTACATGGCTACACTGCTTACCCCAGTCTCCTCCCTACAGGAACAGATTGCTAATTACAAAACCGTGCCCCAACACCTCCTCTACACCCTGAACAGCAAACATCCGAAGTGGAACAAACTTTCTCACCTCAAGTTATGATTTTAAATTTTTTAAGTGCCAATATGGTCCTTAGTTTTGCTTTTTAAATCCTGCCATTGCCCCCAGTGAGGATGCTTCCCACTGATTGTCCCTGGTGGTGTCACAGACCAATAAATTAAAACCTTTCCTAAAGTTTTCAGTTATTATTTGGTATTTTAAAATGCAGCTTTCCCCTCTACTCCTATGTCCTTCCACTGCAGCTAATGCCAAGACTATCTTTGGAAAGCAACCTTTTCTGAAGTCAATCCAAAATCTTGATACTCATGAGTTTCCATCAGAGTAGTAGAAAAGGTAATGCCAAATCAGCCAAAAATTGAGGCATACTACAATCTCCACAAACCAGGTAGCCTTAAATACTGAAGATATTTATATAGAAACCACTAGAGCTTAGCCTTTCCATGTTAGTTTGTAAAAAAACCCTTCAACCTCAAAAACTAAGTAGACATGTACATACAGAAATGTCACACTCCAATTCCAAATAGTTTAAGTCCCTGAGCTATTTTATTTAATACAGTAGAAACAAGTCAAAGCAAGAGATGTACCCTTGTTTCTGCAAAAAGCCCTCTGATATATTTTTTTTAATGGCTACAGAGAATTCATACTTCACTATCCAATCCTTCAGTCTGCATTACACCCATGCTGCAAATAGCCTGGTTATCTCCATTTAGTTTCTACAGTCTCCTAGAAATACAAGATTGATGTGGAAAATATGAAAATTGTCAACTTTGGTAAATCTGAGCACAGAAGCCAGTATTTGTATGATAGTTAAGAAATTACTCTAATAATGCATTCTGGAGCTTTTTAATGCTAATGATGAAAGACAAGCATTTCAGATGGCATCTAATGATGGATGTTATTTCAGTAATGCTTGCAGCAGGCTTCAGCCCGGTAAGGAGTTAATGTAAATTACCTTTTGCCTAAGAGAGAAAAATGCGATATGTTACTGTAGGTGTATCATGCTTTAAAGAAAAGAATGACTTAACAGCAGTATTCGAAAAGGCAAATGTGCTTAGCAAAAACCACTAAGATAATTTTATTAAAAAGTGAGTTAGTCTCAGAGAGAATGTTGCAGGGTTCATTATCACTCCTATCAACTTGAGAGGAAAAGGACATAAATTTAATCTTAAGAAACAAAACTGTTTCAAGCTCTTTAAGTTCTTACCTAGCTGTCTGCCTATGCTGCTGACCGTTAACAAGCAGAGAAGCTTGGAAGGTATGATCATCTCAACACCACAGACTCTCTCTCTCTCTTTCCCCTCCTTATTCTTTTCTTTTCTTCTCTTTTCTGTCCTTTTTTTTTTTTTCCCCAAGACTATTGCATTTACGTAATCGTCCTCTTATTAGGGAGATTCTGCTGAACTGCTGACAATGATGTACAGTGGTGCTGCGCTGGCATGACGTTTGGGGAAAACGATTCTGCTGCACCACCACACAAAACCAATTAGAGAACTATTTTCTGCGACAGGTCAGGAATTTACATTGTTTCTCATAGAAAGATGTGCTTTTTAATTTCTTTATTAAGATGACATCCATGTCCCTTGCGACTTTTAGGGATGACAATCATTTGCTCATCACATGGGAAAGTACAATCAGCAAAATCGCATTACCAGTACGGGGCAACGCCAGAAACTCCAAGCATCGTTCCACATTTTCCAAATGAACTAGTTTGAGAACCAATAATTAGAACAATATATATTGATAGAATTTTTTGACAGGACCTTTAGACATCCACCAGGGGGGTAAAGTAATGATAGTCCACATACAGCTGGCTACGCTATGTTTGCCGAGCACAGAAACATCATCTTTGTCAAATCAGTAAGACATATAGAAATGCTGTGTGCCTTCGGATCAGGACACGGCAGGAGTGTGTCCTAACTAGCTTTGGTTTCTTCCCTGACTTGAGGATGGCAAACTATTTCCCTTTAATGAAGTCCTGACGGTCAGCAATTTTACACCGAAAAAGAGAACTTAAAGTGGTGTCTCTGTTACGACGAATTCACAAAATCAAACATTTCCCTGCACAAGACTGAAGACTAACTCCATTTACCTCAGTCTTTATCAAGGGAAGCTTGGCTCAAAACACTTGATCATAAGGGAATTATCTGAGATGGAATTTGGTTTATCATGCAAATAGAAATTTCTGAAACTACACTCATAGATTGCTTTACCACATGAATTTCTAAACACAGTCTTGCAAAAAATAATAGAGGAAAAATAAGTAAATATTTGATTAAACACTTTTAAGATTCTAAAATATGACTGTATTGGGTTTTATGAATGTATTAAGATAATATCTGAATTATAGTTATTAATCTGTATTTGTAAGAAACCAAAACTGTATTATAGTGTGAATTCACACTAACAATAAAAAAGACTGTATTTCAACAAAAGTTTATGTTGTACTGTGCCAAACTCACAAGTTGCACAAAAATCTGATCATACCAGTTTCCAAAAAAAAAAAAAAAATCCTGAATGAATTTTTAAAATCACCTATTTAATACAGTAAAAATTCTTGTCCAAAGGAACAAAAGGACAGATTTTTTTTAAGGGAGGAAAATTTTATTAATTAAACACTTGGTTTGCAATTAAATTAATTGACATTTGAAGAAAAAAATTATTTGCATTGCAAAATACTAATTGTATGGAAATATAAAGCTAATTCTACTGCCCTGGAATCACACAGCAAACCTTATAATTTACACTTTACATTTTTGTTTCAGACTCCCTAAAACTACAGGAATAACTAAAAATTAGATAGACTAAAGTTGCTCATTTGAACAAGGATATCAGCATGCAAAGGTGCAGAAGATGATTACATCCACCTGTATTAAAAAGAGCTTGCATTTCTGAACACAAGAAAACACTGGATTTTATACTGACTTTAGTAAAAAGTAGATCTCTATGGACAGACAGATAGATAGATAGACAGATGGATAGATAGATGTAAATTTAGATATCTAACTTTCATTCAGGATTCTAGTTTTATGTTTTTCTTCCACAGCTAAGTATCTATGTGAAATCACTCAAATGTTTCTATTCCATCTAGCTTAGTAATACCTTTATAAATACAGGAAGCAGCAAGGTTATATCATACTTTATTATATTGTTATTTTCAGCAAGCATGATCAGAGTAAGAGGCTGGCAACGGGAAGTTTCTGTGTTCCAGTCCCGATTGTATCAGAGTCAATGTGTCATTCATTCCCTTGTGTTCCTGTCAACCAGTTGTAAAATGTGTGAGAACAAATTCTGCACTTTTTTTCTTAAGTGTTTTCTAAATTTAGTCTGATATTTTTCTGTGCAGTGTCAAGATGATGTTAGTTCTCTCTTCTTTAGGAAAAAACCCAGCAATATGCAATTAAATGTGCTGGCAAAATCTATGTTCATACAGTACATACCTACAAAATCTGTCAAAATACATATATACTTATAGATGTAAATAAATCCACACGTTGATAGTGATATCTGAGGGATTTTTTTATGGGTCTATGCTAGAGAAAAATGTTTTGGGTAAGGAAGATTCTAAACTAAACATTTGGATTAGTATTTAACTTCACTGAGGGAAAAAATTCAAGATATATACTAAAATATTTCTCACCAGCAATATGTACAGTGAAAATATCTCCAAATTTCTTTTGCTGATCCAGTAAGAATTTGTAAGCATCTTTTCTAAAAATCAAAGCTTTCCCAAGGTAAGGAATCCAGCCATTTATTAGTGGGGGCTCTCCAGTCTTTCTGTTAAAAACAGGAAAAAAAAAATAAACAGGAGTTAACTTTGACATGAGAGCAACTCATCTTTATATCTATTTATATATTACACTTAGACCCACCATTTACATATATAATTCCTGCAATGTATAATATGTTGTACAGAAAGTTCTTCAGATATGATGGCAGGTTAAATCTAATCACACCTCTGAGCACTGAAGGCTCCGTGTGGTGATTAGGAAAAATAAGTGAGAGAAATTGAGACGCATTTAACTACAGGTCGTCCAGTTATTGCCATCAAGTTATGAACACAGAAAAATGACATTCGGTAGGAAATCTCCCAGCAAAGAGTTATCTCATTTTCAATATTTGGCATGTCAGAGGAAGATGTATTGGAAGGCAATTATGACAGATTTAGGTAAATAGGACACCGACACACATAAAAGAAGTATCCTTACAGAAAATGTTTTAGTAATTTCAGTTTACCAGCAAAGAGAACAACCATTCTAACTAAATATCTTTAAAATATAGGATAATAATACAGGCTGAACATTAACATCAATAAATCTTAGTCTCTTCATTTTTATAGTCTAAGATAGGAATGCATATGAACAATTTAACAAGAAATTCCAGGTACTGCTGTTTGCATCCCAGTCTAAAAAAGCAGCCACGGTGCGTTAGTTATCTTTCCAGAAAAATATAAAATACCTTTTAAGAACCTACTGAGTTACATTTTTCTTTAAAAGGAAAAAAGCTTCCTGCACTGTCCTACTCCTGGCTGCAAGTAAATATCTTTCCTTCATGCTGGTCTTTAGTTGCTTGAATCTGATTTACAACAAAGAAACATAAAGCGTGCTTGTTCTGGAAGGGATTAAAACAAATATTCGCGAACAACTCTGCTGCTACATCCCATCTGTGAAGGTGACTTATACTACATGCAGAACAACTCATTCTGATTAAACACAAGATATTTACTAGCTTGGATCTAATCAAAGATCAAGGGATCACAAGCTTTACTACTATCATACACAGCATGGATTTTTATGTAGCTGGATTAACCCTATCATAGTCACATTCTCCCTTGAACTGTAACACAAATGAAAAAAAAAATAACCATGGTATGCTGTATTTACTTTTTATTTTACTTTCGTAATTAAAACTTTTTGAGCAGGAAAATGCAAGCCAGAGATTCACTCACTTACTTTAAAAAAGTTGTTATAAATTTAATTTACAGATAAACAGATGTGGCTAAATCAAGCTGCATATTTTGATCTCTTTCTGTTTAACTGACTACTAATTTCAAATTTTAGCTTCCAAGAACATCCTTTTGTCCTCTGGAAAACCAGTAAATCTTCTTGTCTGACAGTCTCACAGCAAAAAGTTTGCTGTGCCTTTTTCATTTCCTTAAGTTTTGTGGCTTTAGGGTTTTGTTTGGTTGTTTTGTGGTGTGTTTTTTATATGGGGGAGAAGGTGGAGCCCCTCTTCCTTCAATACCTGGAGAAACCACTGCATTAATCATCCTCTAGTGGTCAAATAACATTATTTACTCAAGTGGCCCAGAAAACTTGTAATGTTTAATTCTGTATTAAGTGAATAAAAGCAAAGAACTAATCTCAGATTACATGAGAGGGATCACTAGCCCTGGAAGCATAGCAGCCAACTTGATACCCTCAATTATCCTTTCCAAGCCCATAAAGAATCTGGATGATTTACCCATTTCCCCCCCCCCAGACTATTAAGTCCCGAGAGTGTCTGCCTTTCACTTCCCTGGCTGGACACTACGTCCTGTAAGTAGCATCCTGACAAATATTTAGATGGGCTTTTTGTCATCTTCTAATTGAATGCATCTAATTTCACCCTCCATGTTCTGTCATTCGGTCAGAAGCTGTATTCTTCACAAGCTCTCTGCCGGGTACAAAGAAGGCAGCTCAGAAATCCAGGGGAAAATTAACTTAATGCTCCAAGTCTTCGGGATCACATCAGGGAGACATTTTGCTATTGCAAAGACGTGAGGGTCATCGTTCACTTCAGACATGTTTAGCTCAGCAGCAATAAGCTTAACACTGTTAAACACTGTGTCAAGGCTACGCGACTTTCAGAGGAAAATATAACACCAGTTCAACTTACGACCCACAGCAGACTGATAACAGAAATGTGTCTTCATTTCTAGCTTTCTGTCTCTTTGGAAGATGGAGGTCATCTCCACGGCTTATCGATGTCTGCTAACACACGGCGCTTGGATTGCAGTGCCTCCCCAAATCCAGTGCTTCTCTGCACAAACTTTCAAGCAGAGCAGTGCAGCTAACCCCATTTCCTAAGGGACTCTTACCTGCGTCCCGGCCATCTCCAGAAGCCTTTGTCAACTTTGGATGCTAAACGGAACCATTAACAAAGCCCACAGAAACTTTCACTGCTTAATTAATTTGCTCGTGAACTTTAACTCTGGACTCACACTTCACAGAAGTTGTAAAATTTGATAATTAGGCAAGATATTACAAGCATTAAAGCTATATTTTTCCCATGACATATATTGTTGTAGCAAATGCAAAAGATAGCTAAGAAATGTAAAAGAGCACTATGAAGTGTTTTGATGGAAATTTAAGACTGCAACTTTTTAAATTGAAGCATTTAGAATATCTTACATTTTATTCAGGTCTAACTGCTTAAATTCTAATTCACCTCACAATATTCCCAGGTCTTTTAACTCCACATATTGGGCTGGTTTTGCTTATACAGAGGAATATCTTTACTTGTCTGAGAAGCCTCTGTGAAGTCAGTAAGACTTAACGAACAAATTTCTCACATATGTGAGTGAATTTTACAAATAAAGCATCAGCAACATGTCCAATGCAATCTATAAGTAGACGGATCAGTTACAAAGTGGAGGGAGAGCAACACAGTTGTATCATCCATCATTGTTAAATGGATAATTTCAAATGGCATTATGCAAAAATCAGCTGGCTACAAATGCAGCCCATAAATAGAACGAACAGATTTTGATAACTGTAAATTTTCTTTGCTTTCACAGAGAAAAGATACTTCCTTGTTAGCAAGTAATAGAGTTGCAACATCTACTTCACAAAAAAAGCAAAGTTTGGGAGTTTGTTTACAGTTTCCTTGAGGGAATATTTTTCAGCTCACCTAAAACACAGAAGGCACTGACTCAGGTATGATTATTTAGCTACTGAGGTAAGGCAATTCCAAAAAATATGGAATCTGTATCTATGTCTCACTTATGCTAAGCAGCAGTGATGCAATAAAGCAGGAGAAAAATGAGCTTCGACCTAAGTATTTTGAAAAATATTCAGTCAAAAAAATTTATTAAATTCAATGTCTCTAAACATTATGTTTTCACGTAGTAAAAGGAAATTATTTCAGAAACCCCAATAAGGTCATTTGTAAAGGTCTCTGAAAATTACTTCTTTTTTCTTTCAGTTATAAAGAAAATACCCTAAAGATTCACAAGAAAACAGACTTTGCCAACACAATCTCTCAAAGAAATATTATTGCTTTATTAAAGCACACAAGACTATTCTCTTCTTGGTTACACCATTTCAACATCACTGCACTGTGAGGCATTGGACCTGTGTAAATGAGAGGAGAATCTTTCTCATCTCACTGGTTATTTGTATTCCAAAGGAGCAGATGCCTTTCAAATTATGCAAAAACCCACAGCGCATCTTGTACTATAGCAGATGAACAGGTTAATTTTTCTTTTTGCACATAATAAATCATAAGTGCTTTAACACCCATAGTCGCATTTCATGAACATAAACCTTCTGTTTAATAATGTCTGTTTACAACTAGAATCAGACATACAGTAATCTCTTGCCTGGGATAAACATTAATCCAGATCTGTCTAGAAAAATTATACAATTCATTACCATAAGTAATCTCTATTGTGCCCCATGCTTAACCTTCATCTTTTTTCCTGTCCTATAATCTTGCAAATCCACTGGTGGTGTATGATTGGCATCTGGTGTTAACGCAGCCTTCACTGCACACAGCGCAGCTGAAGAAGCCCGACACGAACACGTCACTCTGCAGGGTAACACTGCTTCAGCTGACCGCTTTTCACAACAACTTTCACCAAAGGCAGAAAAAAGCCTCACAAGCCGAGGAGAAAAAGGTCTCACAATATCACCTGCCACAGAGGGGTCATTTTCACTTTCCAAACCATCGTGGCCATCCACAAAAGCTAATGGTAGTGCTCTGATTTTTCCATAGTATCTCCAGACAAACCATCACATACCATGTCCAGGCTGGAACACACCATGTCAGGGGACTTTAAGGAATGGATTGATACAGAGTACAACAAAAGCTATTATGAACATGTCAGAGCAGTTAGAGATTATTCACAGGCTCGATCACAATATTTAAGCAACGAGACATGACAGACAGTGTCTTTCCAGGGGCTTATGAACACTCTAACTGTGAGGAAAAGAATGAGGCCAAAGGCTTCAACCCCAAGAAAGGTAATCCCCAGAAATGTGGTGTCTGGAATGTCTTCTTGTATTATGAGAGAGAGAACACAGGAAACTTAGGACAGGAGAAAACCAGTGAGTCTATCTTCCTATTTTTTTTTTTAAATTTAGCAATTTTCCCCCAGACCTGCTTATAGGTGTTTTACACCTACAAGGAGAGAAAATAAAAATGTCTTTCAAATATTTGGCCACAATGCAATATTTGACATTTATGAAATTATGTGTGTCTTAAATCCTCACCTAAATTATCTGACTCAGTGATCTCCTGGAACTCGAAATTTTCCAGGTTGAATACATGTGGTATGAAAAAGCATTCCCTGCAGAACAAGTCAGATAAGAGTTTTAGAAATATACAATCTTCTATCCCCTTGAATTCTCCGCTTACATACTTCCTGTGGAGGTAAAGGCATTGCTCCTACCTGATCACTGTTTTCAGGTTTGTGGGGTGCAAATGGATGCATCATCTTGAGAGACATGGATTGACTCAATGGAGAAGTGAGAGTCCTGGATAGAAAAAACCTCACACTGCCACTCCCTATACTCATGCCTAAAATGGTTTCATGCTGTAGTACTGATAACCATTTCTTTTTCATCAGGATAAAGATCACTGGTAAAAGAAAAGGAGAAAGACTCAGGAAAAAGCAGGGAATACACTTTTGAGCACAACAGGGAGAGAAGAGTTTATCTGTGCTCCCAAAAAGAGCAGTACAGCAAAACAGACTCTAGTGGTAATGTGAGACAAACAGGGAGAAATGCTGACAAAAGCAAATGAACCAACCAGTGAATTTCTGTAGTGATTTTTTTTTTTTATAGAAAAATGCAATCCTTTTGTTGAAAGTTTTTCATGCCAAAAATTTCCAGGATTTTAATAAAAATACATTTTTTTTCTCCTTTAAAACCATACAACAAGGTTTTGTTGCTAAAATCTCCAACTTGTGCTGTAATCCATTTACCACAGGAGCATCTTTTCTCTTTCTTCTAGTAATTTCATTTAGGTAATCCCCAAATATTCAAAAAATACCAAGGCTCATTAACTCATTCAGTAACACTGAAATATCACTTTCTAAAAAACCTTATTCCTTTTCAGTTTAGGCCAAATTATCTCAAGAATTTTATGTTGACATTGTACATAACAACTTCAAACTGTGTTGAAGGACATACCTATAAACTCTACCTCTACTTGTAGTTTCCAGTTGGGACATTGCCTAAAAAGCCAAAAGGCAAGTAAATGCCATTGTGGGAAAGTAATCTGAACAGCTTTAAAATGGAAACCCACCAAAACAGAGCTTGTGCCTCAGGCTTCATTAGAGCCTGAAAATTCTGAGAAATTTTACAATACCAAATGCACTGTAAATTTTCCTAACAGCCAGGATAGGACTCATGGTGAAGACAAGACCTGGCCAATGCAACAATAATTCATCAGCATTAAAAATTAATATAAATTTAGTGCTCATAGCCTTCGTTTGGCAATCCCACTTTGTTTCTGCTCTGGGTGAGGGCAGTGAGAGCAGCCACGACACTCAACACTTTCCCTGTCCAAGCCCAAGGATATTCTATTACATTTTACATTTGAGGTTATTTTTCCAGCCTAGGACTTTTCCTTTCTTAATTCACCTTTAATAGAAGAATAGGCTAGGAAGAGATCACAAGAAGTTACTTATTTCATAACTTGTACCCCAGGTATGGTGCTGTGCACTGGTATCTCCCTTATATTTTTCTATGACCTTCTTGAAGATATTCAGTAAGTCTCTACAGTCACCCCAAGCAATCTCTTTCTCCTCTCATCTAACCTTTATCTTCATGTTCAAGCCCACTACTTCTCATTCTGCCTACAAAGGATAAGAGAATAAATGATTCCCTTCACTTTTGCAGGAACATTTAATGTATTTAAAGGTCCTTATTATGTTCTCATTTAGTCTTCTTTAGGTTAAACAACCTCAATTTCTTCCAGTATTTTCTCATAACTATTTTCTAGACCTCTGCATACTTGTGTCACTTCTTTTTTGATTTTCTAACATTAACCCACACCTTTCTCTATGGCAGTATCCTGAACAGAGCACAGCAGTGCAATTACCTATTCCATCTTAAGGGTGACACCCTTCGCCTCCCAGCACAACCTCAGCTTTCTGTGCAAAATCACCGCTGTGTTGATAAAAATCCAGCTTGGGAACCATAACAGCCCTCAGCCTTTTCCCAGAGAAAAGATTGTGCTCCTGTCCAGATGCTGTTGATTAGTCCTCTGTGTTTTCCAGTTCACCATTTGGAATGCTAATCCCTCCTTTGCAGGCTCACAGACACTCCTCTTTAAGTATTATCCACAAACATAAATACTCTTTTTCCTTGTATTCATGTGAGAAGGATGGGATCAGAATAGGAAGTCCACCTGTATTTCTTTTCACTCCTATTACGAATATATTGAGGCTGCACATATTTATGACTTTACCAAAGAGAATCCAGTGACTTTTGTCTGATATCCCTCTCTCTCATAAGTCATTTCTGCACTTCAGTATACTGCTTTGCTGCAACACATGTTAAAACTGTACGCAGTAAGTAGCTCATAGTAGGAAATCATATTAACCGTCTGGCCTGGAAGTGACAAGTGAAGTGTGGATAAGAATGTCAGCACTCCCCACAGAAATATATTCAAACAGGCAGAAATCATTCCTTACGTAATAAAGAGCAAACAAATAAATTCAGGAAATCTCAGAAACAGTGGTGGGACATTATCACATTTTAAAAACCCTGGTAACAAGGAAAGAGAGAATGCTAGATGGAAAGAGACTGCTGCTTCTGTATGCAGCAACAGTGTTTTCTTTGAGAATGCAGTATATAATTTCAGAAGTAAAAAAATAATTATCAGAAAAATCAAGTATTGTTTTCTGTAAAACTGCACAAATGCTAAATAATGCAGGATGATCCATAGAACAAAAAGGGTAATGAAAATAGACCCTTCATTTAATATAACTGAGCCATCCAGAAGTTTGGAATCTCGGTTAACCAGACATCTTTTAAGTTCTCTATAATCACCAGAGAGAAAATGAGCTTTTTGGAAGTATTTGTCTTTATTAATGATACAGAAAGATTAGAATTGCTCCTTAGGTAGCCAAGATGATGACTCCCCTAGATTTCCCCTAATTTAGTTTTGTCTCTTCTCACATTTGTTTTTTGATGTCAGTTTTTCTGACCCACTCAGATGAAAATGTGTTTCTCCTGGCCCTGTTTCCTCCACATACTTCCACCCTGGCTGTCCATGCCTCTTGGGATGCCTCCATAGACCTGCCACCACCACTGAGCCCCTTTGACAACCCACTGTCAACTTTCTTCTCAAACCAAATGCCTGTTCAGATCCAGTGAGCCTCTGCTCTCATCTCCTGCAATATGTTCTTAGTCCAGGTATTGTCCACATGCTTTCACTTCCAGTTCATCCTCAGTCTAACCCCTTCTTGAATCCCGACCACCACAGCCACCACTGTGAACCACAGACACCACAATGGCAGAGAGAACAAGTAAGGCTGTTGGTGAGCCTTGTCCAGTGTCCCACTGTGCTCTCCTGGCTTCCAACACCCATCTGGTGTCTCCTGACAGGAACAGCCTTTCTACAGTGCATGTCTACATTGTTCACTGCAAAATTCATCCTCTGCTGTGAGATCAACTAGCTCTCTTAAAATCACTCCCTCTCTCCATTTCCACTTTCAGGGAGTATTAGCTATTTTCAAGAAGCGAATACAATTCATTCAGGATGCATGTGTGTGTGTGTGTACACATGTATTTATCAACACAGATCTTGTGTACATAAGCATACTTCTATATGCACACACAAAGATCATATCATAGGAAAAACTGAGTGGTGCTGCAATGATTTCTTTTTGTAGCAGTAGCAAAACACTTTATATGTTGTTACACAAACAGTTTTATTGTAATATTTCGGGGTTTTTTAATTGCAATATTTTTTTCCTTAAGCTTCCTTTTTTTCCTAAGCTTCTGATGTTATAGCCATGATGGCATTGTGAGTATCAGCACCACCCTTCTGACCTGAGTGCATTACATACCATTACAGACCAGCAACAGAACACTACAGAAAACTGCTCCTTCCCTCACGCTGTCTACCATGAACAGAATTTTCAAACACCAGCAACTCACTCCTGATTTATTGAAGTAATTAACTAGAAAAGAGGGGCCACTTACTCTGCCTAAAAGTCTCCATGTTCATAGCTCTAGAAGAAGAAAAGATTTTGCATTTTATCTTAAAAAAAAAGATGCAATACAGCTAAGAAGATCTTTAATTAAAAATTTCTTGACTCCCACAGTTATGGCCATACATTCCCCAAGTGGAAGCACAGAAGCACATGGCGATCTGCAAGCAATTTCCCTCCTCTCCCCCATGAGCTTCAAATGTCAGACATTTCACAAATCGTATTACAGAACTAACAGTCAGGACATATTTTGCTAAAAAATGTAGTGAAAAATTCCAAAGTATAGTCTCAACAGTTGGATAAACACAAAAATGCCCCAGGTACCTTATTCAGTTCATTTATTTGCAAATAAAACTTGAAGTTGATATAATGAGAGAAGGTAACTAATCCTGTCAGTAAGGCATATATCACAGGAAAACAGCATTTGAATACTGTACTTAAGTGAATGTTTCAAAAGCTTTAAAGTCTGTAAAATGAACACAGTATTAGTAGGTATTCTTCTCTTTAAAAGATCGTTCAGTTATTCATATTTGCTTTCCAGATACTTCTTTTCCCTCTTTTCCTTCCAGTGCTCCAAGTCTATTGCACATGTGAAGAGAAACAGTCTTGTAACGGGATTCCCCACAAACATTCATTCTCTCCTGCTTTATCTCCTTTTGCCACCAGCCTAGATTAACATCTCAGTTTTTCCATCTGAACTGATTTTACTTCTCTCAGCAGAAACTGCAGGTGATCTATTTCAGTGGAAAGCATGCTGCAATCTGCACTCTTTAGCTTTGGCTTTTCACTAGCTGCAACAAGTCTCTCCTTTTTTTCCCCTTCCTAGGTGTGCTTCTTTACTCTTCTTCCAAAACTTCTCTCTGTTTTTCATTTCCCTTGTACCTTTCCCTTCTTCTCTCACCCTGAAGTCTGCTCTGCCTCTGCCCCTGCACTCAAGAGCATACAGGTCTTTTTCAAATCAGACTTTCTCATAGTCCATATTGGACTTAACAAGCTACCACAATTAGGGAGCAACAAATCCAATTACTTGCAAATTTATTTTCCTAGGTCTGGGTAGTGATACTTTTCACATAAATGTACATATGAGAAGCACCTTTCTATAATTCATACTATGCACTATGAAACAGCAATCTGATGGACTCCCGGCTCTGAAGTGAATGGTATGAAAAGTGCAGTCTTTTACTAAGCAGTCTTAGGTAGGACTAGCCTGAAACTTGTTCTCTCATTACAAGGGGAATTCTGAAGTATCTGAAAACATTTTTATTTTTAAATTAAAAAAAAAAGCCCTTAAATATATTTCCCACAAAACAGCTGCTCCTCAATTTTATTTAGCAAATATCAAAATGAAGCCAGTCACAGCCTTCTCAGCTTGCCCACAGCTTTTCCAAGGATGCTGAGAAGGACTTAACAAGAGGGATGGTGGTGCCCTGTCCTCCTCAGGCAGATTTTCAGAGCAGCCTGCAGGCACCCTCAGCCACACAGACACTGTGAGCTGGGCACTGGGTCGTGTGTCTCACAGGCAATCTCTGCCCGACCTCCCCCTGGGGTGCTCTCATCTGCTTTTCCCTCCCCTGAGCCTAAAACTCTGCTAAGCCCATAACAGATTTATTATGTATTAATTTAAGAGCATCAGTGCACTGCCTGAAAACAATGGTTTGATGCTTGGAAAATATATTCCTTTAATTGGTCTGTGGCTGCCCTTCTTAAATATTTATGTAAACTCTATTGTGTTCAAGGGCATAAGGGTTAGACCTAATGGAAGCTTCTAGCCTTGTATTTGTGTGAGTTCTCTCAAATGTAATCCTTGTCAGTTTTAGGCAAACTAACTAATTCCAGTTTTAGGTAAATCAAGAAAACATTTTCATTCTGCAGTCACAGAAAGTAAAATATTATTAATTTAAGATCATAAGATGGAACAGTAACTGGGACACTGTAGGTCTGAACATGTTTTAAATCCCTCTGCTATGAAATATGGAGTACAAAATATAAATAAAATTCTCAATTTTTTTAATTAAAGTGAGCAAATGTCAACTTGGGGACTGTAATCAGACACATTAGAATTGCAAATGAATACTTGTTTCATTTTTTTCCTAAGTTGTTTCCTGAACAAAATAATATTTAGGTTATAAAGGATCATCTTTCTGAAGAATCCAAGACTTGTCTATTTATGAAAATATATTATCTTTTCATTTTCTTTTTTCAAAACCAAATACTGTCCAACTCAGTAATTTCATAAAATAATGGAGTAATTTAGGCTGGAAAAGACCTTTAAGATCATCCAGTCCAACCACTGCCCTAGCACGGACAAGTCCACCACTAAACCATGCCCCCAAGTGTCACTTCTACACAAGTATTTCCAGGGACTGTGACTCAACTACTTCCCTGGGCAGCCTGTTCCAATGTTAGACTGCCCTTTTGATAAAGAAATTTTCCTGACATGCAATCTATACCTCCCTTGTGCAACTCGGGGCCATTTCCTCTTGTCCTACCTATTGTTACATGGGAGAACAGACTGACCCCCACCTTGCTACAACCTCCTTTCAGGGAGTTGTAGAGAGCTATTAGGTCATTCCTGAGCCTCCTTTTCTCCAGGTTAAACCACCTCAGCTCCTTCAGCTCTCCTCATCAGACTTGTGCTCCAGAACCCTTACCAGCTTCCTTGCCCTTCTCTGGATATGCGCCAGTGCCTCCATGTCTTTCCTGCAAACTAAATACAAGAACCCAAAACTCAGACAACCCATGATGAAAAAACAGTAGACCAGGTATTGATCTGCTGGCTCTTCCTGTTTTTCCCCCCATCATTCCCTGCAAATAGAGGAGAACATTACTTGTGCACCTGATCCTTTAGCCAGTCATCCCAAGCCCTAAGGTCTCTCTTGATTGCCCTCAGATTTCTTGTTGAGACTTTAGGGCTGCCGCCCGAAAAAACAATAGTGGATGATAATCTGAAGGCCGTAACAGGGTGGGAAAGTTTCTTTTCACACCTTTAAGCTGGGCCCCAGGAGACAGCAGACATCCTGAATAGGTGTGTCCAGTCTGCATGTTTGGCCTCCTGTTCCCATCAGAAGAGAGTTTCCTAAGACAATGACATGTCTTCTTTCTGTCTGGAAGTGGTTCTGACAGAGAATGTAGGCTGACTTAACCTTGGTGACACCTACATGCTAGATGAACCCTCATCCTCACTATTGTCCTCACTACTGTCACTGTGAGCTACACTCACAGAGCCTCACCCCTGTCACAGCAGGCACCTGGGGAGGTGGGGCAGTCACACAGGTGATGTTCCTGATGTACTGGGCAGGAACCTTCTCCCCACTGCTCCCTATCCTGTAAGTCACTGTGTTTAGTTCAGTCTGTGTTAGTTCAGTCCCTGTGTTCAGAGAGGATAGGGAATCCTCCATATCACATGGGCTGTTGTCTGTTGAGCCTGTCTCAGGGAAGACAGGATGAGATTCCAGTAGTCAGTCTATCATACTCCCTGATGCTCCTCAGCTGCTCACCCCCATCGCATTCTAATTTGAAAACTAAAAATGTTATTAATGAAGTGTTCAATATTTTTAAACCAGCTACTTCAACTGGGTACCATTACAACTGTTTTGGAGCCCCACATAATTAAATGCTGATTCCCAAACAGCAGATGAGGCAGCTGTCTATACACAGGACACAAAATTCACAGAGGTGTCAAAACTTCATGAGATCTGGAAACTTTAAAACATTTCTGTTGAAGAGATAATGAGCTTTAGAGGTTCTAATGAAAAGAATGTTGATGCAGACAGAGGAGATTAAGATTTAGAACACCTTATCCACATTAATCTATGGATGCAAACTCAAGACTACAGTCTGGTGACTCACCCATTCATCATTCCCCTTGCTGAAAAGGTTTCAAGACTGGCTGTGATGCCTTAGGTTTTAACTTTTATATTTTTCAAATCCTGTACTGCTAGTGTAACTCTGAACTTCCCTGTAGCTTGTTAAGTGCTGTTCTCTATGCTAAGGTAGACATAACAAAGCCTCTCTAACTTGCTCTCCAAGGACACCCAGACTGTCCTAGGCCCAAGAACTGTAAACCATCATCTTGGGGAGGGGGGGGCAAGCTTGGGGAAATTCCATCATTGGCTGGGTTCTGCTTGGTGAATTTATGCTGATACCAAAGTGTGAAGAACTCGTGACCTGTCATTGTCCATTTTGGGATCCACTGAGGCAGGACCCTCTGGAGCCCAAAGTGTACATCTGAAGGCCTTTCAAATAAATCCCTCCTTTATTCCTTTATTCCTGTCTAGGTAGCCATTTAAAGGCATCAGCTGCACAGCACTCACCTAGCACAGAAGGCTGTAGGTGTGGCGTTTTAGAGCACATTCAAAGATGGACTCTCGTGTCTTGCTGTGTGACCTAGCAGCCAGGCCATTTGCACCCTGGATTGTATCATATGGCTGGTGCCAAACAGACAACACAGCGCCGATTTCTTCCCAGGAAGGACCTCAGTACTGCTTGCCAGAAGACAGTTGGATGGGTAGGAAATCTGAAAATCCTCTAGCTCAGGTTGTCAGTAAAGCTGATATGAGATGCTGGTTCTTGTGGATTCCCTGGACATCAGACCCTGCTGGGATAAGCCACGTCACAGATGCAGCATGCAATCTTATTTCCATCTGTATGCCCGAATCCCAAAACGTGCATTCCCATTGTCCTAGTGTTTAAATATTTGCAATTTTGTCAGATTCTGCAACTTTTGTTTGTTCTGATGAATGCTATTGTGTCTTACAAGTGCAGTGTAAAAACTTCCTTTACTCCAAAGGACATGTGGGTATCAAGAGCACCATAAACTGCTGGAGAAATATGGACTCACCGAAGTCAATACTAAACTGAATATTCACACTAATTGTGGAAAGATTTCATACCCTGCACCAAGAAGTCAGGCATAGGGTCGGTCCTGAATCTCGTAACCTACATGCTATCCCATTGCTCATAAACAACTGGTGACATCGTAGGGGTGATGAGGAGTGCGTCAAAAGCATGGCCAAAGGGTGCATTGGCCATGCTGAATTTTATTTTGAGGGTAGGCAGAAATCCTGGATAGTGAGTTTTCCTAGCTATAGCTCTACTTTAATTATAAACTTGAGTTGTCCATCACCAAAAACTGTTCCATATATGTATTATGTACCTTTGCTATAATTATGAAAAAATCCCAAGAAAATGAAAATTAGAAACAAAAGGTTACCAGTAAAAATTTTTAACATTTCAATTCCAACTATCTGCACCATTCTGATCCAATGTAGCCTTCTGTTAATGATGCATCTGTCATTTTATTGACACCCCTAAACAGCTTTATTCTCTTTTCTAATTAAGAGACAAAGCTGATTATGTCAATCTATGAACTGGCATCTGAGTGCTTTTGTTAAAATGTAAGAAGCAATGAATATGACTATTGTTATGCTAAAACAAAAAACTTGGGAATTTTTACTGGAAAACCCAAGATAGCATAATATACAATGGCTAAATGAGAACAGATTCTTCCTATTCATGCAAATGCACATGTGATTGTATTATATAATTAAATGAAGATACTTGGTGAAAAATTAATTCCCAGTAATAGAAAACATAAAGCAACAGTGATACATAATATGCCTGACTAAAATATGTGAGGAGAAATCATCAGATCATAAAATATCAAACAAATAAATGACAGACTAAGCTATCAATCCTCAAGGAAAAATTAAGTTATTATATAATCCAAAATGCTTGCATGTCAGGACATTATTTAAGCTCCATCCTGGTGCTAAATCAGAGGTACCTACTCAGTAAACTCTTTTAAGACAATACTGTGGATGGGATGAAAAGCTCACCATTGTAGGTAGGTCTTTGTGTTTGGATTGCCACAGGTAACTCTGAAACAGTCTCCCACACACCAGCAGGAATTGCTCCAATCTGTCCTACCTAAAAAGGCCAGGGAGAAGAGAGCAACAGGGAAACCCCATGGAGTCAGATGATCTTCACCATTTTGGGATGCTAAGAGTTTTCAGACTTGAAGATAACACGGAGCAGTTTTCCCCTCAGTTGTGATCAAAGGCAGCAGACAGAGGTTATGTGTCTCTTCTAGCAGCGCTAGATCTTCAAGACCACTACTGGTGCTGAGCTCCTGGCAGGAAAGCACTGAATCCTTTCCAAGGAACTCTACTGATTCCATGTATGCAGTTCCTGCTGGTGGTACTGGGTGTCCCCAGGACAGAGCTTAAAGTACTGCAGTCTGACACAGCTCTCCTGGCATCAACTGAGCTAAAGGAATTTACACCTTGAAGATTTAGTCTTCAGCTGCTGACTGTGTCCATCAGCGTTGACATACATCCAACCAACACATACATATTTCCTTTTTTTTCTTTAAAAATTTCTGTTCTAAATTATCAGAAAAAGCCAAGACATTATAAGCTTTCGTATCAACAGCATTAAATGTAATTATGGCTTCTCTTCTCCCTCACATGCACACCACACCCGTGGGTACAAATTACCATTCTTCTACCATCTGCTCATCATGGGATCATATCCTTTTGTCTCAGGTGACTACAGGCAATGAATGGAATGCCCATGACCACCTACTTCGACCTTCATGGAGGTTTAGTCAGTGGGGAAGGTAGCTCTTCCTATTTTGCTAAAATAGATCTGCAAGTACAAGCTGAAAACTTTGCACAGTACATGTGCAGGTTAAGAATATGTCTCTGGATAATTTAAAGAGATGTCTACTACTTAAAAGACCAATGATTTGGCTCAGTACTTCAAAATATCACTCTACTTCTGTTGCACATCATGAAATACCCAGTTGACTGAAAAAAAAATAAATTTGGGAATGCTTTTAAGGAATTATTAAAAGGGATAATAATATTTCCTCTGCTGCAGGATGTCCTCTAACAGTCCACTCAATAACCTGCTATGACTATTCAGTTTGGTAAATTTAAATTCTGACTACCCACTAGTAAGGTTGGGCTGTTCACTGTTTAGTG
Organism: Erpornis zantholeuca; assembly: GCA_013400515.1. Classification (NCBI taxonomy): domain Eukaryota; kingdom Metazoa; phylum Chordata; class Aves; order Passeriformes; family Timaliidae; genus Erpornis; species Erpornis zantholeuca. Next base: position 34,780 of record VZTN01024676.1, on the reverse strand, counting down.
AGAGAAAGGGGAGGTTTCAGAATGTATGCCCTTTGGCTTGGGAAAGCCTCCTTTTAGGAAGGTCATGGTCTTCTTTTAAGCCACAGACATTATGCTCACACTGACGTAGTAAGATTGAGATATTTACAGAAGAGTTTGGAAACAAATTACACTCTTAACTGCAGCTTCCTTCACACATAGGATCATTCAGAGGTGACTAACAACAGCCTCAAACCATCACAATACAAAATGCAAATATCTGGAGTTAGGATTATTGATTGCTGTTATTTGTTCTTAATATTATTTAGAATATTACTCTTTAAACAAAAAGGAAGTAAGCAAATTGAATCACAGCCTTATATTCTTCTCAAAAACTGGGGAATGTTTTTAGTTTACAAGAGCAGGTAAATAAAAACAAAATTAAAATCATGAGCTACACTCAGTACTATAAATCCCCATGGCAGTATTAACTTAAATACTGCTATTGCTAGGCCAGATAGTACTGGGTAGAGTTAATATCCCATTAACACTGATACAAAACTGACCATGGTGGTCACAGAATATGAACACTTGCACATGTGTAGGACCTACAAACCAGTCACTAACAAACGAGATTCCCAGGGAAAAGGGACTCTACATAATCTGAAGAAATCTCAAAAAATGCCTTTGGAAGTCAGATTAATAAAATCAAACCCTACCACTGCACCTGGCCATGGCCCAACCACAGAATTCTTCTTGCCTGTGCTGGGATCAATTCCGACCACAGCCAGCCACTGGACCTCTGCCAGGCTCAGCAGAAGCAGGGGTCTTCCAGCAGAACAGGCAGCACAGCCATTTCTGTGCTTTTCCCTCTCTTCTTCTCCCCCAACACCCCCTCACGCCCCTCCCAACAGCTCCTCTGGATGGGCTAGAGGACATGGCCAAAGGAAGGGAAGTGCAGCCAAGACTTTGCTATGCCCCAGCAACCCCTCTCTGCTTTTGCAGGGTCACTGGCAGCCAGAATGATTTAGAGCAGCCTTCAGGCTATTCTAACTTACAGTGAGGGACTTGACTGACTCATTGCTGCTCCAGGACTGTGGGAACATAAAGCTACCTTAAAGCCATTTCAGTCATCCCTGCTTCTGAGCTGTGCTATTTTATCCTTGCCTGAAAAAAACCTGAGAGTGCGGGTTGTTTACACATCTTGCAGCTGCAGCAAGGGGTGGTTTCCTCTGCCTTTCTTCTGCCTTTATTTGTTGGGGTTTTTTTTGTCTGTTTTGGCTTTATAGATAGCTCTGGTAGTGTTCATAGCCCTGCACTCCATCTGAGACGGTGATTTATGGCAGTCTCTGCTCTATTGATTGGTCTTCCAAAGCTGAGGCGCCCGTCAGCTGCGAGGCTGCGGGAAGGCATGCTGTGCTGGAGTTTGCTGTCTGCAACCAGGACAAGCAACATTCTTGTGGTTCCCATGCGTGCCATGCCCATCAAGAATAATTTCGTAATTTAGCATCTTAATTTTTACGGAATCAAATGCTAGTGACAAGCCCAACTGAAGAGAGATCAACTGTTTCATTTCACTGCTTATCAGTTTTGCTTACATTTTAACTCTGATGGTACTTTGGATTAAATTTCTGCATCAATAATCTGTTTTGTTAGGCACAGAAAATATCAAACTACATTTATTCTACTAATTCCTTTAGCATTCATGTACATATATATACCTTCCATATTATCTTCCTTTTTATATTTGACATTTTAATTTAATGCTCTTCATTGCCTGTTTTTCACACTTACCCTCTTTGTCCCTTTCCTCTGTAATACCTTTATAAAATGAAATCTTTTTATAAAAAAGTACTTCCATTTTTTAATATTATTGCTTCTTCTCTATCACTATCTAGATTTAACATTTCATTAAGCAGACAGTTTTAATTTTACATTTCTCAAACTGTTCTTTTGTAAGACTATTTTTTGTCTTACAATTTAATTTTATTTTTCTCTTCTGTAATTTGCTTTTACGCTGCCTAATGGACTTGCTTCTTTTGTAAATTGCTTTTATTCCCTGTTACTCTCCTTGTGACTTCTCTTTGTTGCTCAGTGCTGACAAGTGTTCTTCCCCATCCCCTGTGAGTGACAGTGACAGCATTTGAGTGGTAGCTGGCAGATTTAGGAACAGTAAGTATCTGTCTGAAAAGATTTTATTTGGTTTTATTTTTATTTTGACTGTAAAATCAGACCTCTTGAATCCTAGAGCACCAGGGGGCATTGTTTCATTTAGAAAATAAAAATTGTCGTGATAGCTATTAACTTCCCAACAAGTCCACTGCAATACCACACAGAGCCAAAGAGGAAAAAAGATGGAGCTATTAAGTCAAATGCAGCAACCAAGGAGGGTTACAGGTCAAACGTTTTAGTGCTTAAAAATGGGTATTATTCTGGAAAGCTGCTCTACAGTGAATCAAAAGTGTTGTACCCCTGACCTCCACCCCTGTATGCCTCAATGTTCAACTATAACATCAAGGAGAAAATAAGGGATTGGGAGTTACAACGACAGCTCCTGAGCAGAAACATGAATTTCATCAACAGTGGAAAATATCGACTGAAGTATATAGAAGGAGCAGGCAGTGACAGCCAAGGGAAATTACATATAAACATAAAGAAACTGCCTGAACAGCCATTAAAATGAATGGAAATGTAAAGCAACAGGAGAATGTGGAATGTCCCACAGGTCCAGCAGCTACATTTTAGTGAAATAATTAATAGGCTGCATTTCATAACGAAGTGCAGGGTAATAACAAACATAAGTGCAGCTTCACAGCTGGCTAAACTCACAATAGCAACAGGCAACTCTATTACCACTACTGAAACAATCCCGTTTGCCAAAGAAAAAGAGAAAAACAAGGCAGCAAAACTCTCTATAATTACGAGGGAAATCATCTATGTAACAACTTAACTAATGCCCAGAAGCTGAATGACTCACAGCATTAAGAAAATTAGAAAGGGTGCTCAGTAGTATTATATAATTCAGGACACGTACATTAGAATACCGTGGTCTTACCATGTCAGCAACAAATTTAAGAACTATGCAATACAGGGCTCCAAACTCTGCAGATCACAAGCAAATGCTTAATTCAAACCACACAGCACAATTAAGTGTGTAGCTATTTATGGATTATGGATCTGCATGTCCAAAGATGGATTTTTGTTACTTGGATGGGGGGGGTGGGGAGAGTTGTTGGCTTGTGGGGTTTTGTTTTGTTTGGGTGGAGAGTTGTTTTAGTTTTATTTTCATGTGATTTGATGCTTGTGTAGCTTCAAGAGTTCTTGATGCCAGTGTGTTTATATGAAAAAAAAAATGAAACTGCCTGCTGCAGGTGATGACCTCCTGATGGAACTGATGGACAGCACTGTCTGAAACACAAACTCTGCTCACTCTGCCAAGTCTTTCTATAGCTCAAGTCATCTTGACTCAAGCCCAGGGCCAGGCCACATACAGACCAGAAATACAAACTAATGTATCAAGCTTGTTGTCATTTACCTAACCCACTAATTTCCAAATAAGTAAATTTGGGTAAAAAATACCCCTTTCTTAGTTTGGACCCCATTTAAAACAAGAAGAATCACAGGTGCCCCTGAGCAAAATCTGCTGAAACCCACAGGAACTGCTGCAAGTTCATATTTCTCCTAGGCAGAGGCAGAGCCCAGGAGATACTGTGCATGCCCCAAGGTAAAGTCAGCTGGAAGGCAGCAGAAATCAGATATCAAGTTCAAACTCGTACAGCAAAGCTCTTACAGAGCAACTATTTCATAAATCTCCACTCCTTTGTATCATCTTCAGATTCTGAGCCTCTGCTGCTCTGCATCCCAACAACAGGGCACCTGTTGGAATCACATGTTTCATGTGTGATTCATGTGTTTCATGTGTGAAACACTTCATGGTTTGCTGCAGAGACTTCTAAAGATTAGAGAAATATATGTCTATGTATATATAAACACAAATAAAACAACCAACACATCAAACACAAAAACTTCCTTTTATCCCTCTGTATTTCATAATTTCAAGTTTTTTCTACTACTTGCACAGATACATTAAGTTTCTTTATTTTTAGTAATAATGCTCACGTTGACCTCTCTCCTTTATAATGAAGAAACAACAAAGCATACATTCATATTACAAATAACACATTATTACACACACTTATACAGATATAATTCAATTTCTGACATTTTCCTTACTATCAGTGCTGCATTTTACCTACTTGTACATTATCGTTTTACTGTGGCAACTCATATGACTTTAAATGCTCATTTTCTTGCTATATTATAAGCAACCTGTTGAAGTCTAATTGAATACCATATAAGTAATTTAATCTTGAGCTTCTACTGCCATCTGTAATATTAGGAAAATATTGTAGGTAAATTATAACCACATACCCAATTGGTTAAGAGTTTACAGTCCTTCAAAAAAAATTCAGCACAACAGCTTGCAGTAACTCTGTATTATTTTCCATATATACTATCAACAATATCTTTTATTTATTTTCTTGTACATTAGCATACCATCAACAATATCTTTTATTTATTTTCTTATGTATTAGCATTTTAAAAGTAAGTGTTTATGTTAATTGTTTCCTGCATTAAGATTTGTTTTGTAAATAATATAGCTAAGTTTGAAATATAATGTTTACAATCCACAAAAATCCACAATCAGTGAATGCTTACCTGTGGAGCTAATATATTTAAAACACAGATTAAAGCTCAAAATCAGGTGGACACAGCATTATTAACCCATCATATAGATACAAATCCACCAGTGAAACTTGGAAGCATTTGGAAGCATTTTGTGTGCAAAGCCTTTGAAGACATTTAGGATAAGTCTTAAAATCTCTATCTGAAACCACCTTTTAGGATATCTAGAGAAAGATCTTCTGTGAACAGATCTGCATTTTCAAGAACTGCTCTGAAATCTCAACCTAGGAAACTCTGTAGGGCTGCAGTTATGTTTCATCTGCCATGTCCTAGACTAAAATGATAAAGAGAATGTTATTGTTCATTTCAATTTAATGTGTGGATAATACTGTCCCTAGGCAGCAAATTTCTACCAAGGAGGTTAGATTATTGTATCCACATAATTAATTCCATTATCAATTTTCTAACTTTTTAAACATTTGCTTTTGGTTAGAGAAGATTATTGCACTGTTTCTAAAAATGTCTTTACAATTAATTATCTTTCATTGCAGCAAGCAAGTAGGAAATGGATATTAATCATATAAGACTTTCTCAAATTGCTGGGATTACCTCATTTTTAATCACAGGTGGCCTAAACATAGTGCAAGAAATGTGGCAAAATACCTATAGCTTCTGTAATATGCTTTCTTGCACCAAAATAATTCTGCTTTCTTATTTACATTAAATATTCCAGTTTGCCTTGGAAAGGCTCTTCAGCCTTCAGTATTATCTGTGGGAAGTTTCACCACAGAAAACAAATATCAGCCATCAGTTCAAATCTGCCTTGCAGCCAGCGAGTCAGGGATGCCTTCCTAGGGGCTTCAAACCAGTTGCGCTCCCAGACAGCACAGAACAATGCCAGCATCTCATTTTGAAGACATAACTGACACATTAAATGCCCATGATTCTTAATTAGAAGCACTTTTTGACTCAAAAATTGAGCTGATCATCTCCCTAAAATGCCTGTTTTCTAACCACCAGAACATGGTTGGTCCATTGGAGACACACTTGGTGGTTGCACTGGCTCTGGCCACAGTGTGCTGAACTCCTGGAGACAAGGCAGCAGTATCTTAACCAAGTAGGTCCAGACTTCATAGTTTTTAAAGAGCTGTCCTTTAACTAGAGCCTGGCAGGGTGCCTGTGGAAATTATTAAGTTTGAGGTATTAACCACACAGCAAAATCTATCTATGGAAAACTAAAAATTATAAAATACTGCTCATAGGCCAGAAAACCTGAGTCTCTGATTCACAGAAACTGCAAGAGGCAAAAGGTATGTGTCTGTGAATTCTTCTCCTGCCACACATCTGCTGCTGGCCCTAGAGTCAACAGGAAATCCAGCTATGGGAGCTGTCAGACTCACCTTGACCATTCTTACCTTTAAACCTAAAATGAAAAGCATGAAATATTAACAAAACACATTTCCGATTTGGGTAGTGAAGGAAGAAAGCCAGAAGCACACACAAGAGAATACAGTCTTCATTCATATATACTCCCAGACCAAAAGATTGCTCATTCTGTATTAATATATTGTTTAAAATCTACTCGTGAAAGAAAAATACTAGATAAAAAAGCACTAGCCAATATAAGCGTTTTTGCAACTAGTGAAGCAGAGGTCTCATCATGCAGCTGTGGTACTGAAACTATGGTGCTTTCATGTGTGCACTTATGCACAGCTCACAACGTTATTACTTACATAAACTCATTCCTATCTAGCTTTTTACTTCATCAGTTCAAGTTTCGACTGAAGTTTTAACCCTATTTGAGCCTTACACAAGGAACTGAATTTACCTCTTTCTTTCAGGTTTTTTTATTCCTGAACAGCTTCTGAGCAATTATTTACTTGTTCATCTTAAACCTAAGCAATTGTGGGTTATATAAAGACTCTTTTCCTTAATACCGTATTTCGGTCCAATGAGCACTAACATGTAGCCTTCCTGCTGGTCAAACCTGCACCACCTCCAAGAATGACTCTCCACAACCCACCTCAGAAGGTAAAGCAAGGTTCCTCCTGTGCAAACCTGGATAATTTTTCTCAGAAAGTGCCTAAATCTCTCTGATGTTAGCACAGGATAAACCTTCTGATTCTTGCAGGTGACACCAGTTGCAGCTGCTCTAAAAAAGTTTATGAGGCAGAATTCCCCCTTTCTTATGTCATCTCCTTCAGCTAAGATATTTCCTGAGTCAAATCCTGTCTGTAAGGCTTGTTTTCACTAATTCAGATCTTCAACAACAAGCTTTTTTTAGAGCATACAAAGAAAATAGATAACATATTGCTACAAAGGAAAGGAGAGCTATAGGAGGAAGGATGATGGGGATTCAGCAACGTGTACTTAAAAGCAGTAAGGCACTGCTTTACTGCTTTTAACTGTATGAAAAGGAGTATGGCTTATGCTTTCAAATGAACTTCAAAGATTACACAGAAACTGCAAAGAAAGCATCATGACATGAAGTAAGAGGTAGGAGAACTGTAGGATTGTGCAATGGACCCTTTTCACAAGACTCTAATAAAAAGCAAGATCCTGGTCAGAATTACTCTGAAGTATCTATCCAAAGCAGTTCGTACACTATTAAATGTGCTAGCTGGAATTTAAATTCAAAGCCTACATCTCTTTCACAGTTACTATGGAAGCGCCTACCCTCTGTATATTTCAGATCTACAGTCTTAGACTTGGCCTTCTTTGCATATTAGATTATAACAAAATGTCACTTCTTCCCAAAAATATCTCTGAAGACTGACCTTTCCCTTCTTTCATACAGCTAGAAATCTTGTCAAGTGGCCATGTCATCTTGCCCCTCACAGCTACTGGGCATGGTTTAGTAAGGATTAAGTTCTACCTTCTTCATTCTGAGCACCTCTGAGGTGGGGTATTCTGGTGGGGAAGGAGGCCATACCTGCTTTTTGGATTTCTTCTCTCCTCTGTGTTGGGTGCAAACTTAGCTTCTCCACTAAGATTCTTCATGGCTTTCCTGTATTCTTGGGGAAAATAGAGTTTTCAACTAAAGCTCCAGTCTGCCAGCAGTACCACCCCTCACTGCTCAGGTGTCCTTTTCTTGTTACATTACCAGCAGTTGAGAGGAGACTGCTCCATGCTCCCAAGGCCCAGGATGGTTACACCTCAGAGAACAGTGGGGAGGTAATCCCCTCACTCCGGCCACTCAATATACGCATTCCCTTATCATTTTATAAAGCTAGATAGAGCCCAGCTAAGATCTGTCTGCTGCTGATGTCTACATATGGTTATTTTCTTGGCTGATAATGGTCAAAATTTCTAGTGACCTATTGGCTGTCATTACCCAAGAAGAAGTGAATTTGCAGCTCATTTCTATCTAACAGATACATACATACATACATACATATATACATA
>VZTN01024676.1:6817-26712 GCA_013400515.1 Erpornis zantholeuca | reverse complement strand
ATATTTTTTTATATATCCATAAACCCACCACTACAGAACTGAGGTGACTACTCATGGCAGACATGCAGGACTATGGACTTTATGTGCACATTTAATAAGGTTCTCATGAAGATACCTCCCTCTGCTGAAGATAAGTCTGGTACCAAGCTGTAGCAGTTCTGTGGAATAACAAAGGCCTCTAGGTCTGTCTGCATCATTTACCACAAACTCTGGAGGTGCATAAACAAAAATAAATTTCACATATCCATAATTTTATGCATTTACATTACAACTGTGTTTGTTCCTAGGTTACACATCAAAGAAAGTGTCTTTGCTGAGGATAGGACTGTAAGATTCCATAAGACATGTAACCTAAGATCTTTTCCATTACGGTACAAACCAGACTTCAGTGGTGTTCATAAATATGATTATCCTACCATTGTCAAAGACTACCAAATGTTTTTTTTTAAAGGAAAAGACCAGGGAAAAGAGAACTTATTTATTCTTGTCTACAAAAAAGCAAGAAGTTCCAAATTGTTTGGAAACAGTAGACCTAAAAATTAACTGGAAGTTGGTAAAAGAAAACACGGAAGCGATGCTATTTCCATATCCCCTACTGTTATTTATAGAAGTATCTAAACACACAAGAGCATATATAAACCTTTATGAAATAGGTAGCTCTCTGTAGGAGTACACAGGACATAGTAAAGGGAGTTATCTAACACGTTACTCAAAATAGACCAGAGCTAAATATGCCGGCTCTGCTCACTTTCCAAACTTTTTTTTTTTTAGTGCTGACCAAGCTCAGCTGGGCAAGACCTGCTTAGTATAGTCATTTTCACATTCCCACTGAGCATATCAGCTCTGACAATATTTTTTTTAATCTCAACAGCAGAAAGTAATACATAATTCCCTCTAACTCAACCAAGAAAAAAAAAATCAAATGTAAGAAACTAAAAATGCAGATACAGTATTATATGAAATTGCACAAAATTTTACAATGGTCTGATGTTCCTGATATTTTTATCTTAACACATCAAGGGTGATAGAAGCTTCTTTTTGCTGTCAAAGTGATCAAAGAGAGGTTGAGAAAGAATCTATAAACAGATGCTGCCCAGTGACAAACCTTAAAGAACAAGACTGTGGGGCCAGATGTTTGAGTGACCTTCGGACTACAGAACATGTTGGCATGGTGTTGATTTAGATAGCTGTTGGCAGGGGCTTTCGATCCAGCAGCTGAAAAAAAAATCTAAATTATGGAAATATTTTTTCTCATCTTTCCCCTAACTATAAAAACTGAAACTACTGGTCAGTGGGGCTGATGGCTGTCAAAGAAGTTGAATTCACCACACAACCCTGCCAGTAGGTATCACATCAAAAAGGAGTTAGCTGAATGAACAAGAACATCTTCAGGCTGTGCCATTTTGCATCCCCCTCAACTTTCAACAGCTGTTTCTTGAGTGAATACAGATGCAGAATAATTATATGAAATGTTTTACATTTTCAATATACTTCATCACGTAAATATGTAATCTATGATTACCTATGGGTGATATAATATAAACCACCATCAAGAAAGGGTTTGGGATGTGGAATAGGAAATAGATTAATTAATCCATAATGGTGATTCTCCTAAATTATGTTCTTCATACATGCTATATTTGTAGAATTAAAATGGCATTACAAAATAAAACCCCATAAAACCAGCAGGCAACAACAAACGCAGAGGTAATTGATCACATACATGTTGTTTTTGTCAAATAGTAGAAGACCCTGGAAATCATTATTACATGAAACTTTAGCTGTGCTTCCATTTTCTAGATCTGTCTCAGCAAGCCCTTCCATTTTTTAATCCAATTGAAAAAATTAGTCATGTACTAGGAAATACAAAAGGAAAAGAGAAAGTCATCAATCCAAAATTCCAGCAGATACTCAAGTCTGAGCCACTGCATGCTACTAGAATAAATGGAGAAAGCAGAAAAAGTCTTGCTTTGTAACATTAAATGTGATTGAAGACTGTACAGTTCTTCTTACGCTTTTAGACGTTTTGTCACTTTACCTGGAGAAATATACACTGCTTATTCTGAATTGCTGCTGATGTCCAGCACTTGTCAAAACCGCTATCTGTCAAGCACTTCACAAAGTGTTGCAAAATGACAGATCAGGATGTCTGAATAGATGGAGCCCCAGGAAAAACAGAACAGATAGAAAATTCATGACTCTAAACTACATCAAAGCGACTTCTGTCAACATCATGTCAAAAGAAGGAAAAAAAGAACTGTTCATTTTAGAGGGTTTTTTTCATTATATAAACACTTTTTTCACGTATGAGCTAAGTGTAAGGAAAAATTAACTTGGTGTACAGTATGATCATTTGAATGTGCCAAAAATACTCTTTAAATAATCCAGGAATAAGGAAACTTCTAACAGTAGATACTGTCTGGCAGTTAAAACCAATGACATCCAAAAGAAATGCATGAAGAATCTATCAGCTTAAAATAGGACAAACCATCTGGCTCCAAAGAAATAAAAGTATTCTGCTGTGTGTGTTTGTTGGGTTCACAGAATCCTACAACTGGATTAATTTTGTATTTCCTCTCCAATCAGTTTTGATCATCTCTACTTAGTCTGTCAATTGCACAACCCTAATTCAATGTTATATTGCAAGCAGCAGATTTAGTAATATCAAGGCAATACTTTAATTTAAAAAAGCACCATCAGCATAATCAGACCTTCCATTGCAGAAAAATCCTTTAAATTGTTCCTCAAAGGTTCCAGAAAATAAGCAGGTTATGATACATGACTATATATATTCAAATTATACATAATCAGATTTTGAGAAAGAATCACATGGAATATTACAAGTAGTGCAGATCTTGAAACGCTCTCCGTCTCACATATCTTTCACCATAGGCCCCTGCCATCCCTACTAAATTCAAAGAAATTTACTAACACTGTATTGGCCTCTAGAAATCAAGAGACTAATTGACCCTGCTCAATGGGCTCAGTGGCTTTTCGAGCACTGGGAAGTACAAAGCACACACACTCATCAACTTGGAAAATGGAAAGCATCAAATGATGCAGTGAGCATTAGCAAAGTACAGAACTTGCAGCAAGTTTGGAACTCTGAATTGTCCTTTAGTGTCTTGGTATCATCTTTGCTTGCCAGTCTCTGGCTCGTGGAACCATATGGAATGGGATGGGTTGGAAGGGACCTTTCAAAGGCTGTCTGGTCCAAGCCCCCACCCCAGGCAGGGACATCATTCCTCCATCCACTTTTTCAAAGGGCCTATAAAGCTGCTGCTGGCTCTGACAGGAGTGACAGCTGATCCAGAAACTGGCGCTTGCTCACTGGCGCAAACATTCTCCAATTGTCCTTGGAGAAGATGCCCATTAACCACTGGCCAGAAAAGTTTTGCTAGCTTCAAAACATTTGCAAGACTTAAATAAGCATGAACCTTCTGGTTCAGAAAGGTGCTTTAGAACCTGTTTAACATCCTGTTGAATGTGTACACGGCTGGGAATTGCGATCTATTAACACAGGAGTTCAGTGGAAGGCACGTCTGCTTCTTACTGTACGCAGAAGTCAATATATCTTGCTTCCTACTTACAAAAAGATGTTTATTACCTGTAACTGTACAGAGGTGTGTGCTTCACAGCAGCAGTGATTGGTAATAAGCCTCCTTTTCTCATTTACATTGATAGCAAGCATTAGTGAAGATATATGCATTTCATTTCATGGTTCAGAAAGAACAAAGTATATGTATATGTGATAGCAGTGGGTGGTTAATGAAATGGTCTGACAAACATAAGCTAATACATAATCATACCAGAATGTGGACTGGAACACCTGTTCCTGCTTCACAGGCTTACAATTCTTAAAGAAAAGTTACTATTCTCAAGAACTGAAATCACTACTATTTAGACATCAATATGCTCTGAGCAAATTTTAGTCATTTTTTTTGCAAACACTAAAGGGGGGAATTTTAATGATATCAAATCTCTTTTGCTTGTGTCCTAAGAGTAATGAAAACTTCACACATGCATGAAGCTCCAGTAATTATTTTAAACTGCCTTCTGTTGTCCCCCTGAGGAACACGGTGGTATTTGTTTGATGCAGTTTAATTAGTGTCAGGGTAATTAATGCTATGCTATCTACATGAGATCAAACCCCTTTCTTTGTAACACTCTGGTAACTAAGAACTAAGAAAAGGAAGTGGCTTGAAAATGTGGAAGCTTGGTAGGCTAGATTCAGAAACAAATCGAATTGCTCAAATCTGCATTTACGTACCCAAAATATTAAACACATCCAGCCAAGTCAGAACCTACAAGTGTGAGATTGGGATCATAATGCATTAGAATGGTGCTGTAAGACAGGAGACCCACTGCTACCCATGTAAGTGAAATGCTTTTTCTATGGATGTAATCAAATTAAGTGAAACATTCATGGACACCATGCACCTTGTAAGGAGTTTAAATCCTTTAATAATGAAATTATATACTTTTGCACAACCAGATCACTATAGTTATTTATAAGCAGCATGTGGTGCTACCATGTGCTGATATATTTTCCTAAATAAAAGCATCATTTGAGTTTAATGAATGAATGTGATTCTGCTTTAATGCCTGAATAAAATTTGCATTTAATTGAATATTCAGTCTCCACTTCAAAATAGTGTCCTCTACAAAAAAGACCAAGGAGGCACCAGAGTGCAGAAGTTGGAACATACAGAAATTCCAGACACACACACTGCACACACTACATAAATCCTTTTTAACTGTTTCTTTGGTAATAAGGAACTGCAGTATAAATCTCACAACACACAAACTCAGGGTGATTACAGGCTTAAGGAAATAGCTCCAGTTATCTTGACTGGATAAATTATTATATCCCAGAGGTTATTCTGGTTTTTCTAATAAAGCTTCGGAAGGAAGGAAGGAAGGAAAGGAAAAAACGGAGAAAAAAGAGAAAGCTTCTGAATTTTTCTTTACAACCAAAGAAATTGTGGGCTTGCCATAACACCTTTGACATCATTAGTTTGAAGAAGAGAAAAAAAATGTTAGAGGCAGACACATCACCTGGAAAGCATCCTTTATGCAATAATACAGAGTTTCTGTGAAGCTTCTTGCAGAAAAGAAACCCCTGATTTGAAGACAAACAAAGTGGCTTGGTCTTTCACATGCATGTCCTGAGGGTACAAACAATAAGAGCTCTGTTCAGAACTGGCAAATATTCTACCAAGAAGCACTAGCAGTAGCCCTACAGCAGTCTACAGATTGTGTTGGTATCCATTACCATTAAATTCATGTTTGTCTTTATCACAAGAGATTTCACCCATTTATGCTGGTGGCACAGCAGGGTCTGAGGGTCTCTGCAAAATGCTGCTTTTGAGGTCATCCATAACCCACCATCCCCACAGATCAGCTGACCAGCAAAATATGCTCCTTCCTCCTTCCAGCCCTGCTTCCTGTAACTTGGTTGTTTATCAATTAAAGCCATAAATACAAATTACTTTAATAAGGCAGGCGATGTAGTAAAGCAACCTGCCAAAAGCTTGCCATAAGAAGCGCCCGCAAAGTTCAACAACTGTGAAAGAACTATTAAAAAGGACACACAAACAAGTGACCTTGACTGACAAGCACACTTCATCCCCGCAATAAACAGCGGCGGGGCTGATAAGTGTTCATTGGCGCAGAGAGTAATTACCTATCTGTCAGCGTTGCTGGTGTGTGCGAAATAGTATAAATGAAACATACATAATGTACAGCAATAATATCGGGCATGCAGAACCTAATGCATTATCATCATTCTCAGGGCTCAGGTTTATGTGGCTGCCACCACTGAGTAAATGCCTTCTAGCCATGATAATTTCATTCTAATCTCTGTTCCATATTATAATTTTCATAGCTAAAAGATACTGAGGAGCAATACGTTTCAATCAAGGGCTAAATAGAACACAACCTGTAACTGGGTATTTTATACACCTATATATATTTTTTTCTTTCAAAAAAAAATTTAGTCAATTTATGAATAGACTGAAATAAGCTGTAAATTTATGGATGACAAACTCTGTCTGTAGCAATGTCACAATGTCTGGAGACAGGCTTTACATATCTTCTACAAAGGATGCCAGCTTTGTCTATCGTATCTCACAAAAGAATTCAACCCTCTGAAAGAATAAAGGTTTCTGTACCACTTCTTAGCACGTTATCAAACAAGGTTAACTTTTAAATTAATGAAAAAGGGGTCCTATTGAGTTAAAAATAATAAGACATGTTAAACAATTTATGCAATTATTTTATATGCTGCTTAAAATTTCATTTTATTACATAACCTCTACAGCTAAACCACCACTGTGATGAACAAATGTGCCTGTTTCCTCACTAATGTCAATTTTACAATAAAGCCTTTGTATATTTTGAAATTATTTGGGGGATCCTTATGAAGAAAAAGGACAGTGATTTAAAGGTATGCACAGCCTCCTCTCCCCATCTCACCAGGAAAAGGGAGAGAGAACATCACTGCTGCTTTATCAAAATTCATTTGACTGCATGTTAGTATTGGGGGAAAAGTGCAGTGAAACGTGCACTGGAGCCCCTGTGGCACCAACTGGAGCCTGTGTGGCACCACTGGCCCTAGCCTTACAAACTGTTGCGCTGCCAGCCTCCCTCCCTTCCTCCCTAAAGCCAGAGGATGCACACACCTAACACTCCATGCTCAAGGAGTGTCAAAACAGGGCTAGAGCTGAGCAGTGTGCTCCACCCAGCTGCATCCAGGGGACAAAATGGTGCTCCTGGGGAGCACTTTCGGGTGAGGGTGACTCCCCAGGGCAGAGATGGTGTGCTGGGAACAACCCTGTGCTGGCTAGAGGAGAGAAAGGAAGGTAGGGAGGGAGATGAATGCCCAAGTCAGGAGCAGGCCACACCACCCCAGGGCCCCACCATGGCCCTCATCCCAGAGGGCTCTCACCCCACCTCTCGAGGGATTTCCTACACACCACTCTTGCTGTGGCCAACCCCCACATGTGCTGGTACTCATTACACCAGTAACACCCATCCTCATTAGATAAGCGATGCATGTCTGGAAAGAGAGGCAAATGTGAGAGCTCAGTGATTACAATGAGCAGGGGTGGGAGGTTTATGCAAACCTTCATTTCAATTTCCATTAGCAGCCTGTCCCATCATTTGCTTTTCTCACCTTCCGCCTGCAAGAAACTCAACTCTGTGCCGAGGCTCACCTGGACCCAGCCCTGGTTTGCCCAAGCCTTCCAGCAGCATCCATAATGGCAGGCAGAGCCTCTGACAGCCTCCTCTGGAAAGCAGCCACCTTCACCATCAGCTTTCACGAGCAACCCCTTCGACAAACCCAGACGAAGCTTCAAGTAGTACAGAAACCTGAAAGCTGGCATGTTTTGCCTGGCTGGAAGTTTCACTAGAGAAATTTCACAGGGTTCTAAATATAACTCAACAGCAATATTTATTTTATTTAAATGTCTCAGAACATTGCATTTGACAGAAGACAACAGACTGGAAAATTGCTTATACAAAATGCAAGAGGTAGTTGCAGTATTTTCTGGCATGTGGTATTGCTTTGCACTTGGCTGACACCCGTATGGCTGCAGCCACCCCTCACCTTGTCCCATCACCCTCTCACTCTGCTTTCTGACACGAGTCCTTAGACCACCTCATTTCAAGTAAATATCCAGGACCCAGGAGATCAGCAGACATGGGGCAGCACTTGGGCTGCTGAGAGTTGTATTTTTACAATGTGCTCAGGGCCAAAAGTCAGGAGGGTGAAACTTTCTACTGAAGTCACTGTTGGATCCAAGGATGGACATATCAGAAATAATGTCATGAACTCAGCCCATAAACATAATGTTGGTGATCTGCCTTATAAATTTAATGACATGTTATCAATACAGAAATATTACACATTTCTTGTGAAGTCAAAAACTGAACACAAATGTCTAAGGCAGGTTTCTGTGTCCACCTTACAGTATTAAAAACGTGGCCCAAAACCTGTTACACTGCTACTCCTGGATTTACAATCAAGATGAGGTTTAGAGGAACAAGAATTTAGAAACAAAGGACTTTTTCTGTCTGTTTTCAACAAAATGAAACAGTCCATTGGGGAGGGAGAGAAAATAATAGCGGGGAAGATTTTTTCTCTGAGAAATGAGGTGAAAATGAAAATGTTTTTTAACCCAGGCCAGCATGCTGGAGTGAGCAAAACAAACCTGGAGCTATTCTGTCCCACTTGCATTATCTGCAAAGCCAAAACAGCATCCTAACTGGAATACAGCCCCCCTCTTTGTGATGCTTGCTGACATCCAGACGGTATACAAAATTTAGTGCCTTGCTCCCGAGAACTGCTTGCAGGTGTAATAAAAAGGAAATACAGCATGGTTAAAGGCAGACAGAGGCAGGGTCCCCAGGAGCTACCACCCAAGAAAAGCCCTCTTTTTTGCAGATTGTGCATCAACCCCAAGTGCAGCCAAAACAGGCAGAAAGCAAAACCATCCAGGGCTCAAGACACCCTGTACTAGGCTGCTGGGGTCTCTTGCCTCAACTGCCCTGCACTCCTTTGTTTCTTTTTCAGTCCTGCTAGATAGGGCACTGTTCAAACGTGATGTGCATACCCCTGTAATAGCTGGTGCCTAAAGGATAAAAGGCTTATTACGCTTTCAGCTAAAGTTGCTAATCCCCTAACAAGCTGAAACAGCATGTGCCGCAGTCTTGGAGGCTGGGGTTGGACAGGCGATCATCACCTACACGGGAAGTTTTTGCTACAATGGCAAGCAGCATGGTTTCTCTGAGCCCTCTGAGAATACAAGGGAAACAAACAAACTCAAGGAATGACAGTTTAAATCTCAAATTAAAAGTACCTTGTTTTATCAAACATAAAATTAGAAAGTATCAATTAAAGCCGTCCAGTGTTAGTGTATCCCTTTCACTTTCTTTTTATATGATATGAGCCAGCAATCAGCTGCAGGCTTGGATATGTTTTCTTCTTCCACAGTGCCAGTGTCTCATAGTAGTAGATAGTTTTCAGGGAGCAAATTAAGACTATGCATTAAGGGAGGCTGTTTTCAGCAAGGCCTCTGCCTCGAAATGGCTCTCAGGGTCAGAGATTTTCGAGTAAAAGAGAGATAAAAGAAATTGTGATAGGGAACTGGAGAGAAGCACTGGTGTAGTCAAAGGAAACGAAAGGCACACTGAAACCAGTCCTGCACTGCATGCTCTCCCAGAATTCTTATGTTATGTGTAACAAGACTATTAAATGAACATTTTGGCAGACATCTTAACAATATGTCTCATTCCCTGGATGCAGGATTTTTGATACCTGGAGCCTGAACTTAAGGAGGCTTATGGCACTTACAGCTGGCATAGATATAAAAGAGTTTAGAGATGCAGTAGTCCAGCAGTAAAACAAGGTGGTTTGCAGCTGAGGAAGAAGTCTAGGAACCAGTTAGGACATGGTATGCTATCATCCTTGCTCCACCAGTGGTTCACCACATAGAAGTGAGTTGCCTGAAACTATCTCAGTTTCCCCATCTGTAAAACTGGACTAATAAAAACCCTTCATCTCCCAAAGGAATCATAAGGATTAATTAATTTCACATTTAATGATCTCTAAAATACTCTACTGAAAAGTATGAAAAACCTCCGCTAAGTCTGGGTGGGTTTCAGTTGCTAATGCAGTGAGGCATGTTTCCAAGAAGTCCTTAAATCATCCTCCCCTCCTCTATTACAAACCAACCAATTACCTGAAAATAAGAAATCAGACAGCTATCACGTGGCAATAAAAAGCTCATTATTGCTTTGGATCTAACCTTCAGGACTACCTGTCTTGAATCAAAGAGAGTCAGGAGGGCCTTGGGAGGCTCACAACACCCTTAGACCTGTGAGGCAGCACCCATGAGCTGATTTTAGAGATGGTAACTTGAAAGCCCAGACAGGCAAAGCTGTAAAGGTGCTCTGTCCTGTGTCCTCACTGGAAAGGGATGCCAAGATTTAGGCTGGTTCTTGATATTTAAAACAGAATATTCAAACTGTGGGGTATTTTTTTATCATGGTAAAAAGAAATATTCTTAGCTGCCCCATTCCCTAAACCCAGCATGTGAAAAAACAAGGAAATGCAATGGAGAAGAAGGATACTGCTATCCTTTCATGTTCCTCTTTGCAAAGTCACACTCTTCCCAGTACACAGCACAAACAGAACATAAGACTCATTGTTAAAATAATGCAGTGCATTAATAGCTCCCCCTATGCCGAATGGTGTCAGAAGGATTCCACTGTTTTTATTTAATCATTAATAAATTCTCCAACTGTTAGTATTGCAGAAGCAAAGAAAAGCCCAATTAAAATTTGGAGTCCCTTGTAGTAGGTGCCTTCATACCTGCCTCTCATGTCCTTTTATGTTAGTGTCAAACACTGAATTTCTCCCAGTATAAATTTTCCTCTTGGAAACCACTGGCATCCTCCCTTCTAAACAGCCTTGTCAGAGAGTGGACTAAGGCAAATTACATTGAAGCCAAGAATATGCCTATTCTGGCTATATACTTATTTAAAGTCAAGGACATTTTAAAGAGCAGCTCCGAGCTACTGTAGAGATGCAATCCCATGATATTTTGTGAAGTATGTCTATGAAGTAAATAAAAATAATAATAATAAAAAAACCTAGTACATAAATAATCTTTAATCAGAGACATTACCCATTATACAATACCACTGAAAATTGCTGTATATGCTAACTCTTAGTCTGAGAGTAGAATATAATACACTACAATTAAAATGTTCACATATGCATTATCCATCCCCAGAGATGAATTAGGGAATTAAAAATTTCACTAGGTGCTTTATATATATGCATATATATATATATGTCACAGGAATAGTTCTTTCTCCTGAAGTAAAAAGAATTACTCCAGTGAGCAAGAGTGGCACATTTAGGCTATACATTTGGGCTTTTCTTAGCAAACATCTATACTTCTCTAATTCTCTAAAAGGTAATTTTCTTTATAAAGGCTGTCTTGTGCAGCTTCCAGAACTGTAAGAATTCCCAACTGACTAGTGTGATATTATTTTTCTTCCAGGAGAGAATGATTAATAAAATATTGCCTCAGCAATGAGACATTATAATACATTTCCAAAATAAAATAAATACATAAAATAATATTTATTTCACACAGTTAGAGATACCTACTGAACGTTGTATCTCATCTTGTCTAGGATATAGGTGTTCTGTCACCTATACCAGATCATAATCACAACAATGAAAAATACCAGAGCTTTTCTCCCAATTTTTATATAACATTATTCAGATCTTTGTAAATTTCTGATAGAAGACGACCGTATGGCACAACCAAACATATCTGCAAAATGTCTGAGTTATGGAGCGTGAGAGAAACATAAACATGGAGCTGTTCCACTTTTATGAATTTATCACTTGGTATCATTTGAATGTATGTTTTATGGTTGGATCTTTGAAAAAGGCCTCACATGATCTCTCATTTCACCTCCACAGCTTAACAGTGTTAAATTCAAATCTGTACCCATAGCATGTGGAGAAGTAGGGTTATCTTATCAATATCGCTGGCTGTGCTTTTGAGCATATGTTGTACTCAACATCCAAATGACATTAGCTACATCCAAGTCTAGCTATTATGTAAAAAGGAAAGATTAAGGGTTTAAGGTTTTTAAAAACAGACAATTCCCTTCCCTAGTATTTTTACTATTTAAAAAAAAGACTTTGAGTACATGCATACACACATTAACTCTTCATATATATCGAAGCAAGAAAATAAAGAGCTTCCATATTACCGTGAGAATGCTCATATAAAACAGTTGCATTAATTTCAATAGCTGTGTTTTGAAATAGTTTAATTTAATCAAGACAAAGCTAATCTTTTAAAATCATAATTAATGTTGAAAATGCACCCGTTTTGTAAATTTTACAAAGCAATAATCCTACACTCATACATTTAATATAACAGAAACACTTTCCAGCTGAGGAGAGGCGTACAAAAGAAACCATGGCCATGCCCTAGTAAGGACACAGTTTAAATCACTCATTTGTTATCAGCCTGCAGCTTGGCATGAGTTTGAACCCAGTGGCTGGAGGTGAAAGATCTCTGTACTAATTTACTACATCACTGAAATGCCTCCTAGTCTCCCTTCTGTGACTCCAAAATAATTTGAATCTGTCTTTGTAATTTTTTTCTCTTATGCCAACATATTCAACAACAGCTTTTACTAACAGTGAAGATCTCTGTTCTTCCTCTGTAAAAAAAATGAATCTGAATGGATGTCAACATCAGCTGTGTTCCTGGGATAACAGCAAATTTCATCCTCTGTATCCAAATCTAGTGTGGTGCAGCAGTTCTCATTTGCAGTCATGCAGGTTACCAGGAGCACCTTGCCTTCAAGTCTTTATATATAGTTTGCATTTACTCCCTGTTTTCAAAACCTTTGAGAGACTTGCACAGTGTTCATAGAAGACAGCCTCCTCTCCTTTAAATGTCAACGACTCCTGACAGCTCTGCCCCTCAGGACTTCTGAATCCTGAAGGATGAATCCTATGCTCTCAGAACTAGGCTCCTTCAGTAACCAGCTTCCTCCGAAACAAGCCTAACATACAACCTGTGAGCATTCACATTAAAGGCAAAAAATAAAGTGGAGCCTACTTCTCTAGAGAGAACTATCAGGGTATTTTTTCCTTAATATGCAAACCACCTTATGTTTTTTCTTTTNTATACACAGTGAGTTTTAATACCACAGTATGGAAATTTGGAGGAATACCCTGTGTTTCTCCCTGAGCTTTATGATGATTTCTGATGACAACTTGTTTTGTGCTCAGTTCCAATAAATCATTTTATCAGTTCAAGAAGTTCCTAACCTTGTAAAAAGAAGGAACAGTAGAAACATCCTGTGGCATGCCATGGATTTGCAACAAACCTTTCACCTGGCCTACCTTCAGTACACCTTCTTCCCTAAACCTTCACCTGTGGTTTGTTTTGATACCAGATTTTATTTTGTTATTGTATGGGAAGATGACTGAATTCCTTTGGGGATATCCTGGCCATGTTGAGTCAAAAGGAACACCTTCAAAAGGCATGCAAGCTCTTGGCTTCCAGGCCATCTAGAGGACAGATGGCACTGGAAACAGTGTATGAGATGTTACTGCACAACGATAAGAGTCACCTGAGATGACAGTCTTCTGGACCTTCAGTTTATTCCAGCACACTCACTCCTTTGAGCAGGCAAGCCCCTGCAGTGGTGGAAAAGGGCAATTTCCAGGTCAGAGGGTTTTTGCTAAACAGCCAGAGCTGGACAGAAGCTGGGACACCCAGACATACCCAGACTTGAGACTAACCCCCCTCTGTATGGGGAGAAAGAAAGAACCATCCAGTTCATTAGCAGAAATGAAAAGAGTGGTATATGTAAATTAAGGCAGGATGGGCTGGGTTAGCAGGGATGATCTGTGGATTTACACTCCTTGATGTCAAAGGAGCTCTGCTAATTTTCAGCACCAGAGGTCCTGTCCTATTTATCTGAAAGCTTACTTCATCTGAATTTTGTGCACATTTATCTCAACTGCACATCCATGTCAAAGTGTGAATGGGTCTAAGGCAATCTCTTTACATGTACATTTATTCAATGTGCATGCCTTACATAAACACACACATCAGCAGAGAAGTGACAGACATTCTAAATCTCGTCATCTTATTGAGTCTCCCCAAAAAGTAATCAGGCCATTAAGTGGTTTCAAAAAACACTGCACACTCATCAGATTTAGGAAATTTAAAAGCTTTGCAGGTTAATACACATCTTCTCTTTCTTCTTACTAGATCTTTAAAATCCCCCCATCCTATATTTGATCATTTGCAGCACAAAATTATAATGACACAATGAGGACCATCAGCATCATCATCATGATGATTTAGGTAAAAAGCACATTTATCATATCCAGCAGGCCATTGCTAAGGTCATTCTGATAAAGAAAGAAATTGGGCCTCCACACAGGGAATACAGTGCCTGCCTAATCTTTTTTCCTCTGTTGCTGTGTTAAGAGGCAGATCTTTCCAACACACAGATCCTCATTGGACTCAAAGCTATTGCAGGAAGCTTTAAAATGAGATATATGGGCCATTCTGCTCAGCTCCTCTGAAGTCTTTAGGGCCTTGTGTGCCTGCCAGATTACAATTTGCCTCTGGCAAAGAGGCCACTATTTTTGAGTCAAAACTAAAATCTATGTACAAGAAACTAAGAACTCATTTTCTAGGTAACTATTCTGGTGATGCCTATCTTGTCAAAGTCTGGAGTATCAATCAGAAAAAGAAAAGTCCAAACCAACAGTAAATGAATTTGGGATTTCTCTTTGTTATCCATATGGGATCATTCAAAGAGAAGTCATCTTTAAATTCAGTCAATTAAGAACGTGATTTAAAATCAGCTTCAGGGGCCAGACCTGCCCTCAAGACAATTTACCAGTTTTGTAGCTCTGCAATCAGATTTGTGTATTTTTCTTAAAAAAATACACCCAACCTTCCTTCTGTATAAAAGGCACAAATAAACAAATGTTAAATCTGAGTAATGCTCCACAAGCTTCAACAGGCTTTGAATTCATTCTCACCATTTCCTTCAGGGAAACAGTCTAACAGTTTATAAACAAAGTACTATAAAACGTAAGCACATGAAGAAAAAATATTTTCCTTTTTTCCAAGACAGTAAACTGGCTTGGAATAATAACAGAAATGCAGTCTAAATTGCTGGTGTTCTTTATTTTTGTGTTCAGTAGTCCTGAATATTTATGGAACGTTTTAGCTAAGGATGCCGTTACTTTATAATCTCAAAATGACTTGTTCTGAATTTGAAATTTACAGGACTTTAAAAGGTATTGCTTGTAAGTAAAACTATAAAAAAGACAAGACATAAACAATGTTATTAGAGGTAATCCCTAGAACAAACTAGTTGTACTTTATTATTTTTGGAACTGTGTCTATAACCTAAATCACAGATCAGAAACCCATTGCATTAGGTACTGCACAAAACCAAAGCAAATGAAAAAGGCATTTACTTCCTCAAAGTCCTTACTTTGGACAATAGACAACAGCTGTTTAAAGACAGAAGGAATTAGCATAGGAAAAGCATTTAGTTAACATCAATTAGCAACCATCTTGGCACATAAGCAGATAAAACATTTTCTGTGGAGTCACAAGGAAATACAAGCTCTGAAAGTCAAGGGCAATATGCTCAAAGATGAACTGGCATTCTGGACTGGTAAGGAAGTGTGTAAATACTTGGATACTCTATGAAAGGTTAGTTGAATCAGTGAGAAGACANAGGAACGTTAGCTGAATGTAAACGTTTTTTGTATAACAAGGGGAGAAATGAGAAGATTAGGTATCCCCCAACTGAAACCAGACGTGTATATTCATGCCTTTAAATAAACAAGTTCAGTTCTGTGACTGGTGTTTAGGCAGTGAGGAGACATATTTGTCTGCATAACCTAGATGAGTAACTGATTCAAGTTTTTGGGAAAGATAACTCTCTTCTGTCAAAAAGACACTGGTTATTCATCATAAGGGCAACAATAATAGACACTGAAGCCCATAGCATGTAACCTTGCAGCGAACTAGGAAAACCAAATTCACGCAAGGTGCCTCCTAATGTACATAATGCCACATCCATGTTTTCCGTCCAAGGGATCAGACAAGGCACAGTTTCTCATCCAACACGATGGATCTGTTTGTCTTAAACAATACTGGTGTATCAAGGCCCAGGTTCTGAACCACCCCTATGATGTCCTTTCTTTACCAGCTATAAACCATGTCAGAGTATAAGAGACAGTATACATTCAAGTGGATTCAACAACCATGTGGGGTGTGCTCTGATTTAAATAAGGATAGAATATATCAGACAAAGAGAAATGAATATGATTACAGCAGCAGAAACAACTCAGATATTTATGCTAACAGCGTCCATTTTAATTCTACTTTCAGTTCATCCCAATTATCACTTTCCTTCTGAAATTTCCTGATCTTGATTTCTGTCTGAACATACTTTTCAAGGAAAGTATGAGCATCAACATCTCAGCCATCCATGAGAAGTGAAATGAAGTCTTGCCATAATGAAAAAAAAATCATTGCATCCTTGCTTTAAATAGCTTCCTAGTCAAGATGGCCACAGTTGGAGAGCCAGCATTTGGCAAGAAAATTTCTCTCAGTGGGAAGATATCTTGGCTTCTTTGAAGAAAAACTTGCTTTGATTTGGTATCTTCTTTTCAGTACATACTGAAAGTTCATGATACAAGGTCTGCTGGAGAGAAATCTTGTCACTGACTTCTTTGGTTTTGTACCAAGTGCCAGTAGCTGAAAAGCTATTTGATACGTGAGGCCACTTGTGTACTCTCAAACATGCACAGAAAAATGTGGATAAGTCACCGTTGTGAAACAGCAGGGATACCAAAGCTTGAAGAAAGAGCTCCTACAGCTCTTAGAAGTACTCCTGTCACCTTCCATGATCTGAAGGAGCTGTAACAGCTGAGAGAACGGCTCCATGGATGTTCAGTTACACTGAAGGCTTGTATTTTAAGTATTATCTTACCTACAACCAAATGGATTTATTTTAACATCTCAGGAAACATCTGTCTGACCAAAAATGAGCAAAGTTCCACCAATCCCCCCTCCCCTATTTTCACATGAGTGGTTTTGCTGTTATTGAGTCAAAGAAACCAGAACCCCTTGTATCAATTTCCGCCAAGACAGATCCTGTACACTACATTTTGGAAACTATCCCCTTTTTGAAAAGAAAGTTGTAGTGCCTTGAAAGCAGAGGCTCCAAAAGAAAAGCTGACATGTATCCAATCTATATCATTTGTATCTATATATATTTATCTTAAACAATACTGCCACCCTCATATTTTGAACATCTCTTTGTAGTTTGCTAAGCTTCAAACTTCTCTGTGCCTTTGGGTTTTGTCCTCTTGCATATCAGCTATGCAACTGTTGCATCCAAACTGATAAGGAATGGTTACTCCCCTACATCCAAATCCACTTACACTTCTACTCAAAGCTCCACTGCTGAGACCTCTGTATGTGCATCTTGAATTCTCCTGTAAGCAGAAAACCATCGCAGAGCAACCATAATGGTGCTGGACGGTGTTGGAGCACGAATCACAGCACTGGAAGGGTGCCAGGAGCCAAGAGAAAACTGTCTTCCTGATGCCAATCATTTTACCTGCCAGTCTCTCAAATGAGACACTGTTTAGATGAAATTAAGGCTTAAAAGGATGCTCAAAGCCTTGTTTCTTTCTGGAAGACAAACAAAATATAATTCCTTCCACTGTTGCTTTATTATTTCTCATCAAATCATTTTTACCTTCCAGACAGACAATTTATTAGGCAGGTTGTTCTGCCCATCAATCACATTTTTGCAGAGGAACCTGTAAAAACCCTTCTTTTTAAGTGAACGCAGGAAATGTGGGATTTGCCCTGATCTTTGAGGAATAACTACTTTTCACCACCAGATCAGTGAATGTGTCTGCCTATCCTAGTCTCATACCCCATTTCTGTGTTTGGTCTCCCTATAGCATATTCTACCTTTTACTTCCTTAGACTTCTCAGGCTGACAAAAGGTGGAATGGTGAAAAGTCACCCCAATAATCTTTCCAGGGAACTATTTTTCTATTTTTTCTCAGCACTAACTATATTTACACCTTAACAAGCATTCTAAATAAAAGATGTACTTACAAATCTTTTGATAACATAAAAACATTTGGATCTAATNAAACCAAGCTGCCATGCCCAGGAACACTTTCCTTACAATTAACTTAATGCTGAAATGGTGCTGCCACACTCAACCAGCATGACAAATGCACAGTAATGTTTTTGAAATGTTAAAATGTATCAGTATTTGTTTCTGCAATAGCTTGCAATGAAATCCAGA
This sequence comes from Erpornis zantholeuca, assembly GCA_013400515.1. Taxonomy (NCBI): domain Eukaryota; kingdom Metazoa; phylum Chordata; class Aves; order Passeriformes; family Timaliidae; genus Erpornis; species Erpornis zantholeuca. The sequence continues at coordinate 8,784 of VZTN01024676.1, read as the reverse complement.
CCATGGCAGAAATTTTTATTTCTAAAAAGCACACATTAGAGCTTGGTGGGAAGGGAGAAAGCAGAATGTACTGCTTCCTTTTCAGCAGCATACTAAAACCAGTGGCATAGAGGTACTGGAGCTAAGCTTGGTATTAACAGGCTATCCATCAGGCCATAATCAACAGTTTGAATGGAATACACAAATGTGGAGCTCAGGATGTGAGCACACAGTGGTCTCATAGACATAAATTCAAATATGATCTTACCAGTGAATACTTACCACCATAAAAGTCAATTTAAAGTATACACCCCAGACTTGCAGCTCCACAGGAACTCAGAAACCAAAGTATTGCAAACAAAGCATTGCAACCAAACCTAGAACCACTGAATGAAATTTAGACTTTGCTGATGGCAAAACCAAGCACCTATCTAGTCAGAAGTGCAGCTATGTATTTACATTGAAGATGTCCAAAATGCACTTTTCCTGAGAAGGTCAATGACAAAAATCTGCGTGTCTCTGAACAGAGGAGTGTCTAGCACAGGAGCTGATGTGCTGTGAGGTGGAGACATGCATTAGATGTTCTCTGCTGACATAAGCAGGAGGAGATTGGGGTGGGTAAGGAGGAACTGGAGCAGTTCCAGCTTTACTCAGCGTGGTTCCTTTTTCCCTCACATACAAATGCACAAACAGGGACAATAACCAACCTTGTCTGGTAGGAAAACAAGGCCTATCAGGAACATTTACATCACAGTCTGGACAAAGCCTGCAGATGCAGTCTGCCAAGGGAAGGGTTTACTGTCCATACTGCAGCCTGTCATTGTACATGACTGTATAGATACTCCACAGTGATAAATTAGCTAAAAGACAATCAGCCATGCTTAGGATGCTTAATTTCAGAGATACATTACCATGGCTGTAAAATGTTTCTGAACATAAAGCTCAGAATTGGTCTATGCCTTAAGGCGCACTTCTACTCTGCTTGAGCCCTACCAAACTAAGACACCAAAATGTACTTTGTGACAGTCCAGATCAGTTAATATTTCTGTGCTAGTCACTCCTTGATTTTAAGGCTGACAGCACTGAATTTTCAATTCTTTTTAATGAAGAGTCAGGACCGTGGTAAACTGAGAGACTGTTGGCATTATCTTTTATAAATATTATGAGAGCAGCCATTTGCCTGCCCAGGTTTGCTCTGATGCCTGTTAATCTGTGTGATTGTGCTCAGAATAAAAGGAACTGTAACAGCAAATATAGGGAAAGGTTAAAAAAGTAATGACAGCTACAGCTACTTCTGAGGAGGGAAAAATAACCACAGTTATTTTTCTTCAAGCTGCAATACTTTCTTCTCAAGCTGCAATCCTCCAGAGATCAAGCCTGGGATGGACAGAAACCTGACATCTTCAGAAGCCTGAGAAGGGAGAGGGATTCTTCTAGGCACGTCAGAAAAATCAGAGGGTATGTTAATGAAACAGCCAACAGTTTGGAAAAGCTGAACACCAGAAGGTAGAAGTATGTTGTGGGCTGAACAGGCCTCTGCAGAGGGATCTGCACAGGCCAGATTGATGGGCTGAGGCCAACAGTATGAGGTTCAACAAGGCCAGCTGACAGGTCCTGCACTTGGTTCACAACACCCCCATGGGTCTAGAGAGCAAGTCCTATGAGCAACAGCTGAGGGAGCTGGAGCTGTTTACCCTGGAGAAAAGGGGGCTCAGAGGGGACCTTATTGCTCTCTACAACTGCCTGAAAGTTGGTTGTAACCACGTGGGGGTCAGGCTCTTCTCTCAGGCAACAAGTGACAGGACAAGAGGAAATGGATTCAAGCTGCACCAGAGAAATTTCAGGTTGGACATGTGGGAGAATTTTTTCACTGAAAGAGTGATTAAGCATTGAAATGGGCTGCCCAGGGAATCACCATCTTTGGAAGTGTTCAAGGAATTACTGGATGTGGCACTAAGTGGTCTTTTCCAACCTTAATGATTCTATGA
>VZTN01024675.1:339910-367294 GCA_013400515.1 Erpornis zantholeuca | reverse complement strand
ACACACACACACACTCATGGTGCATGTGGGCAGAAGAAGAAAGAGTTTAACTTTTCACTGCTTTCATACAAATCTTTGAAACTCCGTGGATTGGACAGTGAGATCTTCTCCTATCCAACTGCATTGGTTCTGACAGAAGCCTGTCAGAAACCTCTGCTATCAGGAATGGGATGAAAACAAGGGAGGTGGGGACAGAAACACAGCTTTTGTTTACAGAAGGATTTCGTGAGGACTCCGTGGTAGATTCTCAGAACACTCAGGAGGCTGAAATCCAGGGCAGCACATGGAGCTGAGCTCTGCTCGGCACAAACAACATCCATGCCCTTCCTGCCCTGACAGAGTCAGGAGGTGTTGGAGTCCAGAAAAACTGGGAAACTTTTCCTGTTGCTCAGGAGGGTCTGGGACCCTCCCCTGACATCCCAGGGGGACACAGCCTTGGATCTGTGCCCCTGGGAAAAGCTCCCAACACTTTGGGATGAACTGCAAGCATGGAGAGTGTGAGACAGATTGGAGTTAGTTTATCCCAGGGTGAAAAATCAGAGTTTTGGGGTTTGTGGTGTGGAGGTGAATGGGGACAAACATGGAGGGTTCAGGGTGGGGGCCCTGGGGCTTTCCTGCTTCTCCTTCTCCTCCATCCCTGCTGTGCTGGTGGCACTGAGGGATTGCTAGGATGGGTTTGAGGTAGAAGAAATGTGTGAACTAGGATTAATAGTTATTGGTGCACTGTTGAAAATATCTTACATTGCAGCTGTTAATTGGGTAAAAAGTCTTTAAAACCTTCTGTGCTCAAGGCCTTGTGGCCATTCTGCAGTGATTCTGGCAGTGCTGAGCTCAGGTGTGGGCAGCACACAGAAAATGAGGTAAAAACTCAATAAACAACACTAAAAACAGAAGCTGCACTTGTGACTCCTTTCTTTCCTGGTGTGGAGCCTGGAAAAAGAAGAAAGAACAGCCCAGGCAGGGGCAGCAGGGCTCGTTCAGGAGGAGCAGGAGTGCATCTGAAGGCCGAGGCTGTGTTTAGACGGGGGCAGAGCAGTGATCAGAGCAGTGATTCTGCCCTGGCGCTGCCCTGGCACTGCCCTGGCCCCTCTGTCCCGGCCCACAGGCACAGCAGCTCTGTCACTCACACATCAAAGGCTCTCTGCTCGCAGCACTGACACATTTTTGGCCCAGCTCAGAGCATTACTGGAGCTCGCTGTCCAACACGGGGCTCGCAGACAATGCAGGGATTGTGGGGCCCGCGGGCAGAGCACCAGGAACGTGAGGCAAGAGCTATGAAATATCTCAAAGACACCAGCGGAAAACACAGAGAACACAGAGCTGGGGGTTCGCAGAGCCCTGCGGTTTGTGGGGATTTGTTTTCGGTAGAAATTCGGGAGCAGCGCTGGCATGGGGCTCGGTGGGGTTTCCAAACCCAGCCTGGTTTCACATGCACGTTTCCTTGAGTGCTGCAGTGGTTCCTTGTCTTCTCCAGCGCCTCCCTCCCAGCACATTCTCCCCATCCCTCATTTCATGGCTCCGAACAAATGCTGGGAGCAGCCCAGGTGTTCTCGTGGCATCAGGGAAAGGGTGTGCACTGTCCTGGGCAGGTACAGTGCTGCTCACCAGCACTGCTCACCCCAAACCAACCAGGCCCTGCTTTCCTGGCACCATCCAGGTCACGGCTGAGCTCCAGAGGGAATCCCTGGAGCCCTTTGGCTCCAGCCCTGTGGTCACTGCATGTCCATCAGCGAGGGACAGCCCTGGTGACCCAGCTTGGAGTGACACAGGGACCCAGCAGAGCCTGCACACCCCATCAGAAACCAGCCCAGACCCTGAAGGCATGGTTGTGCAGCTGCGGTGAGCTCTCGTGATCCATCCATCCATCCATCCCTCCATCCTTCATCCCTCCATCCTTCATCCATCCATCCATCCCTCCATCCTTCATCCATCCATCCATCCATCCATCCATCCATCCATCCATCCATCCATCCCTCCCTCCCTCCATCCATCCATCCATCCATCATCCATCCATCCCTGTATCCATCCCTCCATCCATCCCCATCCACCCCAGGACCATTCCCGTGCTCCCAGGCCTGCCCAAGTGATGAAGCTCTGGAGTCTCTCCCAGCTCTGGCCATTCCCATCAGCACTCCAGGCACCATTCCCTGGGTGTTCCTTTCGGAGCCGTTTACAGCTGGCACATTTTTAATGTGATGAATATGAATGCAACATTTATAACCACGTGCACCTAGGAGACTCTGAGGCACATCCCTCCTGCCCTGCAGGCACACAGCCTCAGCCTGGCAGGGGACAGGAGGGACAGGGGGTCCCTGCTTGGAGAGAGAAGGATGAGGATGTCACTGGTGCCTCTTTTGTGGAGCACGTCCCCACATCCCCGTCACTGTCACCACAGGCCCCTCTCTCCCCAGTCACGCACTTGTTTAGGCTCTGATCCTTTCATTAGCAATGGAAAAACGCAGGCCCTTACATCTGTTAGCAGGCATAATTCTAGACAAATACAACTTCTTATCAAATAAGCCTGCAATAAATGTTTCATGAACAGAACCCTTCAGTAGAACTCCCAACACTAATTTAATGAGAAGTATCAAATGAATTTTTTTTTTTTATTCTGATATCTCCCCTGAGACAAATGATACTTTGCAGGCCTATTTTTAACAAATGAATTATTGACTTAAACTGGCACAATTAATCACAATATAATGGGATCAGGGGATGTTAGAGGCTCATTCAGCACGGCAGATGATGAGTACTGACTCTTCCAAGAAATGAGGCTCTTTAATCACTCCCAGATTAACAGCTACATGCTTTCAAATTTCAATCACAGGGAACTGCCAGTGTGGAATGAGAAGGGCCCACTCCAGCAGGAGCAGAGGAAGCAGGAGGATTTCTCCCCCCACTGGAGCCCTGTTGGCTCAGAATGGGTGCCCAGCTTCCCTAGGGAAAGGACAGCATCTAAACTGTGCTGCATTCCCAAGAGTTCGGTTCCCGGACAGAGCTCACAACCCCTCAGGCTGTTTAGCACCTGCCCTGGAGGGAAAATCTTCAGGTTTTAATAGAAAAAGCACTTTTAAGGAACCCCCTCCTCACTAGGAGAATGTTCTCTGAAGCTTTTGGGTGTTCCTGCCGGAGGTGCTGCCTTACTGCACCCCACGAGTACCAAAGGTGTTGGCTGGGAATTGTTTGTTGTTCCTCCAGCTTTTACCCGAGAGTGTGGAATGGTCCCCACTGGGACTTCAGTGCAGGAGAAGCATCCAAATAATTTCCCTGACACAAACCCACCTCGGAGCGCTTCGGCAGGGAGAGGAGCCAGCTCTCTGTCCACTCCAAGCTGAGGAGGAGAGTTCCCCAGTCAGCTCTGCTGTGCCCACCATGAGGCTTCAGCAGCTGCACGTCCTCGAGCGAGGAGGAAACCCTGCAGCTCCCTTCTCCCTGGATCCACAGACGAGGGAAGAGCAGTGGGAAGGAGGTGGGGAAGGCAGCAGATGCTGTGGGTTGTGCCAGACTTCTTCAACAAGTCTCACTGTCTGCAGGGAGAGCGTGGAGGAGCCGGGATGGGAGCGAGCCCTGGCTGTGCCTGAACGTGCTGGAGCTCCTCAGAGCCAGCTCTGCCCTGCCATGGGGCAGCTCTGGCAGCCAAAATCTCCTCTCTGTTTGAATGTGTAGGCTGTGAGAAGGGCAGAGCTGGTGGGGCAGAGGTCCTGCGCTCCCTGTGCTGGGAGGAAGAGGAGGGATGCTCGCAGCAGCGCTGGGCTCGCTGTCATCTGCTGGTTCCATTTAACAACTTCTCACAACATATGCAGTTTACATCCCAGTATCCTGCACATGTAGGCTTTGGCTGGGAATATCTCCCAGAGCTGGGGATTTATGGCCATGCAACTGCTCGGGGAGGCGAGGAACAGGCCTGCCAAAGCAGGGGGAAGGAAAAGCCTTCTTTGTTCCTGCTTCTGGGTCACGTTAACCCCAGCCCTGCCGTGCTGCAGCGCAGGGAGTGCTGCTGTTCCAGCCCCACGCCTCAATTCCTCAAATACCAGCATCTCACACACATCTCCTTGGCTTCCACGGGCAGCTGGAGCTGGGCCTCGGAGAAGAGATCTGCTTTCAGCCAAGCTGTCTTTTCCTTTCTCTGCAGGCCTGGCACGACAGCAGGGCTGGCTCTGCCATCGCTGCCACAGCCCTGCAGCCCTTGGGGACTCTCCTGAGGCCCAGCAGTGCCAGCACAGACCCTCAGGGCAGCACGGGAGCTGCTCTGGGCACAACTGCACAGGCACAGGATGAGGAGTTTGTTCTTAGTGCTGCTCTCCTTCATCTCAGGAAAAAATAAATGGGAGAAAAGTTCAGCGTGGCACAAGAAGAGGATTGAAGAGACAGAGATTCACTTTGATCCTCTGTCCATCCTTTCAGTGGAGAATCAGAGAATCGTGGGATGGTTTGGATTGGAAAGACCTCAAAGCCCACCCACTGCCACCCCTGCCATGGCAGGGACACCTCCCACTGTCCCAGGCTGCTCCCAGCCCCAGTGTCCAGCCTGGCCTTGGGCACTGCCAGGGATCATGGGGCAGCCACAGCTGCTCTGGGCACCCTGTGCCAGGGCATGCCCTCCGTCCCAGGGAGGAATTCCTCCCCAGTATCTGAACTCTGTGCCTGTCTGAGGGAAGCTGTTCCCCCCTGTCCTGTCCCTGCTGGTGGCAGCTGCCCTCACTTCCCAGCCAGGACCCAGTAAAGCTGTGCTCTGCTGCTCAGGGCGATCAGACCTCAATCCTGAGGCTCCTGTGGATGCACAGTGAGGTTCACCATCCCTCCTTGCCCAGGGAATCACCTTGGGCCCAATTACCTGGGTTCTGGGCTCGTGGCCCCCGTTCCCTGCTCCCCTTGCCCAGCTCTGGCTGCTGCCCGGGGGCTGTGTCCTGGGGGATTTTCAGCTCTGATGAGAGCACAGAAAACCCAAGAGCTGCAGTTCCAGGACCTCCATTTCCCGTTAGGGCACAGCCGATAGAGCCCCGAGCACGGCAGCAATCTGTCAGCTGTCAGCTGGGGCACAGCTGGGGGAAATTCATTCTCCTGTGCAATTCCAGCAGCCTGGGGGTCCAACCCCAGGGAACACCTGGAGGGCATGGATCAGGTGGGAACTGCCCCTGGGGATTTCCTCACTGCCTGCTTTCCACAGCCACAAAATCAAAGTGCATCTAAGAAATGTCGGAGTTGTGAAATCGTGGAGTGGTTTGGGTTGGACAGGACCTTAAGGATCATCTCCTTCCATGGCCTGGGCAGGGACACCTCCCACAGGAACAGGGAGCTCCAGCCTGGCCTTGAACCCTTCCAGGGATGAGGAATCCATGAGATTTGGTTCAAGATCTACAATCTCATCTACAAGATGAGGTTTTCTTCTCTGGGAAACCTGTGCCAGGGCCTCACCAACCTCAGAGTAAAGAATTTCCTCCCTGTATCTAATCTAAATCTGCACTCCAATCTTGCTCTTTTTGGAGCTGTTTTCAGTGCACATAAATGAATAGATTTTCATGGATTCAGGAAGTGCAATCTCATTTTATACCCACAGGTAGCCTGATCCTCTGGAAGAGGAGCGGCCCCCTGGAAACAGGAGGGTAAAAGCAGCAAGAAGTCACCAGGATGGCTCTAAGAGTGACAGCATCTGTCACCAGGAGCCATTTCCAGGGAGGGCTTTTCCTTGGAAGGCCACCAAGGGTGGCTGAGGGTGGCACTGCTCCTGTCCTGGGGAATCACAACAGGAACCACAGCCATGCCCAGCCCTGGTTTGCAAAGGAAGATTCCCAGGCTCAGAGCCCTGGGAGCTTTCAGCCAAAATAAAACTGGGCTGTGCTAAGAAAGGGAAGCACCTTTATGCTCCTCGGGAATGTTTATGATTGCAACAGCTCAACAATGAAACCTCGTATTTTGTGAGAAAATTATGGTTGAAGTTGCTCCTGTGTGGAGAGAAATGACCCACATTCCTCCTTCTCTCTTAATTTTTTAATAAGCTGATTCATTCCCTGCATGACATCACTACACGTTCACACCGTTATCAAAAACATTAATAAAATATTCACTTGCATTTGTTTACCAAAAATGCCTTTTATGAAGATGAAATATTTCTAAAATCTGCTCATTTGTGTTTTTCACCAAGCAATATATTAAAAAAACAAAACACGATTCGTGTTGGCGAATCTTAAAGAATTTTGACAGCAGCAGCGACGATTTGTTTTGTGAAAATCGCTTTTGAGGGGGGAAAAAAGTGACTCTTTCAGATGCCACCATTTAATATTATCTATTTTTCACAAGAGCCTGTTCTGTGCGTGTTCTGTGCTGCATCCCTGGTGCCACCTGAGGCACCCGAGCACAGAGAAACACCTGAGCTCCCTGAGCGGGAAGTGCTGCCTCGGCCACCCCCAGATGCCAGCGAGGACAAATCCCTTCCAGCTCATCAGTTCTCCTCCTGCAAAGGTCTGGTCTGCAGGGCACAGGGGGTGAGTCGAGATAAATGCCAGGGTGGAGGTGATGTGCCCGAGCTCTGCGCTGGGTGGGTGATGCAGTGAGCTCCACACTCGTTATTCCATTGAGGAGTGACCACGCTGGGGTCTGAGAGCCCTGAGCTTGTGTTTGTGCCCTCAGTCACTCCTCAGGTGCCCCTTGGTCACTCCTCAGTACCCCTTGGTCACTCCTCAGGTGCCCCTCGGTCACTCCTGGGGCTCCCCCCTCGCGCTGCTCTCGCTGCTCCACGCACAATCCTCGCAGGAGCCGCTGGGCTCCACGAGTGGCCACCACCCATCCCACACTGGAGCTGCCCAGGACCTGGATGGGCACCCAAGGGACCTCGTGTGGGAATTGCTGAGGCCGACAGAAGGGCTCAGTCTCACAGAAATTGACTTAAAAACAGTCAAAATCTACCTGGGAGGAACTGCAGTCACAGTGAGAGCCACAGTGGTAGCCAGAAGGATCACCAGAGAAAGAAGATGTTCTGCACACAAGGAGAAGATGTTCTTGTTATGGAATATTTGTACAGGATTGTACAGGAAAGGACTTTCATATAATATGCAGCTAATTGCTTGCATAGCTAATTGTGTTGCTGTTTGAATGGTCACTGTTTTGCAGACAGCCCTGTCGGTGTTAGCTACGCTGCCAATCATTAGCCACAGTAATTGTGAAGAGGCATAGGAATAATAGCAGAAAATAACAAAAACTTTTGCAGCTTCGGATTACATTAAGTGTGGTGTGTCCATCTCTACTGCCACAACCTTGGGCTGCTCCTTGCCAGCCCAGAGCCATAGCTGGACCTTGGGCTGCTCCTTGCCAGTCCTGAGCCACATCTGGACCTTGGGCTGCTCCTTGCCAGTCCTGAGCCACATCTGGACCTTGGGCTGCTCCTTGCCAGTCCTGAGCCACATCTGGACGGTGCTGGGGGTGAGGTGGGAGCGAGGGGGCACAGGGGATTCTCCATCACCGTGGCCGCGGCAAGCGGGAGGGGGGAAGTTTTGCCACAGAAACCGCAATTACTGGTGGGGTGTTCCCCATCTTTTGATGGTTTTTGAGAAGATCATAACGGAGCACAAAGCCTCCCTTCCCCTCGCCCCCTCCTGCGAACAAACCGCTGCAAGGTGGGGCTGGGCGTGCGGGCACCGCTTGGCTCCTACAAACACACAACCTCTCCCTAAAAACCCGCGGAGAAAGCACATTTTGCTGACTGGCAGGTGCCACGGTGATCGATAAGGGCAGGGAAAACAGTTCGGAACCGCAGTTTAAGTTGCTGTTAGACAATTTGGGCAAACAAAGGCAAGTCGCCGCTGCCGGCAGTGAGTGACACGGGCACTGTCACACGGTGATCGATCCCTGCCGGCTCTTCCCAGGAACAGCTGTCCCCGGGGGCTGTGGCTGCACCGGGAACCGCCCAAGGATCAGCCTCGGGGGACTCGAACTCATCTGCGAGCAGGTGTTAAGTGAATTCCTCCAAAAGGACAAGATTCATTCTCTCGCCGGCTTTGGGATGAATTAGCACGAATTCATAATCCATAAATCCTGGTGGCAGCGGAACAGAATCCCTCCTGTTGTTATTTATTTTGAGATTTTCACTGGGGCAATAGCTTTACGTTTGACATTTATATAGGTCACAGTGAGCTAATAGCCATCTGCCATCTGGGGACTTTTATAATGAACATTGCAGAAGACTATGAAACAATCTCTGGCATTTCCGATCCGAGCAGAAGCTGAAATAGGGTTGATCTTTACAATATGCTCTGCTGTCTCTGCTCAGGTCTGCATTAGTCATTTGCCTGGCCTTGCTACACCCGCACACGCGCTCGCACATATGGGGAGGGTGGGTTCAGCGTTTAATACCAACAGTTAATCACCAGGCGCCTGAAAAACACCCAATACCTTCCTGCACGGCTGGAAAAGGCCCCGAGCCACCTGAAAATTCTGAATACACATCAGAAATATTCATGAGTCCCCGGCCCTCCCGCAGCACAGGCACAGGAGCATCCATGGGAAACCTCTCCTGCAAGGTCACAGCCTTCCCCGGGCACAATGCGCTCCCTGCTCCCCCAGAACACAGCCAGGCTGAGAACAGGCAGAATTCCCAAGGAAAACTCCTCTGGACAGGAGCTGGGGCACAGCAGGCCCTGCTCCAGCCCAGCCTTGAGTCAGAGCAGCACCAACCCTGACTCTTTCCCGGGTACCAGGTGCCCCCAGGGTTGGAAGTGGCCTCGGTAGGGGCATGGCCTGAAGCTCCTCCTGGGCAGGACAGCCCCTGCCAGCCCCTGCTGCTGCCTGGGGCTGTTTAGCCTGGAGAAAAGGAGATTTAGAGGTGACCTTATCACTCTCTACAACTTCCTGAGGGGTAGTTGTATTCAGATGGGGGTTGGCCTCTTTCACCAGGCAGCAGCTGACAGAAGAGGACACGGCCTCAAGCTGCGTCAGGGGAAATATAGGTTGGATATTAGGAAAAAGTTTTTTACAGAAAGGGTGATAAAGCACTGGAATGGACTGCCTGGGGAGGTGGTGGGGTCACCATCCCTGGGTGTGTTTAAAGAAGATTGGATGTGGCACTCGATGCCATGCTCTAGTTGAGGTGCTAGGGCATGGGTTGGACTCGATGACCATGAAGGTCTGTTCCAGCCCAGACATTCTGTGAATTCTGTGAGAGCACAGGGACACCTGCACTGCCCAGCACCTGCGGGCAATGTGCTGGGTCAGCAGCTCCTGCAGGAGGGCAGTGGGCACCGTGCTGGGTCAGCAGCCCCTGCAGGAGGGCAGTGGGCACTGTGCTGGGTCAGCACCCATGCAGGAGGGCAGTGGGCACTGTGCTGGGTCAGCAGCCCCTGCAGGAGGGCAGTGGGCACTGTGCTGGGTCAGCAGCCCCTGCAGGAGAGGCAGAGCTGGACAGCTTTGCTGACCTGTGCAAGGCTCCTGCAGGAGCTCTGAGCCAGCCCAGGTGTCCTGAATTTCGGGTCAGCACTCTGGGAGCAAGGCTGCCCCTGGTCCCTGTACCTGCACGGGGTTGGTGCTGCCCCGGGGCTGTGGGGAAGGCCTGGATGTGCTCAGGCACAGGAGAATATCCCAATATCCCATCTCAATTAGTCACTCTCCAAAAAGCCTCCTCGGGGGGCCGAGCTCCTTAATGCTGCACGTTCCTCCTGAGTTCCCCAGGCCTCCCCAGGCCTCGGGGTAATAAATTACATTTGTCTGTGCTGCAGCAGCAGCCGCAGCCTGTCCGAATCCTCCTCTCCATGACTCAACTCATGATGAAATGCCTATTTCCTGGTGCTGAGATCTGTGAAAATTGGTCTTTCCAGCCTCCCTCCTGAGGCTGTGCCTGGGCCTGGGGTCCGGGGCTCCCTGTGACCAGAGGAGCTCCTGCCCTGGCCCTGCCCGGCGCCTGCTCCTGGGGTGTCCCTGTTTGTATTTTGTCTCCCAAGGACAGCACGCAGAGCACATGTGAAACCCAATCTCCCCTCGTGGGGCTGTGGGGACAGGAACCAGGGGGTTCTGACCTGGTCCTGGGAGCACTCATGTTTCACAAAACTCTGCCCTGGCTCCTGCAGGCATCAATCTTCTGGGCTGCCACTTGGGCAGAGCTCAGCTGGTCCACGCTCAGCTGTGGCCACCAAAGCTGAGGGGCAGGGCAGGCTGGACAGTGGCCTGGGAGGTCCAGTCCAGCCTCCCCGGCTCCACTGGCATCCCCAGCAGCTGCTCCAGGTGGGCAGCTGGCCTTGGTGGTACAGCTGTGGGCAGTGACCCCTCGGCTGGTGCCACCTTGGGGTGACATCCTGGGCCTGGCAGCCCCTCCTGGCCCCACCACCAGCCCAGGCCTGGCCCCTGGATGTGATGGAGCTGCTGTGACAGGCAGGGCTTTGCCCGTTCCCCCTCCCACACCCCTCTGCCCACTCCGGGCACCCCTGAGCAGCTCTGCTGCCACCAGAGGCACAAAGAGACAAACTCCCCACAGCCACAGACAGATAAGGATCTGCCCCTGTGCCCCCAGGAGCGTGGTCCCCTCCCCACAGCACCCTCGGGGCTGCTGCTGAGGCGTCCCCAGCACTGCTCCTGGCACGGTTATCGATGTCTGTGTCAGAAGAGCTTCCAGAGGGTTCCATTCCCGCGGGATCAGAGACCAGGAAGGTGCCCGGAGCTCAGCCCAGGGTGACAAACCCAGGGGGGAGCTTCCCACGGCTTCACTTCAGGGAGATCCCTGGGAGCACAGGGCAGTGAAGGGTCAGGGTACATTTGCTTTGCTGAGTGTTTTCCTGCCCCTCGCTCATGCCCTGCAGCCCCAGCCCTGCCCCAGCCCTGCCCCCGCTCCCAGCGCCGCCTCTGGTGTCAATCACACCTATTTTAATGTGTTAACTTTCTAAATCCACTTTTGTGCTCACTTAACAATAAGCTGCTTTGATCAGGGTAATACCAGCAAAACCAACAAACCCGAGCCCCTCACCCCTCCCCTGGAGCGGAGCTCACCAGGCCTCGGCCTTGTAAAACCAAAGCAATTGCAGCCTTTAATTTTATTTCCTTTATTTTCAGGCCGTTAGGTGCTGGTTCTGATTAGGGCCGTTCTGAGCAGGAATAAAGCCACTTTAAATAAAAAAAACATGTTGAGCTTTGGGGGAGGGCGGAAAAAAAAAAAAAAGAAAAGCACAACCTCATCAATTGAGAAGGGTCTGGCAAAGCCCAGCCCAGCCCCGGAGCAGGGACACACTTCCCCCGGCCTGAACCAGGAGGCAGACACAGGAGAGAGCTGCTGTGGCTCTGTGACACCGCAAAGGGCCAGGGGACAGCTCAGGAGCAGGCACTGGGTGCTGGCTGTGGGCAGGAGTGCTGCCAGCCCCAGCGCCCTGCCCGTGCCCTCCCTCTCCGAGCAGCTCCGGCAGCCTGGGCTCCCTTCCCACCTCTCTGTCACTCCCGATTTTCTCCTCTCCGCATGTCAGTGCTCTCCCTGTGCCCCCGCAGACCCCACGACCTCGGGGTCCTTCGCCTCTCAGTGCCAACATGGTGTCAGAGCCGAGCTCCTGCTCCTCGGGAAGGTTCCGTGGGTCAGGGCTCAGATTCAGTTAAGGAGACAAGGAGATAAAAGCTGGAGCTTGTTCTTGGGGAAGAGTTCATGGACGTGGCCTGACTGAGAGTGTGCTGAAACCAGCACAGACTGCTGGGAATGCACCGAAATGCCTCACTGGGGTTATTTTTATCCATTTTTTTTTACCCTGGTTAGAGGAAGAGTGAAATGGCTGTATTAGGACTAAGACTAAAAAAATCCCCCTGCCTCTGGCTCAACCAGTTTCAGTCTTTTCTCTCTGGGAATTTCCAGCAGGACAGGATTTCACTAAGCAGAGGCTGGGCAGACAATGAGCTCCACGAACGAGGTGTTTCCAGGTGCCGGGAGTGACTCTGATGTCGCTGCAAAAACTCCAGCAGACATCAGAGAGCTTTGAGCGAAACCCTTTTGTGTTCTCTCCCTGATCCTCCTTTCTGTTGGAATCTGTGGCAGACACAGATGGCCTGGCAGCACCTCCAGGGAGTTTTGTGGGACTGGAACACCTCCCCAGGGCCCCGAGGGCGAGTCCTGGAGCCCCAGGAGCTCACAGCCCCGAGCGCTGGGCAGGGAGCGCAGCGGAGCAGGGCAGCCACACGCGCTCCAAAATGTTCATTTATTCCCCCAACACGGGAATCTCTGTCAGCATTTTGGAGCCTGGGGAAGGTCAGGACCCTCCGGAGCCGCTGTGGGTCCCCGTGGCACCCCCAGGCCACAGAACCAAGGGCAGGGCTGTGACTTCAGCACCCTCCCAGCCCCGCTGACCCCGAGAGCGAAGGCACCTGGAGACAAATCCCTGGGAATCCCTTCGGCAGCACTGGCAAAGGCCTCTCACGGTGCCTGCGCCGTGCAGAGGAGGTGGCTGCAGTGCCCGGTGCCACCAGGGCCACCAGCCCTCCCCTGGCAGGCAGGGTGACAGCTGCGAGCGCCCGTGAGTGAATAACCTAATCGAGCCATTAAAAGAAACAGAAGCCCTCTGCCCTGTTTGATTTCTCTCTATAATGATGTAAAGTGCACTTTAATGGAGTCAAAGTGGTCCTGGGCCATTCTAGTTAAGGCCGTTTGATGCAGTGCTATTGAGTCCCAGTGCTCGCCTTCATTACCTCCCTCCTGCATTGTACTCCAGACTTCCCCACAGCCTCTCTGCTGCCACAGCCCCTTGCCTGCATTTTGTCTACATAAATTAGACCTTGTGCAGCATATTGGCCTGTCAGGGGACTAGGAAGAAACTGTATATTGTTTCTGGCATTCCCGGGCCCTTCTGCCCCTGACATCTGCTGTGTTTGTGACAGGGAATACATTCCTGACTCATTATCCGGGCAAGCGGAATCCCTCCCTGACAGCACCATTAATCAGAATCAAGCAGTCCGGCAAATAAAAAAAAAAAAAAAAAAAGGGAGAGAGAAGAAGAAAAAGAAAGCAAGCAAAGAAAAGAGACAGTTCCTAAGTTTCACTTCTGTGTCATTCCGGTGTCTGGACAAGTAGCAATCCATCTTGCTGAGTGACAGCTCTGATGGATGGCATTATTTATGCTTTTGTGTATTAAAAGACAGTTCTGGCACTGGCTTGTCACTCACCAGAGATTTGAAAAAAAAAAAAAAAAAAGTTGAAATTTAATTTGAAGGAAAAGAGGGCAAAGATCAGAGGATTGTGGCTGGGGAGTTGTGCCCTGGAGGGACGGAGATTACAGCGGGAGGGGACAGAGGTGTGGGGATGGTGCAGGAGCACGGGGCTGCCCTCCCAGCCACAGAGATCTCTGTTTCCCAGGGTGGGTCGGGGTCTCCAGGGCTGACAGGAGCAGGTTTGATGTTCCTCGGAGGGATCATCACTGGGGGTGGGACGGGCATGTGCTTCATTGTGTGTCCATAATTTGTGTGTGCCTGCGTGCACAAACACCATTAGATATGCACATATGTATGGGGCTGCGGCAGGGGCGCTGCCCGTGCGCGTTTACACGAATTAATTTTAAACACAGGCTTTTTGTCCCAGCACATGCAGGGTACCAAACCCTTCCCTGAGTATCCACAGGCACACGAGAAGGGTCAGGTGGGCACCTCCCACACCAACAGCACATCCACGCTTCTCCTTTCTCCCTCTTGAGAGTCGTTTGCTCACGCTGTTTGTCACTCAGAGCACAGACCGAGGACAATATTCCTGCCCCATCCTGACCCATTCCTGAACTCGGCACCGCCAGGGATGCACATCCACATCCTTGTTTAACTCTGCTGCTGCTGAGCCCCGGGTCCCACACGGTGTGTGAGCACCACAGCGTGGTCAGGATCTCTGGGGGTACCAGGGGAGACCTGCAGGACTCCTTCACTTCAGGAACAAACACGTGAATGCCTCTGAAATTTGCTGATTCCGTGTATTAACGCTCCATGCTCAGAGTGAGCAGGGAACATTTACCTCATCTGGGGACTGTGTTGGATTTAGTAAAGGGCACTGTGGGAATAAGGCATTTCAAATTTAGGTGTCAGCATCAATTAATGATGTTTCCAGCCCTGAACAACACATGGTTTTGACCTGGGAAAATACGGAACAAGCAGAAAGCTCGCTCCTGTTATTTATCACTTTAGCTGGAGATGACCCATCCCTTGGCTATCGGGACAAACATCTGCTGCGGAACCCATCAGCCAGCAACGAGCATTTGTTCCTAATTAATACAAATTTGTTTCCTTCCCCAGTCCCAGCAGGTCCCAGGTCCCCTGTCCTGGGCTATTGGCAGGAGCAGCAGCACCAGCCACACCTCCAGGCCCTGACAGCAGCTCTGGGCTCTGCACACCCAGCCCTGGCTCTGCACACTCAGCTCTGGGCTCTGCACACCCAGATCTGGGCTCTGGGCTCTGGGCTCTGCACACGCAACTCTGGGCTCTGCACAACCAGCTCTGGGCTCTGCACACCCAGCCCTGGGCTCTGCACACCCAGCTCTGGGCTCTGCACACCCAACTCTGGCTCTGCACACCCAACTCTGGGCTCTGCACACTCAGCTCTGGGCTCTGCACACCCAACTCTGGGCTCTGCACACCCAGCTCTGGGCTCTGGGCTCTGCACACCCAGCCCTGGGCTCTGCACACCCAACCCTGGGCTCTGGGCTCTGCACACCCAGCTCTGGCTCTGCACACCCAACTCTGGGCTCTGCACACCCAGCTCTGGCTCTGCACACCCAACTCTGGGCTCTGCACACCCAACTCTGGGCTCTGCACACCCAGCTCTGGGCTCTGAGCTCTGCACACCCAACTCTGGGCTCTGCACACCCAGCTCTGGGCTCTGAGCTCTGCACACCCAACCCTGAGCTCTGCACACCCAGCTCTGGCTCTGCACACCCTGCCAGAGTTCCCTGCTGCCTCCAGGAGCGAGGTTGACTTGCAGCCTCAGCTGGGTCGTTCCCACCACCCTCCTGCACTCCTTTTCCAACCCGAGGTTCCCCTGTCTCCCCTTTCTCCCTGGGGTTTGTCAGAGTTTAGGGGCAACTATTCCTGACCCGTGCACTGAGCAGGATGGACACTCAGGGGATGCTGCAACCCAAATTATTGACTCAGAAAGGCCCAAGCCCCGGGCCAGGGTCACCGCAGGGCTGCTCCGTGCGGAGCGAGGGACTGAGCACTGCCTTCATCTGGAAAAGTTCCCTGCCAGGATGACATCACAGCAATCAGGGCAGTGAGCTGTCCCTTCAGGGTGTGAAGCTGCGGAATAAACCTTATTCTTTCAAGATGCAGAGCTTAAATTTCAAAGTGAGATGTGTGTGTAATCCCCTCAGGCTGCTTTGAAACCCCAGCCGGTGTTTGCAGAAGGAACCGGTCATTTTTCTACTCCCGGGCTCAGCAAGGCAGGGCCTGGGGATTGGCTTTTTTGAAATGTTGATACCATGAAATTGCAGTTGGCTGGGATGGAGGGAGGCTGCAGTTAGCGCAGAAATATGTGCAGGGGTTTCTCTTCGCTGGCTCGCAGAGGGAGAAGTGGGGCTGGTCAGCGCCTGCTCCTGCAGGAAGCACAATAATCATCACTCAGAGTGGCCGGGCACAGAGAGGGAGTGTCTGGCTGATTTGTCAGTCCTGCTTTAGCCATCTTCCTGGGACTGCCCTGGGAAACGGAGCCATCCCCGGCCGGGCTCAGCCACAGGAAAAGGTGCAAATGTTCGTGGCTGTGCCCGAGAAGATTTCTACCTGGTAAAGATCTGCCCCTTGATCTCCAAAGCCAAAGGAACAGAAGCTCCTGCGTTTGCAGCGGGGTGGTTGGAATGTTTAATTCGATTCTGTCGTCTGTCAGAACAGCAGGCGGAGGGGAGGAATGTGCTGGTGTCATATGGAAACCACGGCTCGATGACGGACAAAATTAAATCCTTGCATTTGGACATAAACCATGGTAACACAAAATATGCAGCGAGTCAGGCTTGCTTTGCGGTGCTGAAAACACAAGGCCCCACTTGGCAGGCTGAGGAGGGGATATTAGTCAGATTTAGACATGGTTTTCTTTGTTTTATTGAAGGATAAATAATTACGTGCTGAGATATTCCAGACTCATGTTAACACAGCTCTGTGTGAACCACAGCGGAGGATGCTGTGAGAATGGGAAGAACTCGAGGCCCTTTCGCCTACAAACTCTCTGGGAATTCTGGAAAAGTTTTGTGATTTGCTTCTGGAAAACAACCCCAAAGTTTGCTCACAACACACAGAATCAGGGATTTGTTTGGCTTGGAGCAAACCCCCGAATTATCAACTCCAGCCCTTCCCCGGCACTGCCAAACCCAGCGCCACAATCTGATGTGCTGATCTCCCTCCATCAAACCTTCCAAGCAGTTTCTTTCCTGAGGTTCCTGAGTTAGCAGGGATTCAGGGTATCCAGGTCTCCCTGAAGGGTCAGCTCTGGGTTCCTGCTCCAGCTGGGCACCCTGGGGACCCTGCCAGGCTCCCCACGCCCCTGGGCTCCCGGGCCAGTGCCAGTGGCCAGCGCTGGCTCACACGGAGAGACCTGGGGGGAAGTTTCGTTGTTGATGTGGGAGCATTTCTTACTTGATTGAGAGAAATGTCTGTGCAGAACAACAGACAGAAACGATTTGTCACAAGCCTTGTCTCTCCCAGTGCGAGGACTCTGACAGGGATTTATCAAACACACCCAAAGGCGCTGAGGGGCTCATGGTGGCACTCAGCAAATCCCTGCTCACGTCTCCTGTGTTCCACCAGCTCCCAGGGGCTGCTCCTGCTGCTTTCTGGTTTTTGTTTCTGTTTTCACCCCAGTGTGAAAAGCGCAGGAGGATCCAAGGTGTTCCAGCCCTGTCCCACAGCCACACTCCTCTGTTCCTTTACCTTGTGCATCCTCTTGGCTCCTCGGGAGCTGCTCTGGTTCTGGTTTGGGTTTTGACCACCCCTGTTCTCCCACCCCAGCTGCTGCTCCCAGAGTGATTTATGAGCTCTTGCACGGTGAAATCTGCACTTGTGGTGCCTGCCAGCACTAATGGAGCGCGCAGAGATCTGACAATATTGACTGATCTTAGTCACTCGCGTTTCTCTCTCCTGATCAGCCTCCTCCACTGCCAAAAGCATTTTAAAAGAAAAAAGTGGAAGGTGAAAGGCACAGAAGAAGATCTGGAACAGGCTTTTTTCTAGAAGAAGAGCTGCTCTGGTGCCTGCCCTCTGGGTCTGAGCTCTGCTTTGCACCACCCCCGGGCTGCTGCAGAGGCTGCTCCCCCTCCTGCACCGCCCTGTGCCCTCCGCGGGTGAAAGGGAACCTGTAAATCCCCGTTTGGAGAGGGCAGGGGAAGCGGTGTCATCCTGCAGGGAGGGGATGGGGCTCGGCAGCACAGGCACGGCTGGGGCTGGGTCTCACACCCCCCTGCCGCTCTGCTCCGGGGCTCTGCTCATTAGCAGGGCTCTGATTGCGTTATTGGAACTCCTGGTAAGTGGTTCCTTCGGCAGGGATCCAGCAAAGCACTTAGGCAAATTCATAAATTTATGTCCCATTGACTTCTGTGCAACTATTTATGTGCTCCGAGTGTCTTAAATGCATTTCCAGATTGGGCCCTGTGCTCTCTGCAGCCTCGTAAAGCCCAGGCTCTCCGGAGCCACGAGGGCAGGCTCCCATCTCCCCTCACCCCTCAGCAAGGCAGAATGAAACTGCACAAAATGCTCTTAAAAAACAGAAAAGTTTCAGTTCTGAGCTCCTAATAATTCTGGGGAGCAGCAGAGTTTTGACACATTAAAAGAAACACAAAAGCACGGAAGTGATGGCTGTCAACTGAGTTGGTGCCTCTGGGAGAGCCTCCTCTGGCCAGCAAGTCAAAACCGCCTCCCACCCCCCATTAAGGCAGACGAATTGAGTAGTTGGGAGCATCTTTGCATTAATCAATTCTTTTTCAGAAGTGCTAATTTCATTTCTTCCGGGCACCCCCGAGTACAGGAACGTGCTGCTCTCGCCCCTGTGCGATTCCTGCTCTGCCCTCTCCTTCTGCAGCAGCAGCACCACACATCCTCCAGCCATCAAACATTCCGAACCCCAGAGCATCGCCCTGCACGAAGTGATTTGCAGTCGGCTCGAGCCGCTCTTAATACAAGTGGTAATTTCATCAAACTAAAAGCAGTGGTGATTTATTTTTAATTATAATTACTCTTTCGGTGCAGGAAACGGAGCTGTGAGTGGGGTTTGCATTTCCTGCCCTGCACACGAGCTGCCCGCAGGTGTGAGCTCTGGGTGACAGCCCCTGCCTGCATTTCGGGGCAATCCTGCATTCAAAATGCTCCAGGTTGTGTCTGTGGCTGGAACAAACAGGATTTGGGGTTTGTCTCCGTGCTTTTGCCCTCCCTGACAGCAGCCAGGAGTATCCAGCAGCACATTTTGGAACAACAGCCCGAACTTTTCTCCAAGGAAAAAATCGCAAAGCTTAAAACCACAGCTTTGCCTTCCGGAGTCTCAGGGGTGGCAGCTCCAGAGGGAATGGCCAGCAGGGGCCAGCCCAGACCTCGCTGGGGTTTCCATCCCTGGGTGAAGCCCTGCCTGTTCCAGGCCACCCCTTCCCATCTTCCCCGACCGCGAATTTCATTTGCTGCCTGTGGAATATCAGCGAAGCTCGGCCAGGAGCTGAGGCCGTGGGGTGGGGAGGGAGGCACTCAAGGGCTCCACCTCGCAGAGCACGGAGATCAAACACAGGCTGACGTCTGGGAGTGAAATCCCCACGGGCCATGGAATGTGTTCCCCGAGCTGCAGGGACGCTCAGTTTTCCTCACCCCTGCCTCTCAGCACCCAGCCAGCACACTCCCCAGGCCCGTGCAGACAAGGTATTGCACAGATCATGCAGCCCAGGGAAGCACAGAAGTGATTGCAAATGTTCTAATCTCATTAATCTGCTGCTTCTCCCCAAAGATGCTCAAAGCTCAGGCCAGATCCTCGGCTGGCAAGTGAAGTAGGAAAGCACTTAAATAAGACCTTAAATTTAAGCTCGTGTTTGAATTCTATTTACCACAAAGTTCATTTGAAGATAAATTCATGCTAAAACAATATTTCTAAGCAAAAAAAGCCCTCACTTGAGCCAGTGCCTTTGCAATATAAACAGAACTAATCTGTTCTAGATGAGGATTTTCTGCTTTGGGGCCTCTTTCCCACTCTCCCGAGCCCCTTTCAACCAGCAAAGGGAATAGAACTTGTGGCTTCCATGCCTTGTCTCAGCAAACCAGTCCTCCTTGGATTTTGCATATTTAACTAACTGCTGGAAAAACCACAGTGAACCAGTTTGTCACCAGGACGTAACGCAATCAAAACAAAAATTGCTGTCATAATTAATTGAATCTGGTGCAGTGATTTACAGCCCCACAAGATCAGCGTTCCTGATCCTTTTTTCTTTCCCTGCAGTTACTTGGGAGCTGCAGGCACTGCCGTGGTTTAGGGTGTTTTGAGGATTAATACATCCAGGTAAAAATTAATATATCCGGGTAAAAATTAATGCATCCAGGCAGTATAAAACCGTGTGATGTCATCACCGCCATGAAAGCATCGCCCTTATCTCAGTCGTTATCACAGGCTCCTGATCTGAGAGGCACAATTCAAACCTCCACGGCAGTGAGAAGGTTCCCGACTGCGGGCGCGGTTCCCGGTGGGATGGGCAGCACTGCACACCCGCGGTGCCCCCGAGCCCCGCGGGCAGGGGGAGCCCAGCACGGCCTGGGCACGGCCGCGGTCACTGCTCGGACCCTGCCCGTGCGGAGCCGGACAATTGCTGCTTTAGCTTTTAGCCTTCTGGTGGTTTTCATTCCCGGAGTCAGATTTCCCATGCATTTTGTATAAACAAAACAATGTTTCTGTAAGCCTCTCTCTTGTTTTTCATTCCTCTCCCGGTAGAGTTCTGATGGACTTCGGATTTGACCAGTGGAACTGGAGAGGAGAGGATCTCCGTATCCAATCCACGGGGTTTTTGAAGAATGCATAAAAGCAGTGAAAAAAGTGAAGCTGTCCCTTTTCTGTGTCCACACTCGCTCTCTGTGTGTGTGTTCATTTCGTGCTCTCTTGCAGACAATCCCCGGGCACTTGGCCGCTCCTGCCGCGGTCACGGCACCGTCCCCATGTCCCCACGTCCCCATGTCCCCATGTCCCCACGTCCCCATGTCCCCTCCCGTGTGACAAACCAGCCCCGGGCCGTGCTGCGGAGCTGCCCCCGGGCACGGCTGTGCCTGGAGGTGCCGGAGCTCCCCGGGCTCTGCGTTAGGGCTGTGATTGCTCCTGACAGTGGCAATGGCAGCGCCGTAATGGGACAGCAGCACCGGGGCCCGCGGAGGCAGAGGGTAAGGAGACATTAATATGTGCAGTCAACTTCCATCTTGCACTCTGCGAGTGTGCTGGTATGAGTGGTTCTGACACCCTGAACACAAACCAGATGGCCCCTTTCTTACGCCATATCATGCAAAGAGAGATTTGAATTAATTCATGTAGAAATCATGACAATTCTGTTGCTGTTGGAACTCAGTATAGCGGACAGGGTGGCAGGAGATTATGCTGAATTTTTAACTTATAAAATACTAGTGACAGATGTCACTGCCTGTTCTCCTTTGTTGTTTCTCATCCTTTCTCCATCCCCTAGTGCCCTCCTGCCCTTCTCCAGAGCTTTACCTCTGGACTGCAATGCTTTAAAACTTATTTAAATACACTTTTGTGCAGAACTTTACACACCATGTGTACAGAAAGATCCATCAAGCCCAGAAGTGTGCGCCCGAAACATAAACACGGTGGGGCAAAGGCGATGTCATTTCTCAACCAACTCCACCTCCAGCCCTTTTAAAATCCCATCCCCAATCAATAACGTTTTCCTGGCCCTGGGGATCGATGGCCTTCAGCAGTGAGCAGGTGAGACCCAGGGAGGCAGGGATTCCTCAGCAAAGGGGCCACTGTCGCTGTCCCTGTCCCTGTCCCTGTCCCACTGTCCCTGTCCCTGTCCCGCTGTCCCTGTCCCTGTCCTGCTGTCCCTGTCTCCCTGTCCCACTGTCCCTGTCCCACTGTCCCTGTCCCTCTGCCCCTGCCCCTGTCCCTGTCCCGCTGCCCCTGTCCCTGTCCCGCTGTCCCTGTCCCTGTCCCGCTGTCCCTGTCCCTGTCCCTGTCCCGCTCTCTCCCCCTGGCTCGCAGTCCCGGCGCTGCCAGCCTCTCCCTCCATGGTGTGGCCACCTCGTCTTTCAGCACCCGAGCCGCGGCCAGGGCCGGGCCGGCGCTGGGGCCCTGCAGCCGCACAAAGGCCCCGAGGGCTGGCGCTGCCTTTCCGCTGCGGGTGCCGGGCCCAAAGCGCTGCCTCTCTCAGGGTGCCCAGGGCTCTTCCACCTCCTGCCGGGGCTGGCAGCGCTGCCGAGCTCTGCGGAGCCTTTCCTCCGCGCCCCCTCCCCTCTGGTTTCCTTCCACTGGGGAACTTTCTCCGCCATCCCCCTCCGAACCTGAATGAACACTTCTTTCAGTAATGGGTTTTTTCCACCTGGTTGAGTTGATGAAAGGTTTATGAGTTGACATTCAGCGCGAGGAGAACAAAGCGAGCGCGGGCTGTGCGTGCGCGGGGGCGGAGGCGGGCGCGACAGAGCTGCTGAAAACTTTATTACAAACCGAGAGGCGCTGGGAGCCATAAATCAGCAGGATGCTCCCTGCAAAGCCCCGGGAAGCTGCCACGGCACAGCAGAGGAGACGACACGAGGATGGGCACCAGTGGGCTCCAGTGAGTTGCGCTGGGCTGCTGGGAGGAGGGAGAGGAAGGAGGAGGAAGAGGAGGAGGAAGAGGAGGAGGAAGCTTGCTGAGCGCCCGTCTCTCACTGCTCCCACATCCCTGAGCCAGACAGGGACGTCCAGACTCCCCACCTCAAATCCCAGAAAGTGCTGGAAGGGATCTTAAACCCCATCCGGTCCCATCCCATGCCATGGGCAGGGACACCTCCCACAAGCCCAGGTTGCCCCAAGCCCTGTCCAACCCGGCCTGGAAATCTGAGTTCCAAAGGAGTTTCCAGAGGCAGGAACTGCTGTGCCTGGCCCAGCTCAGGGGGAAAATCAGCTTCAGGCAAGAAGCTGCCCCTCGGAGAGCTGCCCACGCTGCCCCTCCGTGCCCTGTCCCGGTTCCACCCGGGCAGTTCAGGCTCCGCTCGCGTTCCGCTCTCCCCAGGTGAGAGCCGGCAGCTCCTGCTTACCAACACGGAGCGGAGCAGCAGCTCGCTGCGCGCGTTTGCAAACACCGCACCCAAAACAAACAAACAAAAGGCTTTCAGCTGGTATTTGTTAGGAAACCAGCGTTAACAGGCTCACAGTTATGAAAAGCACCTTTAGCAACACGAGCGGAATGATTTTTGCTTTGCATTGCAGAGAAGGGGAGAAGGAGCAGAGCTGCCGCCAGCTGAGCCTGAGAAGGGAGCGGGAGGTGCATTGTCACCGCGGCTCCGGGGAGGGCTCTGGGGCTCAGACACGGCACCAACACCACCGCAGGATGTCCCCAAACCAGCCTGGATGACCCCAGGACCCCCCCACACCTTCGGCGGGTCGGGGCTGCCTCGAGGGGAACGCGAGCTCCTTCCCCACACCATTCCCTGGCTCCACGGGGAGCGCGCAGCATCCTCCTGCTTTTAATGTCACGTCGGAAGCGCCTCGGTTCCTCCAGTCCCTTCCAGCACCAGCCTCGGTTCTGCTCTAATTTAGCCGCTGTTAATTAGCGGTAGCTGCGCGGAGGTGAGCAGTGGCTGCGGGAGCAGGAGCCCTGTCCCTGGCCCTGTCCCTGTCCCTGGCCCTGTCCCTGTCCCTGGCCCTGCCGGGTCCCCCCCGAGCCGCACGGGTCCCGCCGCTCCCAGGGCCGCCTCTCCCCTCCGCGCCCTGCACAAAGGCAAACACGTTTTTCTATTTTAAACCCCGATCCGAGGCCACCGGCTGCCTTTGGAGCGCGGATGTCCTGGAAATGTCACCGCGGAGCAGTGTGCTCAAGAGATTAGAGCCGCTCCAGCTCGCAAATGACAGAGGACAGTCACAGATGTTACTGTAGCCATGGGGTCACACACAGTTGCTCAGGCTTAACTTGTTGAATTGCATTTAAAATTAAAAAAAAAAAAGAAAAGGAAAAGGGGCAAACGCTGAAAGACTCCGAGCAGCTGTGACTTTGCTCAGGTTTTATCCCAGATAAATAAATCTTTCCTCTGTGACAACCAGTAGCCATTATAAGCCTTGGAGAGACGGCTTTGAATAACTGAATTCCCGGGCCAAAATATGCTTGATATTTCCATCTTTGTTGTGCGTGGAGCAGTGGAAGGGTTAACAGCTGCTGTGCACGGGGATCAGCGTGGTGGGTGTGAGGCTCAGGGAACCTCTGCTCCAGCAGCCCTGACGACATTTCCAGAGCAGACTCACACCACAGGACGCTGCCATTTTTATGTGCCTCATTTGAGAGCTGCTGATTTGCAGATAGTGAGAACTGAGCAGCTTCCACATTTTTACAAAACCAGGTGCTTTTAGGTTGCACCTCTAAAATCAAAATCCGCTTTAAATCACCGCAGAGAGTCTTGGCTGGCGTCTAATTGTGCTTCTGGGCGCTGGCTCTGAGGAGCAGCCCGAGCCCTGGCCTAGATCAGCAGGCAGTGACATGCATCCCTCACACTAATGGGCTGCTCCTGGCTGTGCTGGGGAGAGGCACAGGGAAGGGCTGGGCAGAAGAGCCGAGATGTGCAGCGAAAAACCCCACAGAACGATCAGGTGTGACTGCAGCTCCAGCCCCAGCGCTCGGCGTTCATCACTTGCTCCTTTTCTGGGCTCTCACCTGCTCTGCGCTTCTGGAAGAGCAAAGTGCAGACGAGCTGGGATCTCTGATCAGCCCCGAATTCGTGGGGTTTGAGCAAATCCTGCCCAGGCAGGGAGAGCCTGGTGTTGGTTAGGGTCTGCCTGAGGAAAGCCAGGCAGAGGAAGAGACACAGATCACCTGGATTTTGGAATTTTTCTAAGCAAAAGCTTGAATCGAGCACTAGAGCCAAGCGCTGCCCTTCCAGGGCAGGTTCAGACCCAGAGCTGGGCCCTGGGCCTGTGCTGGTGGTGCTTCCATCCTGCCCTGGCTTGGCTTCCAGGGATGACTTTGCTCTGTCAGATGTGGCTTCTAATGACGAGCCCTCCAAGTGCCATTAGCGGTTTAAGCGAAGGGAAATTGAGCCATATAAATAGCACCACTTCACCATCCTCTGTTTACATTAGGCTGGATTTCCCTTTTGATATTTATTGAGGGAGACGCGGATTTGTTTGAAGATTCAGCTCAACTTGTTAAGGTTTTACTGGAGGAAGGAGTTCAGCCACTGGAATTGCCACGGGGAGGGAAGGAGCAGGCAGCCAGCAGTGCTGGGGCAGGACAGCTCCACCACACAGGCGCTGCAGGAGGGAAATTCTGGGTGTGCAGAGCCATGCAGGAAGGGCAGTAAAGCCTTGCAGCGATGCTCGGGAGCTGCTCCGGCTCAGCCCGGCCCTGCCCAGCCCTCAGGCACCGCAGCTCCATCCCTCCCTCACCCCCTGCTCACTCACAAGCCTGCAATCCCTCACGTCTGACAGCTCAGCCCCACAAAGCCTGGCGAGTTCAAAGCGCTCCCCACCTGGTATTTCCCTTTTACAAGCACGCAACTACAAAGTGCAGCTTTGGGAATGCTTTAACCTTTCTTTCCCACACGCCTGAGCCTTCCTGTGCTCGCCTCCCTTCTCTGCCCAGCTCTCCTTTCCCTGGGTACAGCTGGGATAATTCAGGTAAGGGGAGCTGAGGTAATTCAGGTAAGGGGAGCTGAGGTAATTCAGGTAAGGAGGGTGAGACAGGACAGAGCTGCTCAGCACTGGTGCCCCACTGAGTTTAAAAGAGGCCACGCTGAATAAATTGGAGGCCTGGGAGATTTTCAGCGCCCCAAAAACCTCCCCCAGAACCCAAGGTTCTGTTCACCAAGGGCTGGGATGGCGAGGAGCCACTGGAAGCAGCTCGGTTTGCAGAGGTTCTGGGAGCTCCTCTGGTGGCTCTGCAGGCTCTCGGGGGTGTGTGCCTGAGCTGTGGCACAGGAGGTTTGCTCTGTCTGGATCCAGCTGTGCTTTGCTGCATCTCACATCTCCCCAGGTAAATAAATGAAGAGCCTCCACTTCCCCTGCACACCGCAGTGTGTGTACATGAGTGTGATTTCCCCTATCAGATTCCTGTACCAAAACTGCTGTCAGGCTATTAATAATCTGGAAAAACACCTTGAAACTTGACTCAATGAGGGCACATTGCAAATGGGCTCTAATGGCTTTTATTCCTCATCTCTGTCACCTCAGATCTAATCTGCCATTTTCTCATTTTTTATCCTCTCTGGTCCCCTCAGAAATCACCCAGCAGCTCTTCCCTCGGGGCAGGGGGGCTCTGAGGGGTCAGCAGGGGCTTGGGAAAGGGAAAGGTCAGGGGTGTCAGGCAGAGTGGGGCAGAGCCTGGGACTGACACCAGATCCTGATTTTTTTTCTCTATTTTGGGGCCACCTCTGCATTTTTAGTGGGAACGATGAAATCTCTGCTGTCCCTGTGGCTGAGCTCACACCCTCGTGCTGAGCTTGGTGTGGAACATTTGCCTGAAGCAAGCACAGGAATCAAAGGCTGCTGAGATCCTCCTCAGGAAGAGAGGAGAGGAGGAAAGGGAGAGGCCACAGCAGAGCCTTACACAGCACTCAGGACCTGTTAAGGGCCTGTGGTCAGACTTCTAAACATTCTCATAATTCAGCGTTCTTAATTAGATATCACTACCTGTTTTAATTAGACGGCCTTCCTAATTACCTTTAAAACAATGGTCTGAGGAGCCCCGGGGGAGAGGCAGGAGGCAGCTCCTGACAGAAGTTGCTCAGTGTGTGATTCTCAGGGAGAAGCCACAAGTCCCTTTTCCCCTCAGCCACCTCGGCATCGCAATCTGTTTAGGAGTTCCTCCTTTTCTGTTTTATTTGGTTACGCAAACATTAATTTAAGGAATATTTCTCAAGCCTCCTGTGGGAATCCAACCCAATTTCCAGAGACAAAGCACGTGCAGAAATGACTAACATTTCTCTTTGAGGAGGGGAGGAGATTTAAGGCTTTTGACTCAAGGTTTTTTTTTCCCCCTCTTTCTTCTCCTTTCTTCTAAGTATCTCTTTATTCATCACTTTAATTACCTAATCGTAAATTTCTTTAGGGGGTTACTTAGAAAGAAAATTAGCATCAAAGCTTGGCAGTAAATTCAGGGGCTTTTGGAGCAGGTCCAAGCTGTTTCACCTGTGATTAATTAGATGATTTTTTTTCTTTAAGTGCCAGAGGGCTGCTGAGGTCTTTAAGCAGTTACATGACTGCTGGCAGCTCAGGAATTATGATTGATGCTCTGGGCTGGCATTTAGGACTTCTGCTTCTCTTTGGTGCTTGCCTGGAGAAGGGAGAGCACCAGAGCTGGAACAAAGGGCTCGGGGCTGGCCAGAGCTGGCTGAGCTCTCCCACAGGAGGGAAGGCTCTGGGATCATTTCCCTGCTGGTATTCCACAGGATTCAGAGGAGAGAAAGGGAGAGAGAAGCTCCTCCTGCTCAGGTTGTGTCCTGCAGAGTCACAATATCAAGTGTGCAGGACTTCTCTTTAAAGCTTTCTTTAAGGAATGGGCTGAGCCAAGGATGAGAACGAGAGGAAAACAGGACTAAAGCTTTAACCCCAACCCTGAAACCTGTAACAAAAAGACTTAAAAATTCACAAAATCTAATACTCCATTCTCGTGGCTCCAAAGGGCAAAGAATGAACCTCTTTTTTGTTCTGTTTTGTTTTGTTTTGTTTTGTTTTGTTTTAGCAGAAAACCAAACAGAACCAAACTCCAGACTGATCTGGCTCCTCCTTCTGGCTGGAAACAAAAATCCTGGTGTTCCACCGAAGGGCAAAGAAACCCAAACCAAGCCAACCCCTCAGCCCCCAGGTTCTCCGTGGAAGCTTCAGCAGAAGTCAGGAACATCAGCCAGCTCCAATCTCATCCCCACACAGCTCCCACCCGGGCTGGGACGGAGGAGCTGGGAAAACTCCTGGGGAGGGCGAGCCCAGAGCTGAGCCTGCGCTTCCTCTGCTCCAGCTCCAGCCCTTGGCTGCCAAGGGGAGAGTGCTCCTCGTGTCCTGCACAGCTCCAGGAGCAGCAATCCCAGGGACACTGCCCAGCCCCTGGCACCGAGAGGGACATGGGGAATGGGACAGGGGTGTGGGGAACCCAGGGAACAGCAGGGACAGCTTGGGAGAGCCAGGGAAGGGGAGGGAGGGATGGATGGATGGATGGATGATGGATGGATGGATGAGGGATGGATGGATGATGGATGGATGAGGGATGGATGGATGAGGGATGGATGGATGGATGGATGGATGGATGGATGAGGGATGGATGGATGGATGGA
>VZTN01024675.1:237678-339884 GCA_013400515.1 Erpornis zantholeuca | reverse complement strand
GATGGATGGATGATGGATGGATGGATGGAGGGATGGATGATGGATGGATGGATGGATGATGGATGGATGGATGGATGGATGGATGGATGGAGGGATGGATGGATGGATGGATGGATGAGGGATGGATGGATGGATGGATGGATGGATGATGGATGGATGGATGGATGGATGGATGGATGGATGGATGGATAACTGGATGAATGGAAGAGCCCTTCCCTCAGCAGGGCCAGCCCTTGCCAATTCTGGCTCAGAGACCTCCTTGTTCAGGCCCTGATTTACACCATCAGCTGTTTGGGGTTTATGTGGGCAGAGAAAAAGCAACTTTCAGACGAGAAACGAGCTTGGAGGGGCAGGGACTGCTCCTGCTCTGACACAACAAGTGTTGGACCTCACTCGGAGACAAAGCCTGAGCCCTGCTGACACCAATCATCCCCCAGAGCCAGGGGAGCTTTGCAGCCCAGAGCTGTGCAGAGCACAAACCACAGCCTCTGTGCCTTGGTGGTTTCTGCATTTCTGGCCCAAGCAATGCACGAGATGCTGAAGATTCCCAGGTGGCAGCTCCAGGGAGTGTTCGCAGGCACCCACACACAGACTCTCTCCCACACCTTTGCTTTTCACAGCTTGTGACAACAGAGATTATTCCTTGCTGGAAGAATGTGGCATTGTTGACATTTAAAAAAAAGGCAAAACAGGCCTTTGCTTTGCTTGAACAGCACAGGCTCTCTTGATCAGCTGTCTGAGGTGCCTCAGCTGTACAAAGCATTTAAACCTGTCTAACATCAAAAAGTAAGGTAAGACAAGTCACTTTGATGCTCCAGAGCACATGCCTAACATGATTATTGCAGCATCTTCCTGGTGATAATACAATTATGCAAAGGAGGCCTTGACCCATTAATGCTCTTACCTTTCCTAGGATTTCTGTGCCTGTTCCCTCCTTCCCGAGCAGCAGAACTGCTGGCTCAGGCAGAGCAGCTGAACAAAGGCTGCGAGGGAGAGGAGGCACCTGTGAACAGGTTTTGGTGTTTCTTGCACTTTTCTTAGTGCAAAATGCCCTGGCACTGCACAAAATCTGCTTAATATCAGAACACAGAGGCCCAGGCACGTGTGGTTATCTACAGCAAGCAAACAATAAGGGAGAAAAAGGGATGTGCCCCCCCCGTGCCCTGCTCGGACAGAATTACAGCTGGAAATGAGGGGAGGTTCAGATGGCGACGGCACAGAAACCCTGCAGGACCTTGGGGTGAGGATCCTCTGCAGTCAGAGGCTGCAAGCCCTGCCCAGGCCCTTCCTGCCAAGGCCCAGCTCTCCTGTGTGCTCACAATAACCTGTGCTCAGGCCTGGCCTCAGGCTCTGCCGCTGAGCTTGGCTGGCCAGAGAGTAAACAGAGCCCTCTGCACAAAGCCTTAGCTAAGTTTGCATGGGTGATTTTAGGCCAGAAAGCTCCTACCAGGAGCTCAGCTGACTGCCTTGGCTCGGGCTCAGGCCTGCAAAGGGCTGGCAGGGGAGAGCTGAACGCTTCCTCTGCGTTCTGTTTGCTCCAAGCACGGCTCACCGAGTCCTGCTCGCAATCTGTCCCGAGCTGCAAATGTATGATCAGATTGTTCCAGGGGGGACGAGTCCAACACATTAACGCTCAGACCTGGATCCAAACCCCCAACTTCCCCAGCACAGACATGTTTCCATCTGCAGCTTTGCTCCAAGTCTTTCTCTTGCTTCTCCCTGGCGTTGTTGAGGGGAGCTCCCGAGTGCCCCACGCTGAGCCAGCCCCGGCTGCTCCGGCTGACAGCGATGCTGCTCCAGCCCCGTGGGCAGGGCTGGGGTGCAGCAGGACACCTCACCCAGAGCCAGAGCTTTGCCTCTGCCACCCCTGCTCTTTTCTCTTCCCTCAAGAGGCAAAGTGTGAGCCCAGCTCTGCCCATTCCCCCGAGCAGGAAAGCTCCTGGAGCATCCCCTTCAAACAAAGCCTCTCTTCCCCTCTTTTCCTGTCTAAACCAGAAAAAAGGACCAAGACCTTATCCCAGAGCTTCAGGAATCTGTTAATTGGCTTCCCAGTAAAATTACAGCGCCTCTGCTGCCTGATAATGATTGTAAATGACAGGGACTATCAGGTTTACCTTGTGATGTCCCTGGGGAGCTTGCAGTTAGTTTAGTCTGAACTCTGCGTCAGCTGTTTGGGTTCCTTTCTTCTCGGCATGTGGTATCTGGACTCAAGCTGCAGACTTTCAAACCTAATTAGTGTTAGGGGAAAGAGAGAGAGAAAAAAACACCAAACACCATCACTCTCCTCCCTCAGCTGACTGTAACATACAGGCAGGGCCTGATTTATGGGACAAGTTCAGGGGGGATTTTTTGTCTGGGCTTTTTTTTTGTTCCTTTCATGCTTATCAATCCAATGTCTTTGGCTCAAACTGCAAAAAAACCTGAGTTTCAGTGTGCTGGAGTCTTTGAGCTCTGGGAAGTTCCACAGAGAATACTGAGGCTCGGTGGACTCACCATGGTTGGTTCTGTGGAGAGCTCAGCAGAAACTCCATTTTTTGCCCTTTCCCTCACAGAGAGAATATTTTACTCTCCTAAATGTTTGCCGTTGAAACTTAACAACTCTGTTAAGTTCTCAGTCACACCTCAGGTTAATGCTCACCCCAATTCAAACTGCCCCCGCAAGAAACAAAAGCACAATTTATTCACAGCCTGCACCATTTTCCACTTCCCAGTCTCTCTGCACTGGCACCGAGGTGTGTCTCACCCATTCCCTGCTGGGTTCCTCGCTCCCACCCCACCCCAGGCGCTCCAGCTGCTGCTGCAGATCCACGGGAGGCACCTCCAAAGCACCCACAGCCCTGGAAGTGTTGGAGATGATTTGGTCTCAGTGACTGATGGCATGTGCAGAACTTTCTGGAGTGCTTTCGTTTTGCTCAGGAATGGGATGCACATATTTCAGATGGAGCTAATTAGTCTCTGGAGCAGATGCTGAAAGACGGGACGAGTTTTTTGATTGCTCAGAATCTTTAAATCAAGAGTGAAGTTCTCTCTAGGAGAGCTGAAGGTGCAGCATCACTGAAATCTTGACATGGGAAGAATCAGTGAGTAGAGCAGGTGAGAGGAGAAGGTTTGCTCTCCCTGGAAACTCTCTGAAATCCCACCAGGACTCTTCCATCTGTCCCTGTAGTTCCCATATTCTGAAAACATCTCCCTGTGCCCTTATCTCAGCCTGTATCTTTTGGAGAAAACCCCACTGTGCTTCCAGTTCAGATTGAAGGCAAAAAAAAAGGCCTGGAGAGCCACTCTCTCCCTCTCTCAATCTCTTTTTTTTAAACTCTAAAATTGTTCCCTCTGCCTGCAGTGCATCAAATAACTTCTTTCCCACCCTTCCTCCGAAAGCTCATTTCCTGCACTCTGTGGAATCTGTCACCTGCATCTGCCTGAGCACAGGACCCAGGCGAGCTCGGGGAAGAATGCTGTAACTAAATCCACGCTGATCCCAAATCCTCTTACCTACATCTGACCACATTGTTGGGCACAGGCCTATAATGCTGTTAGAGTAATTCCCAGTCTTTTAAAGTCAGGAGCTATAGTCCAGGCTGATGCAGGAGTGATAGAGCTGCGGGGGAATCTGCACTTTACATATTTAACAGAAGCGTGCTGAGCTCTTTAACATATCATTGCTGTACTTTTTGACATCAAAAGGATTGCATTTCCATACTCGGATGAATTAATAGGATTTGCATGTCACCCTCATTCTGTACTTTCTTTGCTGAGTTACACTGCAGGAATTTGAAAGGTGGGGAAGCTGTGGAGGTGTGCTCGTGTGTGTGTGTGAGTCCTCGGGAGCAACACTCCGGGATGGGTTTGAAGCCGACTCTGAAGGAGCAGAATTCCTGTGCCGTGCCCAGGAGATGTTTCCTTCTTCCCCAGCTGATGTTTGGTGGCAGCCCCAGGCAGCAGCATTCCTGGGAACACCTCTGCACACAGAGGCCAGGCTGAAATCTGCTCCTGTCACCACTGACCCTGTGCTGCTGCCGAGGTTTAAAGGCTCCTGCAGAGCTCGGGAACCCACGGCTGGGTCAGGAGGGAATTCAGGGCTCACCCGAGTACCTGAGCCATGGGATGGTGCTCACTGAAATGTTCTCTGCCCGTGGAGACCCCGGGAGCTGTTGAAGCAATTGGCAGTTCTGCTCCAGCCTCCGAGGAGGACATTCCCCTCCCAGCTCACAGCTCATTCTGTGCCACCCAAACTCCTCTGCTGCTCTCGCTCCAAGCTGATCCAGCACTGCTGCTCCGGGAGGGAGTCCTGAGAAACTCCCAAAGGAAGCCAGAGGAGAGGATTCTGGGCTGCTCTAGGCTCCCTCCCTGCCTGCCCTCCCCTGCACACACCTTGTCCCTGGCACTGCCACTGCAGCAGTATTGGATTTCTCCCCATGTTCCCTGGATTTCAGGGACCAGCCCTGAGTGCCCCTGTCCTCTGCAGCAGAGCTGAGTGCTGACCATTCCCGGACAGACTCGGAATCCTGTGCCTGAGTGAAATTTTATCCTTTCAGACAGGTCCTGCAATGTCTGGAGTTACTTTTGCACCGAGGGCGGCAGTCATTAATTACCCTCTGGCTGATTGACATATCAGCGAGCAGCAGCAATGTAATACTTTCCTAACGCTGCAGCCTTCCCAGGAAAGCGTAACTGGACCTGACACACTCATCCTGGACAGCTTATCCCTTGTTTTGTGTTATCCCAGGGCTCTGGAAGTGCCACGCCAGCACTCTGCCCTCGGCCCCGAGCAGGGTGGGGAAGGGGAGAAGGGGAGGGGTGGGGGTCCCACAAAGGCGAGGTGGGAATGGCAGCAGAGAGGCTGAGCTGCTCCTCCCGTGCCAGGATCCCTGCTGAGCTCCAGCGAGGTGTGACCTGCCCGGGTGTGACAGCATCGCTCACTGCTGGCACCATGGTGGCACCGGGGTGGCACTGCCAGGTGCCCTCTGTCCCTGCAGGTTTGGTTTGAGATGTCGGAAATAATTCACCCATTTTGAAAAAGAAAAGAATAATCTCATCTCTGCCCCTCATTTCCCTGAATTAACAGAAATCCAGCTGCTGCTTTCATGGGCTCAAACTGGGGTCAGAGTCCCTCCCACAGCCAGGGACCTCCACTGGCTGAGAGAGCCTTGCAGAACTCCCTCTGCTCCGAAAGCGATTCCTCCTCAACTTCCTCTCCCATTTTCAGGGAATTTCCTGGGGGCAGCAGGGCCCTGCTGTGCTGCTGAACTGTGCTGGGTGAGCCCTGGCACTCCAGCACTGCCAGCGAGTGCTGATGGACGACAGCAGAGCAGCAGGAGAGCGAGAGGGATGGAGAGCAGGAGCCCATAACTTCCCATTAACAAATAGAGAGCGAGCACAAGTAACTCCCTGAGTGATGACTGATTCCTGGCGTGTCCCCTTGGGTCAGGAAGCATTTGAGTGCATCATTTTTAAGGATGACTAAAAGTAGCCACAATCACGAGGCTGTTGCTGCGCCGCTGCCTGCCGGTGCCATCCCTCAGCCCTGCCTTCCCAGCAGGAATATTTCACCCACCCGGATCTGAGCCTGGCCCTGCCCCTGCACTCATCCCTGGGGCTCTGAGGAGCTGTGGGCACAGCAGAGGAGCCACCCCACTGCTCCCCACCGTGCTCTCCACCGTATCTGCAGCATCCCTGTTTCCTTACAGACCACGCTGCTGCTCCTCCCCAGCTCCCTGGCTCCTCGGGGCGAGAGTTTCTTGGATTCTAATCCATAGTTCCTGAGAAATCACCATTTATGAACTGCCTCTGAGCCCAGTGAGCATCTCACGAGCTCAGGAAACGCCTGACACGTGGAGCTGTGCTCAGCTCGGCGGGGCCCAGGCTGAGCTCAGCAATTAATGAGCCTGACTAATTGTGAAACTCCTACCAACACCCCTGGGGAGGGACTGCACTGAAGGTATAAAGGGTCTGAGTTTCTCCTCTGGCCAGGTCAGGCAGCAGCAGAGCCAGCAGGGTCCTGTCCTGTGGCCGAGGAGTGCCAGGCCCTGCTGATCCCTCGGGGACATGGGGACTGACCTGGCACAGGCAAAGCTTTGCCCCTCTCGGCTTGTTCCGAGCAGTGGGCACAGCACTGAGCTGTGTTTGTCCCGCTCAGGGTCTACCAGAGGCACTTGTGGAGAGCTTGTTCAACCCCAGGCAAGCTCCAGCTGCCTTTCTTTAGCTGTTTGGTGCTTCCAGGTTTGAAATTCCTGGGGTTACTCTGCTTCCCAGCCCATCCCCGTAAATCTGAACACATTTCCGTGCTGCTCAGGAGGGCAGGGCAGCAATCCATGTGCTCAATTTGTTATTTTGTCAGAGATCTGACACGGCTGAAACCCGAGCTGTGTCAAGGATTGCAGATGTTTTCCCTCTGCTGACACGCCACATCCTGGAGGGAGCTCACAGGGCTGCAGTCCCTGCCTGGAGGTGTCACCTCCAGTGCTCGGAGGGGCTGAGAACTCCTCTCTGGTGTGGGATGCAAGCTGAGCACTCAGCCTCCTCTGTGCTTCCCAAATCCCCACCGAGAGCAGAGCAGGGCCCGAGGGCAGCAGGGATTTCATGTGGACAGAGCTGAGTGCTGCTCACTGCTCAGCTGATGGAGCAGGCTCCAGTTTGAACTCTGTTTTTTGGGATTTGATCTCTGACCGTTAAATCTAAATTTTGCCTTTGCTACCTGGCACAGTCCCTGGGGCCTGAGTGTCCATGCTTCCATATTGCACAGGCTGGGAATAAAGTCAAAAGATGGAATCCCAACTCCACTCAAGATTTTGCCAGAAATTGAATTTTTTTTGCCAGTTGAGACACTGTAGAACGGAGGAGCATGGGAGTGATGGAGATCAGAGCCCCTGGCAGGTCCTGGAGGGGCTGCAGCTCCAACTCAACGTTTGGCAGACGATGAACTGCCAAAAACCCTCGTGGGCAATGCCAGGCATCAAATCCCCCAGAACAGCAGCAGGAGCCCTTCCCAGGCCGAGCAGGGCAGCTCTGGCTGCGAGCTGGGGGCAGCAGCTCAGTGCCTGGCATGAATCATGGCCTTGTTGTGCCTGCCCTGGACGGCAGCGGAGGTTTGGTGTCTGATCAGTGCCCGCATACCTCTCCTTGTGTCAATATTTTTGCTGTGGAACAGTACACAGCTTTCTACCTGAAATTTTACAAACTGGCAGGGTACTATTACAAAAGATTACTTAATTGCAGATTACTACTGTACATTTGAATCTCAGTATCTTATTAAGCTGTCAGCTTTAATTACCATTATATGTTTAGATTATGCCACAGATTATTTAGTTCGGTACCTTGGTTTGCCAACCTGTTTGCTTGGTGACATGACAGGGTGGTAATTACAGCATTACTGGAAAACCTAAATTTTTCCATGGGAAAGAGGAGAAGCCCTTGGCAGCATGGGTGACCCCACAAGTGCTGGTTCCTGCAGGGGTAAGCAGTGCTCTGGTTCTCTCAGGCTTCCCCACCCTGGGGGAAGGGGATGTGCACAAGGGGCTGGGGCTTGTGGGCTGTGGAACAATCACAGGGAATCCCAAACCCAGCTGAACTGTGGTGGGTTTGGGCTTTGTTACCATCCTCACATCCCTCCCCAGACACCTGGAGTGCCCCCGGGGCCTTCCACCCCAAAGGCTGTTTTCCATCGTGGCCAGGATGTGGAATGCCCAGGTTTTGTCTCTCGAGGCAGGATTTGGATGGGCAGGGGCAGAGCACACCCAGGTCCCTGCTGTGCCATCAGCAGTGCCCACCCCTAACCCGGGAGGAGGTGATTTCACACTGGCAGATTTAATGGCTGATGTGAAGAAGTGCAGCCTCTGTCTCAGCCTCGCTTTGCACATCCCTTTGGTTCCCTGATCACATCCTGTGACCCACACTGCTCTCCTGCCTGCAGCACCCTCAGTAAATCTGAGCAGCAGCCTGACCTGTGCAGCCAGAGCTGGGTCACACTGGGGCTGCACTCAGCTCCTGGAGAGGCAATCGCCATCCCCGAGCCCGAGGTGCCAAGGGGAACACCCAAAGTGGATAAAGCAGGGCAGGCTCAGGAGCACAGCATTTCACCCACGGGGGTGAGACAGGGCTGGGGGAGCAGCTGGGGGGAGAATGCCCTGCTCTGCTGTGAACCCCTCTGGCAGAAACACCCAGGCAATGACAGGAGCTACCTGCATTGTGCCTTGCAGATTTAAACCTGTGGGAGTCCTTTTCCTCCCGTGCCCACCTCCCCGGGGGAGGAGGGAGGAGATCTGCGTGTGAGCTGGAGCAAAGGTGCCAGGGCAGGGATGTGACAAGGACACCCCCGGGGAGCAAAGGTGCCAGGGCAGGGATGTGACAAGGACACCCCCGGGGAGCAAAGGTGCCAGGGCAGGGATGTGACAAGGACACCCCCGGGGAGCTGCCCCAGCAGCCTCAGCTTCCCCAGCCGGGCCCAGGGACAGCCCCGGGGCGCTGCTGGAAGGACACAGAGCCAGCCAGAGCTGCCACTGCGAGAGAAGCAGGGAGCAGGAGCTGGGGAGGGCTGAGGGACAGCCCTCGTGTCCTGCTCGCCTTCTACAGCTCCAGGTACTCCAGCTCCGAGGGACAGAACCAAACCCCCTGGGGCAGGGCAGCGATGGAAGGGCTGAAATCTCCTCCCTGCCCCGAGTCTCTGTTCCACACCCAGGTATAAAGAGGCAGGGTTGGTACAGGGTACAGCATCTCTATCTGTCACTGCAGATGGAGAGACACAAATTATGGGTATAAAAATCCATACTATTTACTTCCTCTCTGGATACAATCACAAGAGTTCTATACATCTTTATATTTATGCAGCAATAAATACATTAGATAAAAGTAA
Organism: Erpornis zantholeuca; assembly: GCA_013400515.1. Classification (NCBI taxonomy): domain Eukaryota; kingdom Metazoa; phylum Chordata; class Aves; order Passeriformes; family Timaliidae; genus Erpornis; species Erpornis zantholeuca. Next base: position 331,036 of record VZTN01024675.1, on the reverse strand, counting down.
TCTATTCAAGTCACAATTACCTCTTACTCAAATATACCTTGTAAGGAATTTGTCTCCTGTTCTGATGCTATATGCTGTGTACTGGTATTATTTTGTCTGGTTATTATTAAAAAAAAAAACCCATCTCTGCCTCACTCTAATCTTTTCCTTGGCACAGCCATTGTTTTAAAAGCCTAGAATGATAATAAAGTATAGGGGAAACACTTAGGAGAGCCATCCATTTCTCAGCCCGTCCTCGGTTAATTAATACTCCACATTCTCCAGAGGAGAAATCTCAGCTCCTTCGCCAAATTAAGGAAGGAAGAGATGCCATAAATATTCTGCTGGGCTGGATTTGCTTCCACCGCAGTTCTGTGCTCCAGCTCTGCATGCCTGGAGCTGAGCACCCTCTCTCCCTCCCCAGCACCGAGGAAAAGGAATTGTTTTTCTGGGGGCTGAAGGGGCCTCCCCTCACTGCTGCTCGGACAAATGACCCTGCAGACCCTGCCCTGGGGCCAGGGGGGCATCACCTGGGGCTGTTTCACCTCCAGCCAAGGGCTCCTTCCCTGGGCTTTCCCTCGGGGCTGGCAGCAGGAATCCCTGCATTCCTCGGAGCAGTGCTGCTTACACTCCTGCCTCCCACCCTCCTTGGTCCTTGCAGCACCCAAGTGAAGCCAGAACTCTGCTATCCCAGCTCCTGGGGCTGTTTGGGATCCCAGGTTTGAGATTCCTGCCTTCACTCAGATCCCAGGTTTGGGATTCCTGCCTTCACTCAGATCCCAGGTTTGGGATTCCTGCCTTCACCCAGAAAGATTTCAGCTTCTCCTTATCTGTGTAACCTCTGTGGGTCGGGGAGGGTGAGGGTGAGGCTTTACACAAAAAGAAGCATCTCCCCTTTAAGTGTTTGGGTTCCAAGTGTGGCCCTACAGCAGAGAAAATTTCACCCCTGCTGGCTTCAAACGTCGGAAATTAGAACAAGGCAGCAGCAGCAGCTCAGTGCCAGGAGCTCACTAACGACTTTGGCCTGGTGGTTTTTTCCTGGCTAATTCCCCACAATGTTCCCTCCTTGGCAGCTTTATTTCCCAAAGAGAAAGCAGGGACTTTGTCAGGGAGAAGTTTCTTGATGAGAGATTAGAATCATAACCAAATTAAATGATTGTCTCTAACTAATTAGATTAGTTTAAATTGAATAATGAAACCTTTAGCTGTATTTAATGTAACATGCCCGAAGTCCAATGATTAGTCTGCTGAATGAAGCTAAACAATTAAAAACACAATCTATTTTATAGCTTATTTTATAGGAACAATTGGAAAAACTATTACTGCTGAAATCTGCAGAGGAAATGCACAATTACGAGCCTGAGAGGAGCAGGCAGAGCAGGGAATGAGCAGCAGGGCCAGGTGAGGCAGCAGGGAGGACCTGGGCCTTCCTCCCAGCCAACTCTGCCCATTTCTCACTGCATTACTGAGGCCAAGGGGGGAAAATACCTTAATTCCCAAACATGGATCGATGTTAAAATAATAGAAAAAAACCAGAAATATTTAATGTCACAGGTAAAAATCAGAGGATCAGTTTGTGATATGTGTTTGCATGGCCATGGAGGAGGAGCTCTGTAATGTGCAGCCATGCATCCTTTATCCATCCATTATCCATCCATTATCCATCCTTTATCCATCCATTATCCATCCTTTATCCATCCATTATCCATCCTTTATCCATCCTTTATCCATCCATCCATATCCATCCATCCCTCCATCCATCCCTCCATCCATCCATCCATCCATCCATCCATCCATCCATCCATCCTTTATCCATCCATCCATCCATCCATCCATCCATCCATCCATCCATCCCTCCATCCATCCACCCATCCATCCATCCATCCCTCCATCCATCCATCCATCCATCCATCCTTTATCCATCCATCATCCATCCATCCATCCATCCATGGATCCATCCATCCATCCATCCATCCTTTATCCTTTATCCCTCCCTCCACCCTCCCATCCCAGGTTTCACGACCCAGGGAAACGCTGCCATGTTCTGACCAAGCCCCTGGGAGTGTTTGCACCTCGAAGCACCCAAACAACTTTAAAAAGGAACCTTTCAGACACCTGAAGCAGAGCCTGGGCCTTTGGCGAGTGCCCAGACTCACTCCCAAAGATGCATCTCAGGCTCCCAGGCCTTTGAGGCCCTGCCTGAGCCGGAATTGTGGTTGAACAGGAAGATGCTGCAGCAACACCAAGTGCAGAAGCCATTTTTGCCCTGGTTCCCTTTGCTGCTGGTGCTGGCACAGAGCTCCCTGCAGAGCCTGGCCCAGCCACGCACACGAGTGGCACAGCAGTGAGGAGCTGGGACACATCAGCACTCAGGAGCTCTTCCCTCATGCAGACCTGCCTGTAAGATCCTTCCAAACATCACTCCTGAAGTCCCAGAGCTGAGCTCCCAGCCCTGTTGGGATGTCTGCCTGTTTGGAGTGACTAATCCTGTTTTGGAGGTTGCTGGGCAATAGGGCCCTTTTATTTGCTCAGGAGGAAGCTGCAGCATTTCAAGCAGCATGAATTCCAGCCTGCTACAAGTCTCCCAGCTGGCAGAACAGCTTGAACATTCTGTATTTTTGATGAAATCTTTGATCACCTCATTGCAAGATCTGGTTGCCTACTCTCAGCTCTCTGGCAGCTCTGAGCACAACCTGCCATTTCGAGATGGGGTTTGTTCTTTTACGGATTAGGCGCATTAAATAAATAAACCAAACCGTCCTAGAGATCTCCTGATCAATAATGGCACGGGCCCAGGGGCCTGGGAGCACAGCACACAAAATTCCAGGGTACAACCAGTGTCAGTCAGAGCTTCCTGTGTCCATCTCCTGGGGAAGGTGCCTGCCCTGCTTGGGTTGAGCACAGAAGGCATCGCTGCTCCCTCGTTACCTTGGAGATCCTTCTGTTCCCAGGTTACCACCTAAACCACAGGGAAATATGCCTGTGGAATGAGCAGTGGAAGCTCCAGCTTGCTCCCAGAGAACAAGAGGTGAAGACCCCAAAAGGAACTCCCAAAACCAGCAGAGCCTCGTGCAGTGTGGCAAAGCTGACAAAGCATTTGCTCTCTGACCTTAGCTATTTCTGTTTCTCTGTGTGTTCTCTCGAAGCTGTCCTGTTCTAGGCCTTGATTATCTTGTGCTTCCCGTGTCTATCCTGTTCTTGTTCAGTGTCTGAAGGTTGTTTGCCTCTCTTCATGTTTCTTTTCTTGTGACTTTCCCATCCAGGTTCTCACTGAATTTTCCCAGCTGTATGCTCCTCTCAGCTGCATTACAAACCAAATGCCCATTTTCCTGTAAAAATTCCTCTGCACAGCAGCACCTCAGCCTGGGAACATTCCTGCAGGACCCAGGAGGACTCTGCTGCTCCCTCCTTGGCCAGCAGACCCCAGGACACAGCGAGGAGCTGCCCAGCCTGGGACAGCCCTAGCAGCTGAGATCCTCTCTGAGGTGCTCTCCTTATCTCGTGTCTGTAGTAGCAAGGAAGAACGAGGTTGTGTGAGTCACACATTAACCATGCCAGGATGGGGAAAGGGTTGTGCGGTGCAGGAATTCCTTTGTCAGTGTCAGCTGAGACAAACATAAGGAAAAATATACTGCAAAGTGTTTCCTTGAGTTATTGTATCAGCTGTGATGTTTATCGCTGCTTGGACTCCGTCCCGAGGATTATTTTAAAGAATGAGTTCTTCAGTAGGGACCTTCATTGAAGCAATATTTATATAAACATGGGCTTGATTAAGAGCAAAGAGAAGTCAGCAGGAGTTTTCCCCTTGTCTTCTGAGACTTTCAATTACATCCACGTTGCAGGACATTCTGAGAGGCCAATTTCAGATTCCAGCTCCGTGCTGAGTTTGTGGGCATCGGGGCAGCTCAGGAGCAGCAAGGAGAGCACATGAGACAGAAGCTTCAGGCAGGGGCTGCTGTGAGCATGGAGCTGCCAGGAGGGACTGGTACTGAGCTGAATTCTTGGGGAAGTCATGAGGTGGCCAAAGGCACCATGGCTCCTGTCCCTGCTCTTGTCTTCTGCCCCTCGCAGGGTTCCTGTAAAGGTTTCACAGGCAGACAGCACCTCGTGGGGAGCAGGGCTTGGAAGAGCTGAGGAAAGGTAAATTTACATCTCTGACGAGGAGCAGGGAGAGGCTTCCAAGTGGTTTGCCCGAATTTAGGAAACTGATCCCAAAGCAGAGGGCAGGAGGGCCACGCACCCCAATCAAAGCTCTGCCTCCATCAGCCCCAGCTCCCCTCCTCGCACAGCAAATCCCCAGGGCACACATCCCATGGCATCTTGGCAAGGCACAGCCTCCTCTCACCAGCTCCTTCCTCGACTCAGATTTACCAATCAATCAATGGATGCCTCCCGATCACAATAAAGCCATCATCTCTGTACACAACCTGTCAGAAATGACAGCTCCTCGTTCTAATATTGTGGGAAATAGATGGGCTTGGGAGGAGGCACCTGTTGGATCCCTCAAGTGGGAGAGGGAGAGGGGAGAGACTGCAGGAAATGCTCTTGGTGATGGCCCCACCCTGCTGAGGCTGAGCCCACCCTCACTGAACAGCCACTCTCTAATTAAGGGCTCCTTCTGCCACACACTCTGCAAATTCCATTTCTTTTTTGCCTCTTCCCTCAGCTGTGACCTAACTCAAACCAGTCACTCACGTTTCCATGAATCAGAGGAGATAATGTAGCTCTCAGCTACGCTAAAAGATGGCCAGACACATCCAAGATGTTTCAAACTTCATTTGAGGACTAACATAAGTGATTAACAGTTGTCTGTAGCATTAGGAGGCAGGGAGTGGAAGTCCTTTTATCAAATTGTGAGCTGCCAACAACTTCCTGCTGACAAGCTATCTTTAAATTCTTCATAATGCCTCTGCAAAGCCCTAAAGCTTTGTTGAATCCCTCGCCTGCAGTCTCCCGACGTCAGCTCTTGCACCCCTCAAGGAGAGCGTGGCCACCACGAGCCCTGGTGTGACATGTGCACCCCCAGGGACTCGGCTTCCTTCTGCTCCAGCCACGGAGCAGCAGCAAATCCTCAGCACTCAGAGCTTTTTGGTCATTCTAAATCTTGCCCAGAGAGATGATGGGGTCGGAGCCGACTCACAATGCCCCTCAGAACAAGCAAGGCCTGCACCACTGCCCCCAAAACCACGGCCAGGTGAGAGGGCAGAGAGGGCAAATCTCTGTGAGAGTGTCCCAAAAACACAGCCAGGTGAGAGGGCAGAGAGGGCAAGGTCCTGTGGGACCCTGGCCCCAAAACCACAGCCAGGTGAGAGGGCAGAGAGGGCAAATCTCTGTGAGAGTGTCCCAAATCCACGGCCAGGTGAGAGGGCAGTGAGGGCAAATCTCTGTGGGATCCTGGCCCCAAAAACACAGCCAGATGAGAGGGCAGTGAGGGCAAATGTCCATGAGAGTGTCCCAAAACCATGGCCAGGTGAGAGGGCAGAGAGGGCAAATCTCTGTGGGATCCTGGCCCCAAATCCACAGCCAGGTGAGAGGGCAGTGAGGGCAAGGTCCTGTGGGATCCCAGCCCCGCAGGCTGGGGCTCCACCAGCACAACCCCGACGCCTTCCCAGCCTTGGGGATGATTTAACGCTCGGCCTGCTCCGTCCTCATCCCATTTGGGAATCCTCTCAGTGCTTTTGACTCGCTCCCAGACCCACACATGTGTTCCCCTCGTCCCTGTGAGCAGCGAGGTTTCAGCACACACAAACCAACCTGGGCTGTGCCTCTGAGAGGCTCACAGAGCTCCTTCCCTCACCCCCAGCCTGGCACCATCGGGGCCTGGGGCTTGTCTGGGCTTGGCTGATTCATCCTCCTGGATTAAATCACTCCAAAGCATCAAAGAGCCTCCCCTACCTCACGAGGAGCTGCGAGGTTTAATTACTCGATGCAGAGGTATTGCGTGTACTTGCGAAATATTATAGACTATTCCATCCCATAATTAACAAATACGTCAGGCAGCAAGTAAAACCAATCTCAAAAATGAGTAGTTAAATTTTTCTTAATTACATCCACTGAACCGAATCTGCCCCTGAGCAATGCACATGTAATCCCAGTGAAGGCAGTGCCGTGGCACAGAAAACACTAAAATAAAAATAGTCTGCAGTTATCACCTCTAGTGCAGCAACCCTCCCAGTCCCCACCACGGTTAGGTTATTTGGAGTTTGGAACAGGAACAATAAAGGTAAACTCGGCTGAGCTGGGGAAGGAGCATGGGAAGAGCTGTGTGGCACTGGGGCTCTCACAAGGCATGAACAAAGGCTGAATCCTTGTGTGCAGTTGCTGTTGTTTGATACAGGCTCTAAAGGAGAGCCAAGGTCCTCTGGCTCCAGGTGGTGATGCCTTAGGAAGGATTCCTATGGCAAAGCCTGAAGAGTTCATGGAGAAATTCCAAACTGCCTGAACACTGAGCTCAGCGCATCAGAAACCCCCGAGTGACACGGAAGGGAGGCCACTGTCACCTGCTCTCCATTTCTGCATCCAACACCTCCCCAAAACAAACACTGCATCCCTTCCCTCCTGCTCATCCACTGCTCCTGCTCTCCATCCCTTCCCTCCTGCTCCTCCACTGCTCCTGCTCTCCATCCCTTCCCTCCTCCTCTCCATCCCTTCCCTCCCTTCTCTCCATCCCTTCCCTCCTGCTCATCCACTGCTCCTGCTCTCCATCCTTTCCCTCCTGCTCTCCATCCTTTCCCTCCTGCTCCTCCACTGCTCCTGCTCTCCATCCCTTCCCTCTTCCTCTCCATCCCTTCCCTCCTGCTCTCCATCCTTTCCTTCCTCCTCTCCATCCCTTCCTCCCTCCTCTCCATCCTTTCCCTCCTGCTCTCCATCCTTTCCTCCCTCCTCTCCATCCCTTCCCTCTTCCTCTCCTTCCCTTCCCTCCCTCCTCTCCATCCCTTCCCTCCTGCTCTCCATCCTCCCCTCCCTTCTCTCCTTCCCTTCCCTCCCTTCTCTCCTGGGCACAGGTTGCATTTCAAACCCCCAGCCTGGTCCTGCTACCCACACAGGGAGCAGAGGCTGCTTTGATTGCAGGGAGGCTGCTCCGAGAGGCAGGCAGCAGACAGCTTGAGGAAGGGTGGCAAAATTCAGCTCCTAATTATTAGATTAAAACCCTGAAACAGTTGTCATGTACGAAGGGACGAAGTAGAATTTGGCAAACAGGAAGGGGAAAAAAACAAGTCTTCCCATAATGATAAAAAATCCCTGAAGACAACCTTGTCATTTTTTGAGAGCATCTCAACAGTTCCCTGCTTTTATTTTTTTGGTCACCGCTTATCAAAATTTGCATGGCTAGTTAGTGGGTTAATTTAATTATGAGCAGCATTTATGAACAGCCTGATGGGGATCTGCAGAGGGCCACGGAGTCTGTTCCTGAATGATGAAATTGCACACACTCGCACATCTGGAAGCCGTCATGGGACAGATCTCTGTCTTGTAAATGTGTGTTGAGTGTTACAATATTTTACTAAGCACTCCCAATCTGTCAAGGTTTACAGGAGAGCAGAGACTGGGAACATTTGGGATCATTTGTGGCTTAGAGCCATTAGCTACTTCCACCCACTTATTGTGACGTTATTAATAGCAAAATAATCTAAGGAGCAGGAGTTGCTCGAGACCTGAGATAATAGAAGTGATTTTCACAGAGGGCCCAGGGCAGGGACCCAGGGCCCAGCTGAACCCCGTGCTGGGCCTCATTGGGGGTGAGCTGGTGGCACCTTTGTGTGGGCTCTGCTCCTCAGGGACTCACCTGCACCCCAGCCCGGCCCAGCTTCAAAGATGGCACAAGAAATCACAGAAAGGGAGGAGTGACGCCGAGCATCCCTCGCCCACTGCCCCCTCAGCAAGAGTCCCTGGTGAGGAGGGCATGGAACCACCCCAGGGATAAACTCAGACTTCACTAAACCCCAGACAGGGCAGCAAAAGCTCCCTGCCAGAACGTGTGAGCCGAGGCTCCATGCTACCCCTGCTAAAACTCAACTTTCCTGGCTAAAATCCAATGTCATTGAGCTCCAGGGATGTTTGTGACCATGGGATTGGCACTGCCAGCAGCAGGGGACATCCTAAATCCTCCCAGGCTACGAGACAGAGACCAGAATGGCCAAAGAAGGCTCTGATCATGCAGACATCAGTCCTAGCCTGGGACACAGGAGTGGATTTCATCCCATGGACAGGAAATCAGGACTGGGCCTGTGAAAGAAACTTTGCACGAAGTTTCTTCATCGTTTGGAGCCGTGGCTCAACGAAAAGATTTGAAACACTGAAACTCCATGGAGCTTTTGGCTCCTTGTTAAGCCATGGCGTTGTCTGTTTAATTCAAATCCTCATCCAATCATTAAATAGGGGTGTTTTTTTAATGGGTCATTATGATGTGATTTATGGCATGGGTGTAATTGTCAGAATTACTGTGGGTAATTAAAATATGAAACGATGCTGCCAGAGGCTTCGGTCCCTCTCAGCACCCTCATTAAAAATCAGGAGCTGACCGAATTATGAATAGGCTGGTTTGCACAAGTTCACAGGGAAAGCTAATTATGGAACTTATCCTTATGCACTCAGAACTCACACCATCAGTCATGCAAATTCTTCAGGTGATTATGCCAATTGTATAACCTGGAGTGGGATTAGTGGGCCCAGGTGGGTGCAGGTACAAGGAGCTCCTTGCAGGGTGAGTGGGAATCCCGAGAGCTCCTGGTGATGGATGTGGGACGAGGGCCTGGAGCAGGGAGAGGAGGTGCATTCTCACACGGAGCAGAGACCAGAGGAGCACAGGGAGAGGCTCTCTGCCCCCTCAGGGGGAGTCTCAGGAACCAGAGAGGCATGAGAACTCAGGGGAAGGGAGCTGGGAGAGCAGCTGGAATAAACTCGGTGCTAGCTGAGGGCAGGGGTCAGGAATGGCTGCCTGAGCTCACACAGGTCTGGGTGCCAAGCTGAGGGGAAGGAAAAATCCTGTGCATGAAGGCAGGCAAGGGCTGAGAGGTTTTTTCTCTCGGTGTTCCCAATGTTTTGCTCTCCAGAAGGAAAAGGAATGGAAGAACGAAAAACTGGAGCCCTATTTGCAAAATCCAACCCACACTGAGTTGAGAAGCAAATCCCTGACGGACCACAGCTCCCATCTGAGTGTTTTTAACTCAAATAAACCTAATTAACTGCCTGTGTATCATCAGCTTAACCCTCACTCCATCCAGGCTGTCCCCTGACTCTGAGGACAAGGCCTCACAAGCACGGAGCAGGAACAAGGGCACTTCCCAACCCTGCAAAAAGTGGGATGGGAAATATCATCACCTCTTCCTAGAGGAGTGTCGGAGTCCAGGGAACTGAAACATGCCTCTTCCATGCCTGAAAGCTTCTCCTGCTCCTCTGGTGGTTTCCTTATAGCCCCAGAGCTCCTCAAAAGTGACCTAGCTAGCCTCTGTCTTCCCAGCTAACATCAGTCCTCAAAATTCCAGTGCCCAGAATGGAACTGAGGAGCTCAGCTCCCGAAGCTCCCAAAGCTGAACTCCCCGAGCTCCCGAAATGTCATTTGTGGGGTTCAGGAGGGGCTTTTTCCGAACCCCACCCCTGCAGTGTGTGCCATCCCCTCCAGGCATCTCCCCTTGCCCGCGCTCCCCCAGCCCTGGGAGGCTTCCAGGTGCTTTCCATGCCTCTCTCTGCTCCTTCAGCACTGGGGGAACGCGGGGCTGGAGACACTCCCGGGGTTTGCTGTGCCAGGCTGGGCTCCTGCCCGCCCGGAGCCCCCACCCTGGCCCAGGTACTGCTCAAAAAGCACAATGTGCTGCTGGCAGAGGAGCTGCCCGCTGGAACAACACTTGCTGCACCTCCATCCCCGCTCCCGTTCGCGGGAACACAGCTTTACACTTGTCCTTCATACAAATAACCCGAGGGTGGGAATTATTCAGAAGGCTCGTGTTTGACACCCCATCTGTTCATTTCTGACAGCGATATATAATGTAAGGCTATAAAAACTTGAAAAATAATGCAACATAAAAAGGGATTGACTCGGCTCCAAGAGGCCATAAACGGTAACAAATACCATTGTATGATTTATTTCATGCTGTAATCTTTACAGTAAGTCATCTTTCAGACATTTCCTTGTGACAGGTTTTAATAATATTAATGCCCAGAGCAATCCAAATCATCGCCAATAGACATATTTATCAAGCTGCCAATCCAAGTAAATGAAATTCTATAAGCAATAATGTAACATGTTTAAAGGAAGCTAATAAAACAAGTCAGGAGAGAAATATTACTGCAAAGTATGCTCTCTCTAATCCAGCCCTGGATTTTATACAGCCAAAATGCAAATCTTTCCCTCCATGATTTATTGCTCCAAAAATACCAATGACCTTTCCAGGAGCTCTTGCACAGCCCTTCTCACACGTCCCTGCAGCCCGGGAGGAATCCTGCTCGGCTGCCTGCCTCTGCCCTGCCTCGCACTGGGGAGTGATGGGCACCAGCAAGGAGCAGCACCTTAAATCTTCGAGATTTATTAAAGACTGACAAGCCTTAACACAGGCTTGGCGACTCAGCAGGTATTTATGAGCAATTATCCAGGCCCCAGATAAGTTGCAATTAACAGGGAGCTCAAAGCTGGCTCTTTAACCTGGTTTTCCTCTCGGTGTGGTTCAGTTCTCAGCAACTGAAGGGAGCGTGGACGAGGGGAGGGAGCCACGGCAGGGCTGAGCACACAGAGACCTGCTCACAAACACACCTTTCTGCCTCACCAGAAACTCAGCAGGAAGGAAAACCAAGAGTCAACAATTCAGCAAAAACACACACCACTGAATTTGTCACGCCTCAGGCAAGAATGTGTGGAGAAGCCACGGCTGGTGAGGCAAGGGCAGCGATGCAAGGGCTCAGCAGTGCTCGAGGAGCCCTGGAGGCCTTCAGGAATCCACTTCTGGAGGAGCTCTGTGGGTCTGAGGGATTTCTGTATGGGTTTGTGATGACTTTGTTTTAATGAAGTTCCAATTAAGTTCTCGTGGATGTAAAGATCTGCTCATTGTCAGTGGGGAAGCAGAAAGAGAAGGGGAGAGGTGCACAGGACAGGGCAAAGGGGTGAGGGGGATCCATCCTGAGCACAGCCCAGGACTCCAGCAGTGCTGGCAGCCCTGAACCAGCCATGGTTTGGGTCTTGCAACAGGCCAAGCCTCACTCTTTCCCACTGTAGGTTATTGACATCCCCCAAATTAAGGTGTGATCCCATTTTTCATTGCCTGGCCCACACCCAAACCTTATCTCAATCCCAGACGCAAATTTCTGTTCAAAGGATGATTGGAATTGGGGGATTTAGCTGCCTCAGTGTCCCAGGGAGCACTGGTGTTCCCACAGAGAAGGGGTGGGAGGTAATTCCAGAATGCCCATGCAGGACATGTCCCTGCTGGGTCCCCTGGAATGGGATCTGCAGTGAAGCCCTCCCTGCCCCACTCGGGTGCCCTCACCAATTAAATGGAGCAGAGACCTGACCCCGGAGCTCTCCCCAGTCCCTGCCTGCTCTGGAAGCAGAAGTGTGAAGCTCAGAGTGAGCTCCTCTGTTGGCAGAGCACCCCAGAGGGGCAGCCTGCCCTTAGCCTGAAGTTGGGATGGAGCTCTTTGGGATTCCAGCCCTTTGGGATCAGCTCAGAGCTCTGCTGTCAGCCCCAAAGAGCTGCAGGTCACAGGGAGGTTTCCTCTGGGACTTCCAACACCTCATTTCACCCTTCCCCACTCCCTCCCACCTCTGTCTGCTCCTTCTGCTTTCGCTGAGAGCTCTCTGAGGCAGGAATGCCTTTCCCTGTTCAGCATCCACCTAATGGGATCCCGGTCCCAGCAGAAGCCCCAAGGCACTGCTGTAATACAAATAATAAATACTGCAACTAATAATAACAGCACTTTCAAATGTCCTCCCCAGGGAAGGGCTGGAAGACCAATCCCTGGTGTCATTTAAAACTAAACACCACAAACCAGAGCCGTGGCACTGGGGAGAGCACGGAGCCTTTATGATGTGGTGGTGGGGGAGAATATTGATGGGGAGAGGAACAATTATTCCTCTGCATATTTGGCTGTTTCTTCAGGGGGAATTAAAAATATCTCCTTGTACCTTTTTTTGTTCCTCACTGCTGAGCAGCAGCAGAGATCTGAGGGGAAATAAATAAATAAATAAATAAGAAATATATAATCCCCAAGGTGTAATCCCGGAGTATGGAAACTCACTTCACTTAAATACCTCCCTCTGGCATAATTGACTTTTCATGTGCATGTTAATAATGATATTTCAGCAGGTTGTGAGGGCTTGTTCTTCTCCCCCCACCTGCTTTGGTAAATTATGTGATTGGGCATGAGGAGAGACACATTATAAATCTAATTATGTTTTCGTTTATATTTAACAAGTCAGCACAATCTGGTGCCGTGTGTGTGTGTGTGTTTACTGATATTTCCAGCTGACCCTGGAGCTGCAGGACAGCAATTCCCTGTCCCAGTTCTGAGCTGTCCTCGTGCCATCCTCATCCTCTGCTCGGTGCCACCTTCATCCTCTCTCCTGTGTTATCCTCATCCTCTGCCCTGTGCCATCCTCATCCTCTGTCCTGTGCCATCCTCATCCTCTGCTCTGTGCCATCCTCATCCTGTGTCCTGTGCCATCCTCATCCTCTGTCCCATGCCATCCTCATCCTCTGTCCCATGCCATCCTCATCCTCTGTCCTGTGCCATCCTCATCCTCTGCTCTGTGCCATCCTCATCCTCTGTCCCATGCCATCCTCATCCTCTGCCCTGTGCCATCCTCATCCTCTGTCCCATGCCATCCTCATCCTGTGTCCTGTGCCATCCTCATCCTGTGTCCTGTGCCATCCTCATCCTCATCCTCTCTCCCGTGCCACCCTGTGCTCTTCCCAAGTGATGTATTTTATTGTGACATGATGTTTTATTTATTAGGACATTCTACTGCCATGACCCCTGGTCCTTTTAGGATCCGAGGTTGCCGTGGGAAGGAGGAGGAAGCTGAGCTGGGGATGCTCTTTCGGGCCGGGGGCTCTCCTGCCGGGCCGGGGGCTCTCCTGCCGGGCCGGGGGCTCTCCTGCCGGGCCGGGGATGCTCCTGCCGGGCTGGGGATGCTCCTGCCGGGCCGGGGGCTCTCCTGCCGGGCCGGTGCCTCGCTGAGCGCTCCCGGGGCTCTCTCGGGGTGTCTGCAGTCGGTGGGAGCTGCCCGGGGCTGGGCTCCGTGCCTGGGCTGGGCAGAGCTCCCGCGGCTCGGGATGCTCCAGCTCGGAGCCCTGCAGGTGCCGGCAGCGCTCGGCGCCGCTCAGCCACGGGGCTCGGCTGCCATCTGCTGCCCAACGCCGCTCTGGGCTTTGCTCTTCTTAGCCGAGCTCTGACTCCCACAGAAAAGAGCATTTCGAGTGTAATCACAATGAAAAAGATGAAATGTGTCATCAGAAAATTCCCTGTTTCAGCAGGGAAGTGCAGAGCTCTGTATTCCAGCCCATCCTTCGAGAGGAATAGGTAATAAAAATACAACTAACAACGATTCCTTCAGCTATCTGGGATTTTTCTCTGTGTGGTTTTTTTTTTTCCTGTTTATATTTGTGCATGTTTGTTTGGGTTTTGTTTTTAATGGGAAACAGATTTTAAAATTTTATCTGAGAAAGGATTTGAGTTTCTGCAGTTTGTTCAACTCTGAGGCTCCTGAGGATCTGGTAGCTTTTTTAAAAATTAATTTGCTAAATTTCAACTCCATGGGAAAGAGGTGTTTCCCCCCCCACCACCACCACATTATTTTTGAATGCTTTTACTGTAATAAAATCATGAATGTAACAAACCCAGGAAGTTTTACTGCAGCCTGGATTGGCCATTTCTCCATGGGGCCACTGAAATTCCTGAACACTCACACTAAAAACACAAGGTTTGAGGTATCCAATGCTGACCATGCCAGGTGAAACAGGGGAGGGGAAATCTCATTTTCCAGTGGTTCTCCCTTCTGACGAGCACCGAGATCCTGCTGGCAGCTTCCAGCACATCTGTGCCCTGCAGCATCACTGAATTTACTGAATCCCCACGCAGAGATCCCCGAGGGAACCAACTCAGTCTGAATTCCAGCCCAGTTTCAGTGACTGTTGGGCATTTCCCGAGGGAGGGCACAGGGAATGAACTTCTCCCTGTGCAGGTTCACAGCTCAGGGGACAAACAAAGCCTCCAGTGATTACCACAGGTACTGACTCTAATTATCATTGCAGACGCTGGCTCTAATTGGCACCGCAGGTGCTGTGGCAGCATCTGAGGCTGCCCTTGGAGCGGGGGCACCTCCTCTGTGCCAGCTGCTGTGCAGGGAAAGCCAAGCTGGGGTTTGTGCCCTGAACGGGCACCGTGCTGCTCTCCCCGCGGCTCCCTCCACCACTCCACCTCCAGGCAGGCTCTGCCCTGCGCCCAGGGAAGGCTGGTGGAGCTGCCTGGCCTTCCATCAGTTCTGAGCAATCCCAGCCACCTCCCCTCCCAGCTCAGGGTTCATTCCCCGCTGCTGGCAGAGCACCCCAGGCGTTTTCCACGGCGTTTTCCCCTCCGGGGGCAGAGCTTCCACTCCCCATGGTCAAAACAGACATTTCCTCCTTAAAAGCAGGGGAAGGGATAACTGCACTCCAGAGCCTGCAGCCTCTGGGTGAATCCTGAAGCTTTTTAGAGATCTATGGCACTTATTCCTCCCCCCTGCTGAACCAGTTCCAGCTTCCCCATTAGGGTGTCTGGTGTTTCATCACTGCAAAGACAGAGCTCTCTGGCTCAGGACCAGAGAGCAAAAGCTCTGCTGCCAACTCTGACAAATTATCCCTTTATGATGATTCTTTAGAGCATTTAGGAGCCTCTGCAAGCTCATGTGGGCAAAAAAAAAAATATGGAGGAGTTTCCTTTCCTGACGGAAATAAATACTCCTGAGTCGCCCCCCAGCAAAGGGGGACAGCTCCAGCATCAGCTCTGCCAGCTCAGTGCCTGTGAAGCATTTGGGTTTGAATGAAACAGAACAAGTCAATGAAATAAAAACTCCACAAGGCAGCTCGATTTCATACACAACTTCTGCATGGAGGAACCGTGGATTTATTTCTCCAGAGAAACAAGGATGGCTTTGGCTTGGAAGGGACCTTAAAGGTCACTTTTTTCCGACCCCCTGCACCTCCCACTGGAGTGTCACCTGCTATCCGTGCAGTTAATCCAAACAAGCTCTGTGAGCGAAGGTCTCGGAGGCTGTGAAGCCTCGCACAGCCACTAGAGGATAGCAGAAGCCTTTCTGCGGCACGGCACAGACCTGGCACTGCTCAGGCAGCCTCAAAGTCCTGCCTGCCTTCAGCCAAATCCTCTGCTGGCACTCTGGGACTGCCTGGGTGACCTGTGCGCTGTGAGGACAATATTCAGCTCATCGGTTTCGTGTGGTGGCAGGTTCTGATGAGGAAGGAGGGAAAAGGAGGATGAAGGTGGATCCTTCCTTGCAGGGGGGACAGGATTTCCACTTGTGGCCGTTTGGGTGTGAATTACCCCACAGGACCCAACCGGAGACAGAAACGAGCCCGAGAGGAGGCTGAGGAGAAGAACAGCAGGGTGTGGACTGGAAAGGGCACTCTGGACACATTTCCAGCCCATTTTCGGGGTCCTGCTGCCCTGCCTACAGCGCAGATTCAAACCCCGAATGCCAGAGTGGGATCAGCCTGCATCCCACTGGAGTCTGGAGCCAAAGGAAGCCACAAAAACCATTATTACTTACAATTCCACCCGTAAATTCCACCCATAAACCAACACCCTCACTCCCATGGACGCCCTGCTAACAGAAAATAAAGATAATCCAGTCTGGGACTTGGATTTCTGGACTGTTTTGGGGAGATGCTGATTACCCCAGCGGATTCCCAAATGGTGCAGCAGCAGGGGAGCCCCCAGGTCCAGAGTGCCCTGCCCAGGATGCAGGGAATGATCAGAGCTGACAGCTCTGGGGGGTGAAGGAGCCAGACTCCTCAGCTGCTGGGGCTCGGGATGGTGAGGAAGGTAATTAGAGCATATTTAGGAACATCACATCCTCGGTGGGGCTGCACAGCTGCTACCTGTCTGAATCCTCCCAGCAGCCGATAAAATCACAGGAGAAAGCTCTCACTTGGCTTCCAGAGCTCTCCAGGCAGAAAAAAAATGTGACAGGACAAATCTGTTCCCCTGCCAGCAGCACTCTCTGTGTCACTGTTGATATCAGTCAGGCAAAGCAGGAAAGCACTGGAGTGTCTCTTCCCACCCCTGGCGCTGGGAGCATCTTCAGGAGGAGCTGGTGGGGAGTGAACATCTGCCAGGGGGAGGCACAGATTCCATCGTGTCCCAGGAGGGAGAAGTTACATCAGGGCTTAACCCCACGGGAAGTGCAACAATCCTGACTGCTGGCACTGCCTGTGCCTCTGGACTTGTGTGAGAGCATCAGGAGGCACCTGCAGCCACCCAGGGACACAATTTCTGTTTGCAAAGTGCTGCGACACAGGAAACTCCACCAGGAACCACCCCGAGGCCAGGCTGGTTCGCTGTTTGTTGGGAGTGTTGGGCTGCCCCGTGGTTTATCTTTAATCCAGGCCCACTCCCTCTGCTGGAATATTTCACTGAGTTTTCAGTGTTTCGAGGCACAAAGTCTCTTCTGGACATGAGGGAGCCCCAGGTGTGATGCACAGGGCAAAGCTGAGCTGCCCGAGGCTGCTCCAGTTACTGAAACACCATTTCCAGGAACACTGCACTTCAGAACATTCCCCTTTCCCACCCAGAGCTTGGCTCTCCCCTTCATTTTCTCAGCTTCAGAGCTTGAAAAATGTCTGCAGAGCGAGTCCTGCCTCACCCCAGTGTTCCCAGTTCCCATGAGGGATCTGCTGGGGTGCCCTGAAATCCCTGGGGCTGCCTGCAGTGTGAATCCCAGCACGATCTGAGAAAGCTCAGGGACCTTTCACAGGGGTGGGATCCCAAAATCCCCCAGCTCAGCTCAGCTCAGCTCAGCTCAGCTCAGCTCAGCTCAGATCCTCGGAGCTCTGTGCAGGGCCAGCAGCAAAGTCCCACCAGCAGCACCTGAAGAGCTCTGGGCTGGGAAGGGACCGGCTCCCACAAACAGAGTGGGGGGAACAAACCCCATCCGTGTCCCTTAATTACCCCTAATTACCTTCCCGCAGGTCTCTGCTCACAGAGCAGCTCTCTGCCACAGGCACTCGCTGCTTTAGAGGAGCTGCAGGGATCTTGGCAGCTCGGGTAAAGTGCACAGTTTAGGTTTGCATGAAAACAAGCTTTTATAAAACTTAACAGTCGTGGAAATGTTTTCTGGATTTTTCCTGTCTCCTGCTATTGTCATTAATTTTTCATGAGCATCATTCCACAGCCATCCATGCAGCTCTAATTTTACAGCTCACTGTTGCTCCACAAGAGTCAGGAAATGACACTTCCCAGGGCTTGATGCTCCATTCTCTTTTCAAATGAAACTGCTGAACTTCAACTTTCTCTCCAACTCCAGCATTATTTTCCTATTCAATTTATGCTAAACGTTTTTCATCCCAGGGCTTCTCTAACATTTCTCTGTGAGCTGTACAACCCATTCCTGATATCCTGACCCTGATCCTGGGGATGGAGCCTGCCCTGGAGGAGGTGTCCAGCCTGCAGTTAAAGGCTGCTCCCTGCCTCTTGGTGCAGCATTTCCATAATTGGTGTTATTTATCAGCTTCCCCAGGATGGATTCCTGTATTTATAGCCCTCTGCTGGCTTCTCCAGGAGGATTTCAGCCTCTCCCGTGGCCCAGGATGGTTCTGTGCTGGGCTCAGGCAGCAGAGGAGAGGATTCCCAGGGCTGTTCCTCACAGGATCCCTCTGAACGTGGCCTCGGAGCTCTGAGCAGTTCCCACCCACGCCACAGCTTCTCTGACAGCACCAATGTCCATGATCCAGCCTGGCCTCCCCGACCTGGCCTGGCCCAGGCTCAGGCAGAGCCCCAGGGCCAGCTCTGCAGAGGGATGGGAGCAGCACAACCTCCAGGAAAAGCTGGGAATGAGCTCCAGCAGCGATGTCTGACAGGGCCTGAGCAGATCCCACATCCTCAGCTCCTGCTGGGCTCTGGCAGCAAAGAAGGTGAGGAAGGAATGTTGGGGATCAGGAACACAACCAGGAGTGCCCCAGGCCAGCACAGGTGAACCTCTACCCCGAGCTGGAACGCTGCTGGTGAAAGGAGATCTGTGTAAATAGGATTAACTGCTCCTCAAAAGCTCCACCTTTCTGTTCTGAAGATGTTCCTAGATGTTTGTCAGATTTATAATGCCTTGGGATTAAACACAATATTGGATTGCTCTTGATGTATAATTCTGCTCCTCTGATGATTGAATTCACCTCACTCTGCTGCACGGCTTTTATATTTTATTTATTTCATTTCATGATTCCATTTTATTTTTCCACTGCTATGCACCAGTACAAGCAAAGAACTGAGAATAAAGCTCTGGCATATTAAATCAATCAGAGGGGTTTACTTATTAATATCTTTTTAGCCCGAGAACATTCTACAAAACGCGTGTGTTCAGGCACAGACTGGGAGAGGCACTCGTGTGCTTTCCTGCTCACTCTCCTTGTTTTATTCCCATCAAATTGTTTACCAGAGGCTGAAGAAGAGCTCGGCAGCCAAAAGAGCAGCAGAGCCTCGTGTGAACTGAACGCGGTTTTGGCACACGGAGCTGCCTGTGCTCCCCTGTTCTCCACCCACACGACACAGGTGAGTGAGGGGAGGCTGAGCCCTCCCCCGGCAGGGATGGAGCTGCTGGAGCTGACACCGAGAGGAAAGAGCCTTCCAGCCCCACAAATTCCGGGGTCACCAGGTGCAGCAGTGACCTGGATCTGTGGCAGGAACCATCCTGGTGACATCGCTGGAGCTACCAACACCTCCCGAAATTCCCCGAGCTCACAGATCTCCTGGTGCTGGATTTGCCTCCAGCACAGCTCCCCCCACCCTTGTCCATGGAAAAACACTTCCAAAGCACAGAGAAACGACTGCAGCCCTTTCTGTGTCTGGGATCGCTCCGCGGTGAGGCCCAGCCTGACCCTCCCTGATCCACCTCTCTGTTTCTGCGTTAATAAACTTTCCAACCCCGGGGTCCGACCGAGCCGAGCGCTGTGTGAGGATGGCATTCCCGGGGCCGCGATTCCTGTGCTTGGTGCCCGCAGGTGGCACCGTTTCCCCGCAGTTCGGCTGCGGGGATGGAAAATCAATTTACAGCTCGGCATCGCTGCAGCCTAGGAGGAGAACAGAGCCCAGCCCAGCCTGTCCCGGCACGGCTCCGTCCCGGCAGCAGCTCCTCCCAGTGCCACCAGATGCCACCGGCTCGCCCAGCATCCTCCCCCCCTTCCTACAGACGCAAAACATCATCAAAAGCTCGGGGTCTGGCGGAGAGCTCTGACGCCTTTTGTGAGCACTGCAGATGAATAATGCAATCAGCTCCTTCTTCAGGCAATCAGGACAGCTGAGGACGGCAGCAGCGATTTTGCCCGAATTGGGAAAAAACATGTGCCCAGAAGGAAAAAAAAAAAAAAGAACAAACAGAAGAATGGAGGAATAAGAGCCCCGCAAATGGCTGGCAGGGAGGCACAGGATGTGTCGGTGCAGACACAATATTCCGTGTCTGCCCTCTGCCTGCCCCCGTGCTGAGCAGCACAGGGACCGGGGCTGAGCGGACCCAGCGCGGCTCGGGATCCCTGGAGGCCTTATCTGCATTCTCACCGAGATAAGGATGGCGAAATTGCAATCAGCTCATGGGGAAGGACAGCGAGGGAGCGCCAAGGCAGTGCCCGAGGGGAGAAGGGGGACAGGGGCAGGGCTGGCAGCAGAGCCCTGCGGGAGGAAAGGTCTGCCCGGAGATGGAAACCTTTGCCCATTCCCTGCTCCCCAGCCGGGACTGCGAGGAATCAGCTCCCTGTACACCTCCAGCTATGCCCAGAGCAGGAGCATTCCCAAATCCCAGCCCCTCAGGAGGGGAGCAGAGCCCCTGTGTCCCTGTCTCTGCAGGGACAGGCACCTGGAGCAGGAGAGTGCAACAGGGACTGGGCTTTGTTTCCCCTTAATTTGACTGAGTTGATGCCTCAGGTTTTAACTTTTCTGTTTTCCCAGCCCTGCCCTGCCCAGTGTCACTCTGCAGTTCCCTGGAGCTCGTTCAGTGCTGTTCTCTCATGCTCACACACACACAACAAAGCCTCTCCAGCTCTCCAAGGACACCCAGACCCTCCTAGGCCCAACAACTGCAAACCACAATCTTGGCGACAGGGGGGCAAGCTTGGGCAAATTCCATCCTTGCCTGGCTTCTGCTTGGGGAATTGATGCTGAGATCCAAGTGGGAAGAACTCGGGAGCTGTCCTTGTCCATGTTGGGATGCACTGAGGCAGGAGCCTCTGGAGCCCAGAGTGTACCTCTGAAGGCCTTTCCAATCAATCCCTCCTTGATTCCTTTACCCCTGCCTGCTCTCTGTTCTAGTGAGTGTCTTTTCCACGGCACTCAGGTGGATTGATGGGAAAAGGGTCAAAATCAAAGACCAAGAGGAATCAAACCCCTCTGGACACCTGCACACCCCCAGCCTCTCCCCCTGCAGCCTCCCAGGGCTGGGAGGGAACACAAATGCCACAGCCCCGACTTGTCCTGGGCTCTGACCCTCCCGGGTGCCAAACC
The DNA here is from genome assembly GCA_013400515.1 of Erpornis zantholeuca. Taxonomy (NCBI): domain Eukaryota; kingdom Metazoa; phylum Chordata; class Aves; order Passeriformes; family Timaliidae; genus Erpornis; species Erpornis zantholeuca. The sequence continues at coordinate 310,369 of VZTN01024675.1, read as the reverse complement.
AAACAGATTGGTCTGGCATGGGGAAGCAAATGAGCCAAGCTGCCTCCTCCAGGCTCCCAATTTAATAAACATGCGTCTATATCTAATGGACAGTCTGTCACTTCCCTTTAACAGAAATCACCTGCTCCTCTAATAACCATTAAACAAATTGACAGCACCACAGCCAAGGCCTCTCCTGGTAGTGCCACCTGCAGCAGGACTGAAATAATCCACTCCCATCTCCCCAGAAAGGTCATTGTTCTGCTTAATTGGAAGGCACAAACACCTCCTCCTGTGGCATGGACTCAGACACGGAGAGGAAAACCTGCACCATTCCCTTTGTTTCTGTAATGGGTGTTTTATCAGCGAGGTCATTTCTCATTTTCTCCTGATGAGGATGATAATCTCTCCTGTCTCCTGCAGTGCCTCCTCTGCTCAGGCCAGAGCAGCTTTTTGGGGCAGAACTGCCAGCAGGGACATCCCAAAAGCTGCTGCAGACACTGCTGAGAATTTTTAAGTCCCATTTTTCGGATGGGATTAGAATTCCTCTCCTACACATCCTTGTCTGGTTGTGGCAGGGTCCACGGGGATGTTGGGACTTCTGACACCACCTGTAGAGCTCTGCTAAGCCCCAGGGTGACAAATTTCCATAAAAGCAAGAAAGATACTGCAAGGGTCACAGTAATTGGAGAAGAGAAACCCCAGAAAGGGAGACTCTGAGCATTCCCAGGTTTTTGTCTCGAGCATCTGCTTTGCTCTTAGGCCTGGCTCTGGTTCTACCTCCCTGCAGAGGGATTCCAGACACCTCCCACCAAGACCTGTCTGCTGCTGGCCTTCACAACCTCTCACCCACAGCATTCATTACCGAGGGACACTCGAAATTAATGAGGAATTCTCTGGGCCACCTCCCGCAGGCAGCCCTGATTGCCCCAGCCCCGCTGGCTCGGGAATCCTGGTGCACCTCCTGGGGCCTCTCGTGCCTGATGAGAGCACAGAAACCATTGCTGGGGGGAAGGACCCTGGCCCAGGGGGACTCTTCTGCCATCCCTGAGCTCCCCACGGAGCTGGAGCCGTTCTCTGCCAGCTCTGGGGTGAATTCATCTCAGCAAGGCACCAGGGAGGGTTTTCCTCCATTTGGGCTCCAGCAAAGAACTCAAAGCTGCACCTGGGATGAGGTAAAATCCTTCCCCTTGGCCCTCCCGGGAAAGGGAGGAGCTGCAGAGGGTGCAGGGTGGCAAGGGCTGCTCAGCCATCAGCTGCTTTGTGCTGAGAACAATTCCCCCGCAGATGAAGATGAGTCTGAGCTCAAGAATCTCCAATCTCGAGTCTCTGGCTCCCATTGAAACCTCTCAGCAATCAGAATTAGCCGAGTGAGCCTCACCCTCCGCAGGCTGGGGGCACTCACATCAGGAACCTCCACCCCCCCTGTGCATCACAGCCTCAGAACCGAGGCCGTGGGGCTCACTGGAACCTCCTGTGATTGCCTTGTGCTCCTCTCCCACCCCAGCTGGCCCAAAAACAGCTTGGGATGTGACAAAGCCCATCCCGGGCTCTGTGTGCACCCCTGGGTGCTGGAGGGCAGGGTTTGGGGTGCCCCAGCCGGGCAGGGGTTGGGGAGCTCCATCCCGGGGCGTGGGTGCACCCCTGGGTGCTGGAGGGCAGGGTTTGGGGTGCCCCAGCCGGGCAGGGGTTGGGGAGCTCCATCCCGGGCTCTGTGTGCACCCGAGGGTGCTGCAGGGCAGGGTTTGGGGTGCTCCATCCCGGGGTGTGTGTGTACCAGGGGTGCTTTAGGGCAGGGTTTGGGAAGCTCCATCCCGGGCTCTGTGTGCACCCGAGGGTGCTGCAGGGCAGGGTTTGGGGAGCTCCATCCCGGGGTCTGTGCACCCCTGGGTGCTGCAGGGCAGGGTTTGGGCTCCATCTGTGTGTACCAGGAGTGCTTTAGGGCAGGGTTTGGGGAGCTTTAGGGCAGGGTTTGGGGAGCTTTAGGGCAGGGTTTGGGGTGCTCCTGGGCTCCCCCAGCTCTCCTCTGCCCCAGGGCTCAGTGACAGGACCAGGCGGGGCTGGCCCGAGCCCACCCAGGTGATTCCAGAGGGAGCTGGGAGGCTCCAGACTCGGGGATGGCTCCTCCTGCTCCACCATCAAAGGAGCTCCCGAGGATAGAGGAGAGGGTGCCCAAAGTGCCTCAGACAGAGCGAGATTAACAGGCCTAAGTGATACATGTGCTCTAATTAGAGAGTGTAATCACCTCGGGCTGATCATTATTGCTGCCTTTATGTTTATCATCGCACTGCATTAAGGTCCCTGGCAGTTCTTTCATCTGACTTACACTCAAGGACATCAGGTTTTTAATCATTAAACACCTTAAATGCAATTTTTCAGGGATCTTTGAAGAATAATTATTTTACCAGTATAAACTGTACACCTCTGAAGGTTGATTTGAAACCCTCTCATCTCCAGCTGCTGCACTCATGTCAACAGAGCTCTCTGGAAATCAGGCTCGGGGAAAGTAGCGCGGAAAATAAAGAAAAAAAAATGTTTTGTCACTCTTACTCTACTTTTTCATCTGTTTTGTTTTGTTGGAGGATTTTCAGCTGCACTCTGGGATCTGTCAGAGTTTCAGCCCTGTCAGAGCTGAGGGGGTTTTCACTGGAGGCAGAGCCCTTGGGGCTGCTGGGCAACTCCTTCCTTGTGGTTTCGTGTTCCTGCTCACACCCAGCTGCTCCCCTCCACGTTTTCCCATGGGGAAAACAAAAAAAAAAGAATTAAAATTGCCACACGATTTCCCTTCCAGGAGGTCTCTTCGCAATATTGGTGAAGTGCAGGGAGACCTTCAGGAAGGGTCAGTGGAGCTCTGCACATCCTCTGCCACGTGGGGTGGTGAAACTGAGTGGGGACGAGGGGAAATCCACTTGGGATGTGGTGAAATCCACTTGGGATGTGGTGGAATCCACTTGGGATGTGGTGAGATCCATTTGGGATGTGGTGAGATCCACTTGGGATGTGGTGGAATCCACTTGGGATGTGGTGAAATTCATCTATGTCATGGTGAAATTTATTTGTGGTGGAATTCATTTGGGATGTGGTGAGATCCACTTGGGATGTGGTGGAATTCGCTGCGTCCTGCAGAGTGCAGGAACCTGGCAGGGAATATTAAACTCTAAAATGTAAAAGCAGCTCCTTCTCGATCTCTTTGCAGGGGAAGTGCAGAGGGAGCAGGGAGCAGAGCTCAGGCTGGGTGTGACCAGAGCAGAGACCAGCTCAGCACCAATCTCACAGCAGGATTGTGGCCAGGACAAGGATGGACACCCTGGAGCTCCAGGGAGGGTCCTGCAAGCTGCTCCGAGTGCCTGCAGCTCCTCTGGGAGCACCTGCAAGGACCAGGCTCCCTTCTCCTGCAGTCCCAGCACTGCTGAGCACTGGGACAGCCCAAACCTCATTATCTGCCAGGTCAGAAACCAGAAATTCCATCCTGAGCCAAACGACCTTCTCAGGAGCAAACCCCGAATCAAAGTGTGCAGGCTCTGGTTTGTAATTAGAAGCCCAAAATAACCACAGGACTTTGTTTCCGTGAGGTTTTCCCCCTTTGATCACCCGGAGGCTCAGTGTGGTAACTCTGCACAGCGAAATGAGCAGAGCTGGGCGTCCCCAGCCTCCGAACTGACAGGGAACGTGAGAAAACTCAATATAAACATTAGAAAAAACTGTAAACATTGCTGACCCAACCTGCATTTTTGATGCAGTTCACAGCAGACTGGAGCCAGAGCCCTTTGAAATTCAGATGAAGCCCTTCCCAAATCTGTTTGAACACCGTGGGGCTGTGCTGGGCTGGCTCCTCTCACACGTGCCACGGATGCTTTCCCTGCATGAATACCAATAACTCCCAATAAAAGCACCTCTGCAGGCCCAGGCACAGGAATCAGAAGGCTCCTTCTGCCAGCTGCCAGCCCTGGCCAAGCCAAGGAACACCTCTGGAGGACAGGAATGGTTTGGGGCTGGGGAGATAGAGCCCCACAAATGCTCTGCTCCAGGCAGAGGGGGCTGGGAGCTGCAGGGATGGGAATGAGCTTCTCAAGGAGTTCTACAGCACAGCACTGAGCTCCAGCCAGGAATTCTCTCTGTTATTAGAAAATCAATTACTCCTTCCAGTCTGGACTGCAAATATTGCAGGTGACTAAATAGCCTGGGATGTTTTTCACTCATAAACTTCTCTCTCTACAGTGGGAGTAGCAGAGAGGGGGTAATGAAATTTGTGTCTCGTGGTTCCTGCGCATTTCAATATCGCTCCCCTGCAGTGGAGCCTGGTGAATGGAAATCAAATTTAAATTGAGATAAAAACCCAGGCAGATCCCATCCATATTGGTAACTGCTGCCCTGGGCAGAGATGGATTCTGGCTCCTGTGGGAAGGGCACTTGTTGTTTTTCCTCACTGTGGAGCTGTAACTGGTGCTGTCCCCGAGCAGGAGCAGTTCCACTCGGGTGGGATGGAGCTTGGCTTTAAAATCTGCTCCCCTGGGCTCCTTCCCACTTTGCCCCTCGGGAGCACACAAACCCTCTGCCCTTCAGTTTTTCTGTCTTCATTTTAATTCAGGGGCCTGGCTCGAAGTCAGGCTCAGTCTCTGTGATCAGAACGGACCCTCCCANTTCAGGGGCCTGGCTCGAAGTCAGCTGAGGTCAGAGCAGACCCTCCCGGGGCTCCAGGAGGGTTTGGACCTCGGCACAGCTCGGGGATGTGCTGGAGACTTTCTGAGGCAGCAACGTATGAAAACACATTGGAAAGGGCTGGGGTGTCCTGCAGGAACCTCAGGTGCACTGAGAGTGTTCTTCTCCAAACCCCCCAGGGACAAACCTCCACTCAGGGACAGCTCTTTAATTAATATCCCTCAGCAGCCAGAACACAATTTGTCATCAAAGCTCAAAACAAATGAAACACACTTTGATTTCCCCTTCCTCCCAGGGTTACCACGACTGAACTGCCACAGCTCCAGGAATCCATTACAACAATGCTCTTTCCTTGATAATTATTTGAATAAAGGAAAAGCACACATGCAAAGAGCCTGGCAGAAAGCTGCTCCCAGGCAGGCTGAACGCTGCTCCCATGGATTCACACAGGCTCCCCCTGCCCTGCCCCTTGTCCTCACACTCAGACACAGCCAGGGACACACAGCCCAGGGCCTGGCTCAGCCCTGGATATCCAAACCCACACCTGGACAGGCACCAAGCCCCAAATCCCCCACACCAGCCCAGAATCCAGAGTGGTGCCAAGGCCTCCTCTCCCTTCTGTGGCTGCTCAGGAAGGAGCAGGGGAGGTTTTGGGAGCTGACACCTTCACAGTGACCACCCAGGACTCCACATTCCCAAATCCAGCAATTCCCTGTGTTGGATATTTTTTGAAACCCTGCAATCTCGAGAACAAAACCACTGCGAGTCTGTGCTTTCCTGGAAGGAGACTCCAACTTCTCCCTCCTGCTGCCACCAGAGATCATTAACATCATTAACATTCTCCCCAAAACTGTTTGGAGACTGTGACAAGCCCAATTTGTTCCTGACAGAGCAGCTGGGAGTGTTTCGAATGGCTCAGCCTGGCTGCTGTGCCCTGTGGATGGCTGGGGGTTGCTGACAGGTGGAGTTGCTGTTTTGCTGAAGGAGCTGTCATTTCATCAATCTTTTCAGCTGCCTCCAGAAGGGAAAACCCTCGGTTGCACTCACTTTCATTTCCACTTTTCGTTTTGAGAAAAACTGTCGTTAACACACAAAGATCGGAGCCCCAGGAGGGCAGGAAACAGCTCGGAGGTTCCTGATTCCTCAAACACAGCGATTTTTCCTCAAGTTGTGTAACAAGCTGGCTCCAGTTTCTACCTTTGCACCTTTGTTCTGATGGCATCACACCACACCAAGCTCCCTCCAGCACCTTCCCCTTGCTGCTTCTCCGAAATGGCAAATCCACCATGCACAGCTTCTGTTTTGGGGAACGGAGCTGATGCCAGAGCAGACAAATAAAAGCAGACCCAAAATCAATCCACACAGCTAATTTGGGACTTCTTACCTTTTGAGTCCTCCCAGAATCACAGGGGTGCCAGGAGCTGCTCAGGGAAGATTCATGTCTCCTTTGGTGGAAGATCCTGGTAATTGCTCAGTGAGAGCTCAGCCTGCCACAAACACCTGCAGAATTCCCCACTGGGTGATTCTGGGGAGCAAGAGGAGAAGGTGAATATTAAACATGCTCTAGTGGCTGTGTTTTCATCTCAGCAGCCCTGCTGCAGAGCCTGAGCCCAGCTGTGCTCTAGCAGAGCTGAGCTTTTCCAGCCTAGCCCAAGCAATCCCAGCCTTGTGCTGCTGAGCTGCCCCAGGCCAGGCCTGTCCTCAGGGGATGCAATTTCATGTCATGCAGGGAAGGAACTGCAGCTCCCTCGGAGATTTGCTTGGCCTCAGAGCTCATTTGGAGCTGAAAGGCTGATGAGAAACCCATAATGAGGGAGATCTGATGGTTTAATGCATTCCTGCAAAGGAGAGGGGGATTTGCCAGGAGATGGATGGGATAAAATCATCCCTGAGATCAGCTGGAGGGTGTGGAACTGAGGCACCCAGGGGTGGGGACACAGCTCAGAGCTGGGCACACGCTGGGTGAAGCTCGGGGTGACTCTTCACCCAAACCTCACCACTGGTAAGTTGTTTGTGGTTGGTTTTGATTCCTGCCTCTGGCTGAGACAGCTCAGCTCGGGGCTGCATCTCTGAAACCCTGGGGTGTGCATGCAGAGCCCCTCCTGAGGGGTTTGTTACACAGACCAGAGCCAGGGAACTCAAACCATGTCCTGTGGTGCAGAGCAGGGTCGAGCTCAGCACCTGCTGAAGGTTCTCATGGAAGCCAGGAAGGATTCAGAACCAGAACTGTGGCAGCTCCAGAGCTTCCCTGCAGCTCCTGCTGCGATTCCCAGCTCCTCCATCCTCCTGCCCCAGCACTGGGCTTGTGCAGCTGCCCTAACGAACCCCAGGTCGTTAATTACCCAAACCTCCTGTCCAGGGCTACCTGAGCCCCTGAGCTCCAGTTCTCCAGGAGGCTCCATCAGCTCCTGTTCAGATCTTCCCTGAACTGTCACACCCTGGCTCATCAGGAGCCTGAGAACAAAGTGTTTGGATCATTTAAAAAATAAAATACAAGCAAAGCAAAGATGCTTGCAATGACATCTTTGATGTTTTATAGATTAAGAGAGTCTCTCATGAATAACAGTCATTCCTTGTGTCATCTCTTTCCTGGCTTGGAGAGTTTTCATTAACTGAGATTAACATTAACTGGAAAATAATTAAACTGGCTTAGAGAGCCTGGCCTTCCCATCAGCACCAGCAATAATTAATCAACACAATCAATAGATTTTAATAGCATTAAAATTCTGATTTACTGCCTTATTCCTCAAGCCCACACCTCCCACTTCTATTCTTAGCCTCACTGTGGGCAGCATAGGACAGGACAATACCAAGAGGACAAATATAGAAATTAAAATTAACCTCCATTTTCACTGTCCCTGTAAGGAAAGGTCATTATTTATTTCTTCATAATCTTTTTCTTCATAATTCCCCAACATCAGTCACCCCTGGCCTGTGATTCTGAGCTCATCAGGTTCCCTCTTAGCTCCACAGAGAGGCCTTTGTGAGGAAGCCAAAATAAAGAGAATAAAATGGGACCCCAGGCTGTGCCAAAGGGGCAGGATCAGCTTCAGCCCCTGGAGAGCAGAGAATTCCCTGGCAGGGCTGGGACACAGGAAGGTCAGAGCCATCCTGCAGACCTCATCTTAAAACTTATGCACAGATCCAGGCTGATTTTATCTCCAGATCAGCCAGGACCTGTCGGTTCTGGAGCAGAGTTTGGGCTTGGTGAGTGCTGATGGAGAAAATCTCCACCCAACTCCTCGCTCTGGGGTTTCTCTGCAGCCAGGCACTGCCTGGGCACAGGAGCTGAGCTGCACCTCCCTCTCCCCGTGGCAGAGCTGCTGAGTTCAGTGCTTTATCACAAGGGGACAGCTTTAATTCTGCATTTCTCTGTGTCCGTGGCAGTCCTTTAATTAACTTTCAGGTGGCTCAGGAAGCTCTGTTAGAACTGGATGAACCATTTCCTTATCACCAGCACATTTTATCTGCTCCCAGCAGTGCCCATGCCTCAGACCCAGCAGCAGCAGCAGCTCAGCCCAGGAGGGACCCCCCAGCCCCAAGTGACCGAGTCCTGGACCAGGAAAAAATGAAATTCCAGGTACTTCCTAAGCCTCTGAATGCAAGGCCTAATCCAGGTAATCCAAAAGCAATCTTGTTGGCAATCTAATTGTGTTTTCTGAGGAGGAGGCTGCAGGAGCAGTTTGTTTACACATAATTGGATCCCTTTATATGTTTGTGTTGTGCTTATTTGTGAAACCTTTCAAAATTGAAAGGTCTCCTGGAATATTTGACTTGGCTTTTCGCTCCAGCCTCAGGGATTACCCATTATTTCGCACATAATAGCCCAGACAAATATGAATTTTGTATTAGCACAGATCAGAAAGCACAGCTCTCCCTGGAGGGCCGGCAGCCAGGACACACCAGAAAAACCCAGGAAACGGCGCTGATTTTTAAATCGCTTTTCATTTTGATTTGTTTCTCTCAGGAAGCTCTCGCTGCCTACAGCAGGCTCCCTGCTGGAGCCGCGGCTCCGTGGGGACAGCGGGCGAGGAGAGCCTTCCTCTCCCCTCGGTGTTTAAAGGCACAACTTTCCCGCAGATCTTTGTCCGATGTGCCCAGGGAAGGGCTGGGGATGGGGAGGGTCCCGGGCTGGGCTGGGGCTGGGCTGGAGCTGGGCTGGGGAGGGTCCTGGGCTGGGGATGGCCCCGGGCTGGGTTCGGGGATGGGCTGGGGATGGTCCCGGGCTGGGGAGGGTCCCTCACTGGTCCCAGTACAACTGGGAGCACCTCGGGCACCCCTGGGAAGGCTCCGGGGGACAGCAGAAGGTTCTGGTGGCTGCAGAAGGAGCTGAGCCTTGCCCCGGGACAGACACCTCCGGTGTCACACCAACCCCGGGGAGCCTTCCCGGGCTGCTCCTTCCCCTTCCCGGGGGAGGTTTTCGCCTCCAGCCTGGCCCAGCTCCGACACGGAGCCCGCATGGCCTCGGGGTGGGCTGGAATGGGAATCCCAGGATTTTCCGTGAGGAGCCCACGAGGCTGGCACCAGCCACGGCCACTGCCGGTGCCCGAGGGGAAGGCAGCAATCCACGGAGCCAAGCACCGCGGTCTGTGTGCCCAGAACTCCCTCCCTGCCAGGGCTCGGTGCTCCCTGCCCTTTCGCACCTACCTGGAGCGGAGCAGCCCCGGGTGCTGCCGTCCAGCCCCAGAGCTCTGGGGTGGGCAGCAAACCAAAGCCAGCGGTGCCAGGGGAGAGGGACTGGGGCAGAACGAGCCCTGAGGCACCACAGCTGAACCCAATCCCCCCGATGGCAGCGAAACCCTCCCCAGGCTCTGCTCCGGAGCCATCCTGAGGTACAGGAACAGCCCCGAATCTGCAGTTCCAGCTCAATCCAGTCACTCCACAAAAAAGAACCTTTCATGCTCGCTGTCGGAGCAGACAAAAGCTGCAGCCTGCCTCGCTCCTCCTGACACTTGTAAAGCTTTTCAAACCAAGCACACAAGATTTGTCAGAACAAAGTTGACATTTAAAATGAAGAGTAATGATGAGACGTCTAAAGATGTGCTGCAGGAGCGCTCTCAGTGCGAGCGCTGGCAATTTGAATACAACAGCAATGTGTCAGCGTGTGAAAGTCAGACCGGGGATCCTTTCATGTGGCTAAACACGGGGATAAATTATGGAAAAACTGCAGGAACTGTGACGCAGAAGGGAGAATTCAGCAGTCCTCGGCTTGGGGCTTCACCTGTGCGGACACTTTGCACTGGGAATTGTGCTCGTGGCGCTCCTGCTGCGAGCACAGACATTCCATGGACAGAGAGGGCACGGAGAGCAAAGCCTGGCTCGCCAAAAAGCCAACGCCAGCGAAGCCTTGTCCCTTCTGTTGAGCTGAATTTGTAGGAGTGCCCCTGAAGCATTTCAGCTGCTCTAACGGCACCGATGATGGTGAATTTATAGGGAACAGCTGAGGCTCCTGGGAGAGCTGAAATGTGTGGGGAGGCAGCGCAGCATTAACGCCCTGCCCTGGGCAGGGCAGGGCACGGCACTCCCGGGGTCTTTTTACAAGGATCTCTGGACCTGGAACATCCACATTGATGAATTTCTGTGAGGATTCAAGAGATTTCATTCTGCTTCCCTCATCCTCCTTCCCAGTGGAAGCTAAGCGTGCCTAATGCTGTAACATGGGGACATAATAAAAGGTTTTAATCCAATTTTCAACCATCCTGGATGCAAAGAAAATTTGTGAAGCATATCTAAAGTAACAAATGCCCGAGCTGGAGACCGTTTTCCATTCCGAAAGTGAAAATTTATGGGGAAGCTCCAAAGACAGAACCAACTCTCAGGATGAGTGGGGAAGCCTGAGAATTCAGCCCTGGGGACCCAATCCTGATTCCCTCGGGGATGCACGGCAGCAATCCACACTCATTTCATGACCGACGCTGCTTCCTCTAATTAGCTCAGCTAATTGTGGGAGGCAGGGCTCCGTGGGCTCAGCCCTGACAGCTGAAGCCCCTCTGGGTCACGTTCTCAGTGTGACATTACAGACCCCAGGCTGTCACAGTCCCTGCTGGAGCCCGGAGTGAAGGAGCTCTTTGGAAAACTTCACAGTTGGATTTGCAGGACTTGAATTCCACTTCCCCACCCTTGGGTTTCATTACCTGCAGGTCCCCAATAATTCTCTGCTTCTCAGGCTGAGAAGACAATTTCAGAGGGGGTGACTGCATAAGAAGATGAAGGATGGATCTTGCTTTTCCAAGCACTCCCAGCTCGGGTGTGACTTTATTTAGATGCAGCCATGGGTACCCCAGGGCAGGCCAGGAGCTGCAGGTGGCTCTGAGGGCTCAGCTCTCAGCCCTGGCCATCCCTGTCCCTCTGAACTCCAGGTCACAGCTCTCCTCCAGCTCCTCTGGGCTGCTCTGCTGGGTGACTCCCGGGCAGGGAATTGTGCATTTCACCAGCTGGGCTCGGCTGGTCTTCCCTTTGTGCATTAAAATTTTAAAGACTGAAAAATGAGCCCTGAAAAAACGTCCTCAGTCAGCAACCTGCAGTCTATTATGGCAATTAATCAAAGACACACTTTGTCAACTTCCCCTTGTTCTCTCCTGCTTTACGGTGGTGTTGTTATTTCATCCAACAACAGAAATGGATTCACCTCCATTGCTGGGGAGCTTCTGTTCAGGGCTGAGGGCGGCAGCCTTAGCTGTGCTCCTGAGAGCAGGATCCATTTCTGTGCATCCCTGAAGCCCCCGTGGGTGCCTTTTCTGTCCTGTTATTGCCATCACTCACTCGTGTCCTGCAGAGGAGCTGTTCCTGCAGCCACAGCAGCAGGCAGGGCTGGGCAGGGCTGGGAGGGTGCAGAGCAGGGCTGGGAGGGTGCAGAGCAGGGCTGGGAGGGTGCCTGATGTGGGTCTGATGTGGGGCTGGGAGGGTGGCTGATGTGGGGCTGATGTGGGGCTGACATCCACCCCAAAAGCCGAGCAGGACCTGCTGCCCTGCTGGGGCACCCAGAGAGCTGCTGTGGCCACTGCTCGCCACGCTGAGGGTGCCACGGAGCAGGAGCCATCATTTCACCCCTGGCACCACAAACTGCTCTGTGCCACCTGCAGGCTGAGCACAGCAGATCCTTCCCGGCCCTGACACCTCTGGCACTCTGATCCCAAGTATCAGAGCGGGAACAGGAGATCCTCCAAGAACAGGCACAGCAACAGCGACTTCCTGCAGCTCTCACCAGCAGCCACCCCAATAAATGGGTCCCACCTCTCCCAGAATTTCCCTCCTGCACCATGCCAGGAGTTTGCTGAAGCTGGCCAGCAGACAGCGATTCCAGGAGGTTATTTCCCACTGGCTTTCGGGGCTTTGCAGAAATGAGGATTCCTCTGGCAGCCTCCAGCAAGTGCAGGGAGCAGCACAAGGAATTGCAGTTCTGGACACTCAGGGAACTCAGAGGCTGAGGATGAGGGCCCAGCCCTGTCCATCATGGATTTGAGAACATCAGGGCACTAAAAATGAAAATTCCCACAGCTCCCACAACACCCAACCCCTTCAGCCCTCGCAGGTTCTGTAAACTTTTCCAATAGCTCATGAATTAGAGAAACTGTGCCCTCAGTCGTAACTCCTCCGTATTAAAGTGATCATAACAGATTAGTGATAAATACAAAGTAATTGATTTTTTTTTTCATCTCCACCCTCCCCCAAACAAGCTTAAACTAATAACAATAATTGCATGAAAGTGTTGCCATCGGGAAGTTTGTGCATTTCTGGCAGTGAAATCAATTGTTCCGAGGACGAATTTTATCTCAGGAATTAATCAGTGCCGCCTTCAATTACTGCATCCCCAACGCTTTCCAGGATGTAGAGCAGGCAGGGGAGCATCTTCATTAGGAAGTGAGGCTGTGCACAGCCAAGGGAAGGGAAATGGGAGGGAAGAGTTCCCTGGTGGAGCTCAGGGACACCAACACTGCCAGGCCAAGGCTTCTGGGAGCTGCTCTGAGGGTGCCCAGCAATAAATGATGTTTATCCTGTGTCACTGGCAGGGATTCACATCCCACAGCTCTCCTCCCATCCTGGAGCTCCGAGCTGCTCCCCAGGGACACTCTGAGCACCTCTGTCAGGCACCTGCAGTCCCTTCTTCCCACAGCCAAACTCCTTCACTTGGAATTAGCCAAATTGCGAATTTCCACTTCCGAGTGATACAAATTTGCTCTTGTGTGCGATTGGGGGTGCTGGGCTGGGGAAAAGCCTTCCCACAGCCGTTCTTTAATAAGGTTATTTAAAGAATCCTTTAGGGACCGAGGAAAACTATGTATTTTAAACATTAAAGTATTATTAGTAGTAAGCAATAGAAGTGATTGTTCTGGAATAGAAAAACATTTCCTGAAAGAATCTGTGCCAGCCTTAATTACACTCCCATTGTATTTTATCTTCCTGCTCCCCACACTGAGACAAAGGGTGGGTGGAAAATAATTGAAACAAGGTGAAAATGAGTGCTCATTAAATTGCAGACTACACAAGTACTCATTCCATGTGAGAGGGCTGTAAATATGACTTTTAATGAAGTTATGACATGCTTGCCAATAAAAGTCATTTACTTCACAGTATTACAGTTAATTATACACAGCTGGAGCCATTTATTGCCCATCCCTTGTTAACTTGCCTGGGCTCATTAACCCTTTCGCAGCTCCGTGCCTGTGGCGCTTCCAGGCAGGAAGGAGAAGCCGAGGAGGGGTCCCGGGAGCAGGGGTGGGGGTGTGGGTGCTGCAGGGAGCCTGCAGGTGCTCCAGGGCTCAGGCTGTGCCCAGGTGTGGGAGGCACAAACCTGCAGGGATCCCTCCAGAGTCTGTGCTCTGTTCCTCCCACCTGTTATCGAGCTCTGGAAATGAACCTGGCCCGGGTGTCTGTGGCTCGATGCAGCTCAGGGCAGGCCTTTGAGCAGCTCAGGGCAGGTCCTTTGAGCAGCTCAGGGCAGGCCTTTGAGCAGCTCAGGGCAGGTCTTTGAGCAGCTCAGGGCAGGTCCTTTGTGCAGCCCTTGCAGCTCCCCGATGTTTTCTGCTCTTGTCCCGGGGTGTTCCTCTGCTTTGGGAGTTGGCTTTGTCGTGCTCTGACCCGCAGCCCATCCAAAGCCCAAACTTGTGTGGTCCTGAACTGGGCAACAGCCAGATTTAAAAAAAAACCAGCACAAACTGTCCATCCAGCCTGGCACTATAACGTAATTTGCTCCAGTTTGCTAATGAAGACTAATTACCCCGATAATTCAGCGTGGCTCTCTGTCCCTGACCGCTGCAAACCACCCTGCTGCTCCTCAGAATCCTGTTTGTTCCTTCTCCCTTCTCTTATCTCGAGCTCCTGACTGCTCCAAGTGCCTTTTATTTAAAGGGGAATTGGTCACCGGCTGTGTGAGCTTCTGCAGGGAGCCCTTTCATGGAGACTCCTGCAATTTTCTCCAGGAATACTCCAATAATTGCAGCCACCGGGGACTTGCACTTGGGGATCTGAGAGGAGGCAACAAAGACTTGTTTGTTAAACTCCACAGAGAAGAGGAAAAAAATAATTGTGCAGGAGGCACGGGGTCTGCAGCAGCAGCAGAGGAGCTCAGAGCTGTGGTGTTGTTCCTACAGCTGGGACAGGAGAGGCTGGCGAGGGGGAGAGGGGAAGGGAGGGCACAGGGAACACACGAGGAGGAAGAAAGGAAGGAGATGAAAAGGATGAGTTAAGAATGTCCCCGTGACTCGCAGGGGTTGGGAAGGGCACCCGGCGTGATCAGCGACCTGAGCGAGCCATCAGCTCCCGCACATCCCCGGCTGGGAGCAGAGAGTTGATTATTTCCAATCCAGGCGAGGCTGTCGGGGATGCAGGCAGATCCATGAGTTCTTTGGGGCCAGGGAATTGCTGCCAGGCCATTGCCTTCTCCTGGGGGGGAAGAATTTCAATTTTAATCCTGCAGTTGGAGCTGCTGCACTGGCACCACGAGCACTGTGCTCTGCTGCAGGAGAACAGGGAGAAGAACAAAGGCAGCAAATGCAGGCATCACTCACCTCAGTCTCAGAGAAAGCACCAGGCAGGAGCTGCAATCGCAGCCTCTCTCCTGCCGAACCCCGAGCAGCCACTGGTGAAATATTAATTAGAGAAGGAGCTGAAACTTGTAAAGATAAAAACTTTAGGAATCGTGTTCTTAATGGCTGGGGTAGTTAAAAAGCAGAATACAATATCCAGCAAGTAATGCTTAATCTGTTGGATCTCTCTCCCACTGGAGATTTTTAAGGAGAGATTAGAGAAACACGAGAGGAGTGCCAAGTCTGGCTGCTGCTGCCTTTGAACACACGACCTCCAGAGATTCCCCTCAGCTCTGTTTTTCTGTAATTGCGTGTTGTGGAAGGCTCTGAAACTCAGCCTTTATTGAAAGACAAATGTAAAGCTTGAGAGAGTGCCTGAATATGAATGCAGCATCTCCCTCCCCCCCAGAACCTGGGGAAGTGATTAGGAGATCTCAGGAGCACAGTCAGGGCCTCTCACTGGCTCCCCACAAACCCTCACCACTGCTCTAATGCCTTCTTTTGCCTCCCCAAAGCTTCCAGCCTGAGGCAGGGAAATGGTGTTTGATGGAATGCTCAGGCTGCCCCTGCTCCCAGGCACTCAGAGGATTCAGGGACTGGACAGATGGGGGAAGAGGCAGGGGGAAAATCTCCTGAATCCACGGGAAATAAAGGCTGGAGCTGGAGCAGAACTCGGAGATTTTAGCTCTGGTCTCCTGCAGAATTCCAGCTCCAGAATATTCTTTGTTCTGCACTTTATTGTGCCTCACCTCCATGCCTGCAGACAGCCCCGGTCAGTGCAGTGAAGGATCAGAGGAACCCTGACTCCAAGGGCCCAGAGAGAACCTGGAGAAGGCTCCAGCTCTGCCAGGGTCCCAGGGAATGGTGAGTGAGGGCTGCAGCAGCTGTGATAAGAGGATTCCTGTTTGCAGCAGCAGCCCAGAGCCTGCTCCTGTTTAAGGCACCTGTTCCATCCCCACTCTGGGAGTCTGTCACAGCCAGGGACTATAAATTACTGCCACAGCAGCTCCTCGCCACCTGCAGCCTCTCTGTGACCCATAAATCTCCCTGACATCTTTTTCCAGGGCTCTTTTAATGCTCTTCCCTTTCTTCCCTGCCTCCCTCTCTCCCTTTCTCCCCCTCTTGGCTCTGAAGGACCCAGCAGTTCCAGCAGGAAGAAAGGGGGGAAAAAACACAGTGAGAAGGAGAAAGGAACGAGATTGAGTGGGGAGAGCTGGAGGTGAGAGCTCTGTGAGGATGAGCAGACTCTGGACACAGAGCTCGACTCCTGTCAGTGTGGGAGGTGCTGAGGGGTTGGCAGTGACAATGAACTCCCTTCCAAGGGCAGCAGCAATCCCAGATTTCTTAGCAGAGAGCCCTCAGTGCTCTGCTGTCAGCACGTGTCCTGCAGGAGGTGGGGTTACACAGCTTTTTGGGGTATCAGGGTGTGGAGGTGGCCTGGGGACCTTGAGAGGTTCCTCTTCAGGGTCTCAGGGATTCACACAGGGACACAAAGGTCAGGAAGGATCCCCTCCATGCTTTTGGATTTCACAGCTCCTCCCCAAACTGCAGCATCCTCTTAGCAGAGAAATCGCTGAACTGATTTATGTAATCACCATTTCCCCTCACACCTCCTCGTTGGCTCACTGGCCACTCTGACCACATCACCAATATCTGCTCGTGGGTTTTCTTATTTCATTACTCATTTTGCTTTTTGTTCTGTTGCATTTATTTGATTTAGACAATAACATCTCTGTCAAGTGCAGTTTAATTGGTATCTAAGGCCTAGTCTGCATTTACATTTTACTGGAATAATAATGTTGCTAAGGGGGAGGATATTTTTTAGAAAAGACTTATGCTGCTATGAGCTCCTTGGTGGCTGCAATGAGGTTGGAATAAAAGTGATTTACTCTGGTTTGCTTCTTCCCCTACTCTGTGGTAATAGCAATCTAATTATAAAGTATGTTTATGCTGACACAATCATATCCACGATCGGGGTTTGTTCTTTCATTCTTCATTTGTCTCAATGGAAGTTGTGCTGGAGGAAAAGGCCACGTGCCCAGGCAGACACCACAGCAGGATCATCAGAGCCCCCAAACCACATTTGGGTGAATCCATCAGGAGATAATTCTGTCCTGGGGGCTTTAATCTCCAGGATCAGTTTGTGGGGGACCATAACTGCTCCACTTGCATTGCAGCAGTAATAAAAGACTCCCACAGTGAGGAAAAGATGCCATTTATGGGACTCCCTTCAGAAATCAGGGCCAGCAGCACAGTGAGAGCCTGAACTGCTGTTACTTACCATGGACACCAATCTCTTAACCCTTGGAGCTCTGCACACACTGAATCAATGAAACTCCACTGTCAAACTCTGGTGGCAAGAGATTCCCAGAGTTTCTGCCACACCATTCCCCAGTCTCCTAGGGAAGAGGTGAAGCAGAGCAGCTGGGAACAGCAGAGCAGGAGCTGGGCTGATGTGAGTGAGAGAAAGGTAAAATGTAGTTCATTCCTGGAGGGGGGAAAAGAACAATTACTGCTGCTAAAAGGATAAATAAAGTGGCCCTTGTGGGAGGATCAGTTCGGGGAATGCACAATTAGGAGCAAGAAGGAGCAATTGCATTAATTGGTGCTTAGCCTTGTCTCATTGAAGAGCCAGGGCTGCACTTTCCCTCCTGTTTGGTTAGGTTTGGCTTTGGTGCTCTGTTGGTTTTTGGGGTCTGCTTTCACTGCTGGTGCTGGCTGTGCCCATCTGTGAGGTTGGATGCCACCCTGAGCACTCAGATAATCCTATTTTTGTTTGGTGTAATCTGATTATGTTGCTCAGTACCAGTCGAGATTAAAACCCATGAACCAACAAATGCTTGAATAAAGACAAAATGCAAATGGTGTTTTCTGCACCTCGGTGCCAGGGGGCTCAGAGCAATTCCCACTCACGTGCAGCCTGGCACTAGGACTGAAGAGGGTGAGCTGCAGGGATGAAGAGCTGTGGTGATGTTTCATCTCCCAGGATAAAGATAAAATAAAAGCTTGGTGAGCTGCTCCCCCCAGGACAGGGGTGCAGGGCAGGAAAGGAACCTGGGCCTGCGCTGGGCTCTCTGAAATGGTGAAGCAGCCACTGCTCTCCTCAGGGGCACAAAGGCAGGCATGGCACATTTCTTGCAGTGTTCAAGTAATCCTGTGCATCTCTCCCCCTTCTCCAGTCACTCTAAATAGTCTGTACGAGATCTGAGGGTGCCTCACGCTCACAGGCCTGACTTCAGGCACTGTACAAACACGAGGAGCTGCAGTTCCCTTTGCAGTTTCAAACACCACACTCACGCTTTCATCTCTAAAAAAAAACCCACCCTGGACGAGTCAGCGCCGGTGTCAACGCAAAAGAAATAATCCAGCAGTGTGGGAAGTCCATAATTTGCAGGCTCCTGCTGCTCCCCTTGGCCTGTAATGACCAAAGGCTGCTGGAATGTCATAATTCCAACAGGGAGTGAAGTTACAGCCGTAACACTGAGTGTGAAGGCATCAAACATTCATGACCATATCTGAGCCTTTCTAGTCCATAAACCTTCTCTGAGCTCAAGTAATGGAGTTATCAAAAAGACAGAGCAGCTGTTCATGGGGCCTGTGTGACATTCACAGGCTGCACCACAGCGTTCGGGGCACGCAGTACCTCGGGATAATCAGGGCTATTGTATAAAATATGAGCCAGACCTCAACTTGGGGCTTTTTCCAATCATTTTTCCCGCAGTTTGGAGGACAAGCACATTATTTGGTGCAGCAGCAGGCCCTGGGACTGGTGACCCTGGTGCTATCCTGCATATCCTGGGGACATTTAAGCACTGCTTTAATCCCAGTGACACATTCCCTGGACGAGCACAGCAGCAAATCCAAGGAGGAGGAGGAGGAAGGTCGGAGGCTGTGAAGAGCTCTCTGTGGCTCAGTTTCCAGCTGCTGCCAGGGGGCTCAGCCTGCATGGAGGATTTACTGGCATGCAGAGCCAGCAGGGCGTTCTGGCTCCCATATGGCAGCAGGGCAAGAGGATTTGAGAGCATTTTTCTGGACAGGTCTTGCTCCAACACTCGGAGCAAGGGAGCAGGGCAGCTCCTGCTGCTGTCAGTGCAGAGCAGCCCTGGCTCTGTGTGTGTGTGTGACACCCAAAGCTGTGCTGCCTGAGCTCTGCACTGAACGTTTCACCCTGTGCCTGCCTCAGCTTTGCAGCGACACAGTTGTAGAGTGAACGTAAATAATTGATGGGAAACATTCGGCAGAGTTTAAGCCTTGCCCTTTTGGCACCTCCGTTCTCGCCTGTGGATGCTGCTCCTGTCTACAGGGCTGGGATCAATGAGCTTCCCCCTGAACTGGTTCTGGTGGGTTTTAGTAGAAAGCAGAAGTAGCTGTTACTCACGTAAATATGCAAAACTTTGCTGGTAACAAACTAGGGGGAAAAAAAAAAGGCTAATTAGTGTAATTACTGTCATTATAATTCTAATTTAACGGCATAGACTTGTATTGCAGCAACATCAGAGCTGTCACATTTGCAAACTGCATAATTATATGTATTAAGTGCTGTCTCTGTTGCACCCAGTGTATAAAATGGGCTGTTACCTTAGAGTGCTCCAAGAGAGAAGTCACGGTGTCACTGCAGGGCTGACTTCTCCTCGATCCTCCTGATTCCCAGTGAAGGGTGAAACAAAAAGCTAAATAAACGTCTTTCCACAGTTTCCTTGATAAAAGTCATTAATAGGTGGTGAGCAGGAAATGCTGAATGAAATCATTCCAGGCTTGTCAAGGAACTCCAAGACCTGGCACTGCTGGCACAGAGGAGCAGTTGTTGTGTTTTAGTTGTGCATTTAACAGCTCTTGCCTGAGTGCAGGTTTTGGCTGAGTGAGAACCTAAAAATGGTCAGAAAGTTCTCCTGATATTGGCTGTGGGCTGAGAGGTTGGTTTGCTCCTCAGGAAGAGTTCAGTTCTTCTCATCAGTGTTTGAGAACTGGGTGTGTGTTTGTCACTGATGTGGCAGGAGAGTGATGCCTGAAATGGCTCCCTAGGAACAGAGAGCAGGCAGGGATAAAGGAATCAAGGAGGGATTGGTTGGAAAGGCCTTCAGAGGTACACTCTGGGCTCCAGAGGCTCCTGCCTCAGTGCATCCCAACATGGACAAGGACAGCTCCCGAGTTCTTCCCACTTGGATCTCAGCATCAATTCCCCAAGCAGAAGCCAGGCAAGGATGGAATTTGCCCAAGCTTGCCCCCCTGTCCCCAAGATGAAGGTTTCCATTCTTGGTCTGGGTGTCCTTGGAGAGCAAAGTAGATTTTGTTGTGTGTGTGTGAGCATGAGAGAACAGCACTGAACGAGCTCCAGGGAACTGCAGAGTGACACTGGGCAGGGCAGGGCTGGGAACATGGGAAAGTTCAAACCTGAGGCATCAGCAGGGATGGGGAAACTTCTTCCTTTGCTTGGCCAGCGTTCCCAGTGGGATCCTCTGCCCCAACAGACACAGCCCAGAGCCTCAGAGCAGAGCCCTCAACCAAAGGCTTCAGCTCTGGGGAGGAGGAACAGGAAACTCAGGCAGGAGCAGAGTTTGGACGTGACCCAAATGAAACTTGGAGCCTGAATCTTTGAGCTGGGCTCTGTTCCCTCAGACCAAGACATGTGGCACAGCCTCCCTGAGCCCCCAGCCCTCCTCCAGCAGGCTGGGGAAGAGCATCCTGCGAGACTTCCTTCGTTAATATGTATTTATGCTTCTGGAGCACTCTTGACGGTTTGTTTTCTCCCCCTTTCTACATAAAAAATGAGTTGCTTTTGTAGCGCTCAGCATTGTGTTATGAATATTAATCCAGAGGGTTTATTTTTGTTACTCTAAATCTGCCTGTATCCTTTGTAAGAAGAAAAATGGGACATAATTAATCTCTCTGTTAATCTTGATATTTGCATGGAACAAGTGAAACAAGCTCTTCAAACCACTTGGTTGACTCTTAAGAAGTATTTACACTGCAGTTCAGAGGGAAACTCGAGGGCTAATTTATTTATTTATTTTCATCATCTAAGATCCAATACACACAGTGGGAGGCAAATGTTTCCAGTTCCTGGGGAGTTTTATCTGGTTCAGTGCAGCAAGGATGAATCCAGAAGTGCCTGTGGGAGAAGGGGCGGGAAGTTCCCAAACTGGGAAAGGGAACTTTTCCTGGAAAAGTTTTCCTTGGAAAAGGAGCCCCTGGCAGCTCAGCCCACAGGGCACAGCTCAGGGCAAGGGACACTCTCTGGGTTTACACCTGGGTCTGCTCCTTGGGAGCCAGGGTGACCTGGATGCTGCTCCCTGTCCTGTTCCCTGCCTCAGGCAGAGCTGTGGTGTGGGATAAATCCCAAAATCCCCGAGGAGCAGGGGCTGGCAGCAATTGGCACAGGAACAATTGTTTCCAAAGCCAAGCCCTGTGTGTTCCAGCCTGAGAACCAAGCTCGGCTCTGGGCTCTCCCTGCGATGGGGACGTGGAGCAGAGGGAAAATGTTCGATTGCCACTGTCACCAAGGAGGAGCTCCTGCACAACCTCCCCTCAAATTCATCTCCTGAGAACATCTCTGCCCAGCCCTGAGGTCTCTCCTGCTTTTCCTAAACACCCCAGAGCTGGGCAGGGAGATGGGAGCAGCTCTGGGGTTTGTCCACGGGGGAACTTGGGTTGCTCTGCTTCCCAAAATGACCTTGTAGGGGTGTGTGGGTGCAGAGGATCGTGGAGCCTCTCATCATCACCCCCTGGGAAATGCTTCTGGGTTATTGCTCTGTGTAACCTCCCACCCCCAAGCAGATGTTTTAATGTGATTTAAATCCTATTGATCACTTCTCTGTAGACCCCAGAGCATGGAAAATAATAACATATAGTGGACACCTTGCCCGGGAATTGAGCTTCTCCCAAGTCTCTCAAGTGTAATTGAGTTAATAACCAGGGAACTACTTGCTAATGTCTAATTTTCTCATTTAGGCAAGGAAGTTGTAATTAACACATATGGCCTACAGATACACGCAGGGGTGGGAGGGGAGGGCAGGGAGGATGGATCTCATTTTCCTCCCTCTTTTTCCAAGTATGGATAGATTAAAAATGTCTTGTTCAGTGAGAATTACATTTTAATGAACTCTGATATGTACAGAACCCTTTAACGAAGGGGTTTTATCAGTTCTTTTAATTACAAGGACCAGCTTGAAGCAAAAGGGCTTGAAAAGCTTTGGATTTAGAAGGAAAGAAGGGAGAGGGGAGAATCTCCATGACAAAGGACCTGTCCTGCTCTCGGAGCCCACTCTCAGTAATTCACCGCGGGGAGATCTCCGAACTCCCCTGCTGCTCTTGCCGATCCCATTCTTTCCTTTTTCTCCCCAGATCCGAGGGCTCGCTCTGATCTCATCCCTGGGGGGTGCAGATCTCTGTTCCCGCTGTCAGCTCCGCCTGTTTCCTGCCGGGCAGGATCCTGAATTCCCGGAGTGCTGCTGGTCCTGGGCAGCCTCGGAGCTCTCGGGAGCAGTGACTCGGAGCTGTAATGTCACCCTCTGGCAGCAGGTGTCCCTTCAAGCTCGCCAATCCCCTCCTTGCTGTTTGTATTTTTGTATCTTACGTGAGGGATATCGCAGAGGTTATCTTGAATGAAACGCCTCCTGCGAATGTCCCTAATTTTATCTTTATTTATTTTTTAAATGGTGTAGTCTGAGGAGTCGATTGGGGGGAGGGGGTTGTTAACAATATTCTGTAAAAAGAGAGAAAATTAAAAATAAAAAGCTGTTGGTGCCCCACGTTCCACAAATCTAAAATAATGGTCTAAAAGCACTCGGGTGTTTTTTGGGAGGGCGGATGAAGGAACTGGCTTGGACCAGCGCCGGCACTCTCTGTGATCTGTGATGTGTGAACAAAATCCATTTCGAAGGGGAGGGCACAGATTTTCGGTGCCTCCGAACAGCTCCGGCTCCTGGGCTGGGCAGGGGAAGCTGCAGCTTCCCTTCGGGTTGGGTATGGGGAGGCTAAAGCTTGGTCCCACAAGAACGAATGGATTGTCCCGGGCAGTCCAGCCCTGATCTGCAGCTGAAGGTCCCCAGGGAGGGTCGGGGTTGGGTTTTGCCTCCCCCTCCCTCCAGCAGGGATCACTCCCACGTTCTCCATCCCCCTCGCACCTGCCGCAGCCCCGGCACCCGCGGGGCTCTCCAGGAGCTCATTCCTAATTAACTGCAGATGGTTTCCAACGCTCAGAAATATAAATAACACACACACCTACGATGGGGAGAAGCGATAAACTGCCTCAGACTCTCCTGGGTTGTGTTCTGTCTTCCTGTGCCTCTCCCCCCTCCTGCAGCCATTTCCCAGAGTGTTCCTCTCCGTGTCGGGATCCCGGTGCCATTCCGAGCTGGAAACAAATGCCTGGTTGCCAGGGTGACGGGCATTTGATGATAGTCAGTCGAATAAATAAATATGCTGGGAAATTAAACCTCCTGGGGTTGTCAGTCCCCGTGAGCGCTGCTGCTGTGGAGGGAGGCTGGGACCCTCCTGGCTGTGCTCAGGACAGACAGACAGACAGACAGACAAACCTCACCCTGGGCTGGGACCCTCCTGGCTGTGCTCAGGACAGACAGACAGACAGACAAACCTCACCTTGGGCTGGGACCCTCCTGGCTGTGCTCAGGACAGACAGACAGACAGACAAACCTCACCCCAGGCACAATTCCACCCGGGAATTCCTCACCTTGGCAGTGCCCCTGCAGAGCCCCCAGCAGGCACCAGCCAGGTCTGTGCCAGCCCTGAGGGGTTTGGGGAGAGGATTCAGAAATCTCTGTGGAACTGGGCTCGATTATTCAGTTTCAGAGGGATTGTTCTGTGTGCCTGTGCCAGGGGGGTCTGAGTGCCATCCCCTGCACCCTGCAGCCCAAACCACTCCAGCTCAGCAATCCCCAGTTGTTCTCCTTCCCGCGGTGCCATGTCTGCCTGGTCATTTGTTACTGCAGCTGGGGGACACAACCCAGCAGGGCCTGGGGGCAGAGCAGCATGGAACACCCCACAGAGGAGAATCCTCCTCTGCTCTGCAGTTTGCAGGCACCGAGGCAGCGAGGCCGAGCCTCCCTGCGGGCTTGGGGTGAATTTGTTTGGCTCGGGGCCTTCCCTTCCTCCTGTGCTGTGTCTGTGCTCCCCAGAGGTTTTCAGTTCTCACCACTGGACTCGTCTGTACTGATGCCTTAGGTTTTAACTTTTCTATTTTTCTAGTCCTGTACTGCTAATGTAACTCTGAAGTTTCCTGTACCTTGTTCAGTGCTGTTCTCTGTGCTTAGATAGACAGAACAAAACCTCTGACTTGCCCTTGAAGGACACCTAGGAACAAAAACTGCAAACCTTCATCTTGGGGAGAGTGGGGCAAGCTTGGGGGAAATCACATCCTTGGCTGGGTTCTGCTTGGGGAATTGATGTTGATATAAAAGTGTGCAGCTCTCGTGACCTGGGGTGTCCATGTTGGGATCCACTGAGTCAGGACCTCTAGACCCTAAGTGTGCTCCTGAAGGCCTTTCCAGTAAATCCCACATTTATTCCTTTATCCCTGCCTGCTCTCTGTTTCCAGGGAGCCATTTAAGGCATCAATACGATGCCAGACTCCCGATGGATTCCTGCCCAGATGGACTCTGCTGCTTCCCTCCACCCCAGGAGCTGATGGAAGCTTCCCCCACTGTTTGCAGCATCCTGCTCAGACAGCAAACCCCAAAAACATATGATGAGCTGCTGCCCTTGCAGACAGCCCGGGGCCACTGCTGTCACCAGAGCAATCTGGGCATCTCTTCATCCTGCATTAACAGTTGGTGTTTTGATTCCTAATTCGGTATTTTAGCTTAAATCTTCGCTGCCAGGGACTGCAGAAAACAGAGCAAGGGGTTATCTGAAATAATTTGATAGAAGGGTTTGTTGTTTTTTTTTAAGTTAATTAACTGCAAAGTTGGCTATTTTAAAAATGACCTGACAAAAACCAAGCACAAGAAGGAAAAGTCACAATTACTCACTGCTACTCAAACCCCAGATTCCCCACAGCATTCATGCTAAAAACGCCCAGAACTCTGAATTGTGCTGCAAAAATAACCAGATTGGGCCTCTCCTGTGCCTCGTTCCCAGCACTGGAGGCACGGAGAGGAAAACACAAGGACAGGCTGCACAAAGCCCAGGTTTCTGTGGCAAGGAGGGCGCTTGCCAGGGGGTGTGCAGAGTGGAGGGTGTGAGGTGAGGTTGTGTAACTCGAAATGCACCTCTGTGGCAGCTGCTTTACACATTTCAGCCCTCTCCCACCTCCAGGTATTTCTCAGTTTGCCTCTTCCTTGCTGTGTCAAAAATAATTGGAATTTCCTGCTTGATTGTGTGAGCAAATTCTTGTACGGTTCCTGTGAAAATTCAACAAGAAAACAGATTAGACTGAGGAGAGGGAGCTAAAAAAACCAAATAAATTACCAGAATCATTGCCACAGGTGCTTGTACGTGGAAGGAAAACATCTGAACAGAATTCCTGCTGAAATAACCACCCAGCAGCAGCAGCTCCTCAGAGCACTGGGCACCTGCAGCTCGGAGTCTCTGGGAGCTCTCAGGGAAGGTGAACCAGCAGCACCTCAGGGTGCAACCAGAGAGGCTCAGGCTTTGCACAGCCCCTGGTTCACAGAGCCCCAGGATTAACTGTGGAAAGGGAAAAAGGAAAGGCAGGGAACAGAGGCAGAATGGGTAAGAGAAGTGTCCATCGGGCATCACATTGGGTGCTGATGCCAACATCAACACAAGCCCACCCCAGCTGGCCTGGGGGGCCCAGGACCCCCTCCAGACCCACAGGAACCCAGTGCCAGTAACAGGCAGGGCTTCTCCAGTCATCCTTCACTTTAAATGGCTTTCACCAGCCCTGGAAGTATTCAGGAATTCAGGTTTCCTCCCTCCCCTAATCGTGTTGTTGGCTTAAAATTCCCATTTAATTAACCTCCTCGCCCCAGGCATAAATCAATAGCCCAGCTCCAAACGCTCCCCACGCTGATGGGGATTTTCATCAGGGCTCTCCTGCTGCAGATTGGAAGCGAGGGTGCCTGCAGGAGAGCAGCAAACTGAGGAACTCGTGAGCTGCAGTAATGGATGTCCTTGGATGGGATGGGAAATCCATTCCTGGGGGAGCCGGGGGAGAAAGTGAGACCCTGAGCACGAGGCAGGGGCAGACAGAGCTCGCTGGGCTCGTGTGAGGCTGCACTGTGCCCCCGGAGCCCCCAGAGGCCCAGAAAGGCCTGGGCAGAGCAGAGCAAAGCCAGGGGGAACTGTGTGCATTGCACAGGAGAATCCTGCCCTGTGCTGCTGTCACCCCGCGGGGCTGGGATGTGCTCTGGGTGCTCCTGGGTGTGCAAACCTCACTCTGCTCCTGCTCAAAGAGGCAGGGGAGAGGCCAGGGGCTCCTGGAGAGCTGCACAGCAAGAACTGATCTCTGTTTTCCCTCGGGCTGGGCAGGAGTGCTGCTCCCTGGCCGTGGCACTGGCGCTGGCACCAGCAGAGCAGGGGCTGGCACTGGCACAGAGAGAACCAACCACTGATTCTTCCTCTTGTCAGTCTATTAATTCCTGTTCAGAATTAATGACATGAAGAGCAAGAGAAGTGTGTTCCTCTGCTTAAAAGCTTCGGGAAGAATTTCTCCACAGTTCTGAAACTCTCCCCTCTTTGTTGATTTGGTGTCAAAGAGGGTTTGGGTTTGGTGTTTTTTTTTTCACGCAGTTATTTTGCTGAAGACAAACTAAAAAAATCCTAATGCTGTGAGCTTAAAATTCTCCTTGATCTGTTGTTAAAGCCTGAGTACCCCCTGAAATAATAATGGGTAATAATGGCATAAATAATTAATAATCATGAGTTTTAATGAGCTGATGAGGTGGTAGAATGAGGTTGTTCAGTGAGATGTGATGGGTTTTGTGAGTACCTGCCCGAGTCAGGGCTCTGTCTGCAGGAAGAATCCCAATGTGGGAGTGCTGGGAGCGCCAGGGATCTTCCTGCAAAGCCTTGGCATGGCAGCTTTGCACCCCTTGCTCACAAATGCAAATCCTCGCTTCTGAACCCTTGAACTGCCAGAATTACCTCCCTCACTTCACCCTGGTGTGGGAACATCTTCACCAGAGCTGCTGGATAAAGCCCTCGCTCAGAAAGTGCTGAACCACGAGGGCAGAGCCCAGCACATCTCAGATCTGTCCTGAACCACGAGGGCAGAGCCCAGCACATCTCAGATCTCCTGTCCTGAACCACGAGGGCAGAGCCCAGCACATCTCAGATCTGTCCTGAACCACGAGGGCAGAGCCCAGCACATCTCAGATCTCCTGTCCTGAACCACGAGGGCAGAGCCCAGCACATCTCAGATCTCCTGGGGCTTGAGGACCTTCAGGCAAATTCCTGTCTTCAGTTGTGTGCACGTTCTGAGCTGGGATTGCTGGGCTATAACACAAACAGAAAGATTCCATGTCCCAGGGGTGTTCCAGGGAGCTTTTCCTTGGGCCTGGACACCGTGGCACAGCTCTGGAGCACTTCCACCCTGCGGTGCCATCCCTGCTGATCTCCAGCGCTCGGATTGCCCAGAGGAGGCAAAGCTGAGTGTCTGTGAGCAGGGAAATCAGGAATCAGAGGGAAACCCTCTCGAATTTAATGTCTGAGCTGAGCTTATAGCAAACCTGAGCCAAACGTGGAGCCCCAGTGCCCCAGGTCACTGCCAGGGGCAGCAGCACCTCGGGGCCAGCAATCATCACCCCATGTCCTTCCCGAGCTCTCCCCAATGGTTCCTCCCCCGTTTGCCCTCGGTTCTCTTTGCCCACATCCTCCTCAGCAGCATTCTGCCTGCAGCTCCTCGGCTTTCCTTGAGGGACTGGGGACAGAGATTTTCTTCTTTAAATAACCTGGAGGCTGCTGCTCTGCCCGGGCCAGGAGCTGCTCGATGTTCACTTCAAACCCAGCCAGGATCAATCCAGCGCTGCTGCCTCCGTCCTGCAGGAAGCAAATCTGGCTGGAGGCTGCGTGTCCTGCCTGGATCCTTTAATGAGCATCCCGGGGCCGGGAGGGGCTGGGCTGGGCAGGCTCAGCTCTGTGCTGCTGCTCAGGGCACACACGGAGCTGCTGCAGAGCTCAGGGAGCAGCAGTTGTGCTTTGGTTCCTGTGCCTGGCTCCTGGTGTGGAATTGTCTCTTCTGAAGGCTGCGTGTGCTCAGCTCCTGACTCCTCACTGCCCACACGAGCAGGGTTACTGTGTCCATGCTGAGGATTTTGTTGTTTCTCTGATTTTCTGGCTGGAGTGGGAAAGCCTCCTGTTGTTTCCAGAGCCACCCTAAAAATCTCTGGTTCCTTCGTTGGTGTAAGGGTCAGCATTTCGATTTTCTTTGAGGATAAAAAAAAAAATCTCATGGCAGGGAAGAGAAAACCCCACTCTGGCCAACTGAGCTGAGCATTTTTATTTCATGCACAGAGTATTCTAATCCCTTCAAATCCCAAAAGAAAGGAAAGGCAGTGAAGATCTATTCAGGAAAAACCCTCAGAATGGGCTTTATTAGGAGGAGACCTCTCTGTGCTTTGAAATGGAGCTTTATTTTGCAGAGTTTAGGAGTTTAAATGGAGCAGGCTTGCCCAGGTTTGGGCTCAGGACACATTTTTGGGTTCTCTCAGGGTTCCCTGCCGTGCAGCTGAGGAGCTGCACAGACACAGAGTCACTGCAGGCTCCATTTCCCCCTGTCACATCCCATTTACACACCGGGGCTGGAGCGGGATGACAGCAGCCACCGAACAGGGAAGGCCTCAGAAAATAAATAGAGATCGAGGAAGTCAGAGATCATTAGAGCTGACACCACCTCACATGTTCATTAATTATGAATCCCCTTGGAAGAGGCTCGTTAGGCTGCTGGCGAGGGCCTGATGCAGCTTGTGGGAGCACTGACTCCACTCCTGCAAGATGGAAACAGAGCCCAGCAGGGACTGCAGCCCAGGCTCTGTCATTCATCCCAAACCCAGGACCTGAGCTTGCTCAAGGCTGGAATTGTTGCCAAGTGGTTTTTTTTTTCTGCAAACTCCGAGGTGTTCTCCTTGTGGCAAGGAGATTTTCTGTGTGGAAGGAGTTGTTTTTTCCCCGTGGGCTGTGACTTTCCCCAGTGTTGCCACAGGACACCAATGGAAGTTTGGGTTGTCACTTAAAGAAATGACTGCAACTCATTTTCACTCCCTGGGTAAATCTCTGCCTGTGAGGAGCAGTTTGAGTTCCCCTTTTATTAATGGAGGGGGAGAAGCAGCTTGGAGCAGTGTGGGGATGATCCCTGCTCGGGTTCCTGCAAAGTGTGGAACTCCCAGAGAAATGAGATAATTGGAACTGGGGAATCACTCGTGTGCAGAGCTGCATTAATCTCCTTCAAGAGCTCGGTTGGACTCCTGGCTGGGGCCGTGCCTGGAGCTCCCCAGCGCCCCAAGAGCTCAGACAGAGCTCGGCTGGGGCCAGCCTGGAGCTCCCCAGTGCCCCAAGAGCTCAGACAGAGCTCGGCTGGGGCCAGCCTGGAGCTCCCCAGTGCCCCAAGAGCTCAGACAGAGCTCGGCTGGGGCCAGCCTGGAGCTCCCCAGCGCCCCAAGAGCTCAGACAGAGCTCGGCTGGGGCCAGCCTGGGCTCAGCAGGAGCAGCTGCGGGGGAGAAGCTGTAGGTGGTTTAGATGGAGTGGTTGGAGATGTTACCTGCTCACACACTGAGACCTGATTAAAGGCAGCTAATTAACCTGAAAAATGCCTTCACTGACATTTTACCTTAAGCTTATTTTTGTTTAATTTAAGAGGAGCCCAGTTAAGCCCTCGGTTTAAGCTGGATGTGAGCAGCAGAGGTTTGCCCGGGTTTAACTGGAGCTCCTGAGGTACAACAGCAGAAACTCTGCGTGGGAAAGGTGCTCCTTTGGCTGCTCTGGCTGTGGTGCAGCTCCTCCAGTGCTTCTCCTGTCCTCTGGACTAAGGAAAACACGAGGGCAGGGCTCGAGGAGCCACAGCCTGGCTTTGTGTGGCTCCTCCGAGCTCATTCCTGCCTCCCTCGCTCCTGCCAGGCCACGGAGGTACCTGGAACTCGTTCCTGGAGCAGCTCGGGTGCTCCCATCGTGTGTCCTGAGCGCTGGCCCTGCTGAGCGCTGGCTCTGCAGCTGCAGGGTGAAACCTTTCCCCCTCCCTGCTGCTCTTTGGGGAGGTCAGGGAGGGGGAGCAGAGCTGTTCCCCCGCAGCCGGAGGGAGAGGAGGGATGGGAGCACAGCCCCGGGGCTCCCGAATGCTCCTCGGTGGGGAGGTCAGGGAGGGGGAGCAGAGCTGTTCCCCCGCAGCCGGAGGGAGAGGAGGGATGGGAGCACAGCCCCGGGCTCGGCACTCGCTGAACGCGGGAGGTGCCGGAGCTGCTGCGGGAGGAACTGGGGAGCCCTGGAGCTGTCCTGCCCCAATTAAACCCCAGAGTTAACGAAGTTTGTGTGCTCCAAAGGCGGCAGCAGCAGCAGCACAGGCCCTGCAGCTCAGGGGTGTGCTGAGCTCTGAGCTGGGCTTTGCCCCCAGGCTGGGACCAGCAGTGACAATCCCTGGGCTGGGAGCTTTGGGGCAGCTCTGCAGCGCAGAAAGAGAAGCAGAGGAAGAAACCCAGAATGTGTCCTTGGTAATTCCTGCAGTCCTTTCATGATCTCTGCAAGGAGAGTGTCTGAACCAGGAGGGGCTCGGTGCAGTAAATGAACCTGGATTTAGTTTAATATATTCCCAACAATGTATTGCATGTTTGTAAGTGTTACAAGTCAAACTCAAACGAAAAATATTCCGCTGTTCAAACATCCTCACACGTAATTGCATTTTCACTGTAATAACATTATCAGAGCATCTCTCAAGCTCCAATTAATGCAAACCTAATTCTCCTTTAATACCAGTACCAGGAGGATTTGAACTTAAGAACACACAGATTTATCTTGGAGCTCCAGGATGATTTTCAAATGCCTTTTGTACAAGTTTTACCCTGCGTGGAGCTCAGGAATGGAGCTGTGCTGATGGAGAGATCTGCAGCCATGTGAGGACCTGGCTCTGGTGCTTCTGCTATTTGTGCTGCAGTTCTTGTGCAGAACAGAATTGTGACCTGCAGGACCATTCTGATTATGCCAAATAATAAAAGACAGATTCTGGGAGTTAGCAAAGATTCCCTGACTCCTGTCCATGGCTATTTCTGTTATAACAAGTAAATATATGGAATTACTGACACTTCTGTTTAACTGCATCTTGCCTCAGAATGGGCAGCACTAACTTTTGATTTACTTTTGATTGCAGGCTGCACTTCTACTCTAATGGTAGAATGGATTCCTGCAGTTAATGACAGAATGTTGTATTTTTTTTACAGTGGACTTTTTCCCTGAGCTATTTTAATCCACTGTTCCTGAGAATATCGAATGTAAATGTGCAGAGCAGGCAGCACAGCACATTTCAGTCATGCCTGAAGTTGCATTAACATCACAGAAGTTGGGTTGTTTTCTTTTATGGGCACCCAGGAAATGAAAACAGGTGTAAAATTTGTGTCTGGTTTAAAAATTTATAAGTGAAGTTCCAGCAAACGTTAAGTGAGTCATTTGCTGATACCATAAAGCTCAGAGAGAGGAGAGGAGAGGAGAGGAGAGGCTTGGTCTGTGCAGACCCGGGAGGTCTGGATCGGGTGAGGCTGCTCCCCCTTCCAGAGGCTGGCAAGGGGGAACAGATCACTCCTCACACTCTGAATTTGGGACCTGGAAATGGTGTGCAGGGAGCTCGGGGTCAGGAACGTGCCCTCGGGTGGGGGAATAAGCAGGAAAGCAGCGCAGGAGGTCAAGGTGAAGGCAGAGAGGATCTTTGGAGGCTGGAAAGGCTCTACAGACTCTGGGGCAGAGCAGCATCCTCCTCCCAGCAGCCTCACCGAGGACGTTTGGGGTTCCCTCCTCCCCAGGGGCATCACAAAATACATCAAACCTCTGTCCTCAGGGCTGCTAAAGCAAAGTTAAAGCCGTTCAGGGAGGAGGGATGGGTTCACTCCTCACTGAACACAACCACAGCACAGCCCCTGCCCGACAGGGAGGGCGATCACCTGAGCTGCTGGAAAAGGTTTTCCTCCTGTACTGGGAAACATTTAAACTGCGATATTTTCCTGTTCTGCCAGGAAATAACTGAGCTCAGAGCTTCCAAAGAGCAGAACCCAAGAAAACTCTCGGGAGACGCTGAAGACCCCGATCTGAGTCGCTGTTTCAATGGGAGCTCCTCTGGCAAATTATAACAATAAACGCCTCAAAACAAGTGTGTAGATGGCGCCTGGCAGACCTGCGGTGTCAGATCAATATTTCCAGCACCAGCACGGGGCTGCAGGGCCCCGCTCTGTCCCCACAAAGGAAAGGTTCGTTCCCTTTCCCCCTCTCCTCCATCCGCCAGGAGATTTTTAAGTACAGCTCACAACCAAATGTTATTTACGTTCCTCGCTCCATTCAGTAACTGCTAATGAAGGCTTTTGTAGCATGACTCCGAACTAATTAGGGTTAATTGAGCCTGCTTGTGTATTAGCTACTGCAGCACTTCTCCTGATAATCAGGAATTTTGAGCACTCGGAATATTTCTGTGATTAGCCAGGCTAAATTGGAGTTCTTTTTGTGGCTCCCGTGGCCTTTTGTGATTGCTCTGATCGCAAACACGAGGATCGCTTTTTTGCCGCCTTATTCCTTGCGGGGAAAAAAGAGAATCGGCGGTGGCAGAAGCAGGGGAAGCTCTGGGGCAGGGCTGGGCAGTGCCCGCTGGGCTCCTCCGTGCCCGGGGGCCGTGCCAAGGTCGGGGGCACAGCCGCGGGGGTGGGAGAAGCTCCTTCTGCCCCAGCCTGGCTCCAGAGAGTTCCCTGCGGCTGCGGGGGTGGGAGAAGCTCTGCCCAGCGCTCGCAGCCACCTCGGAGCTGCGAGTGCCCGGCTCAGGGCACAGCTCCTGCAGCATACGGCAGGAGCCCATTAAGCAGCACGTGGTACATGAATATTCATTTTCCTGCCTTTGTTATTTACATAAATTTAGCGCAAGGCAAGGCTTTTTACTGTCGCTTTAGTTTTTGGTTTTTGTTTTCTTTTTTTTGATAGGAACGTTGATCCAGCTGCACACATTTCCTTGGATTAGAGCAATACCTTTTATTTTTCTCTGCCTTTTTGTTTTTTTTCCTGTTGGAACTGAAAATAGTTTTTCTTTCTGGATGTTCAATCTGGAAGTGTGTGGTTAGGTAGAAGGACGGCAGATGTATCAGGGTCAGGGGGAATGGCAGACCCTGATACTCAAAATTAGGGAATACTCAATTCAGTATCAGACCCTGATACTCAAAATTAGGGAATGGTTAAATTAGGATGAGCCGATCACGTGACTGCAGCACTGAATTTGGAGCCAGGTCAATTAGAGGACATTGTTAATAAAACCTGATGAAACAACAGCAAAACGTCCCGGTTACAAATCCAGCCCGGGAATACAAACTGAGGGGAGGGGGAAGCACCGAGGATGGAGGGGCTGGAAGCACTTTTTAGACCCAGGGATGCCAGGGATGCTCTGGCTGAGCCAGCAGCGCATGGGAGGTGCGGGGCAGAGCCGCTCCGGGGCTTTGTGCTTCGGGGAACGCTGGGCTGGGAGGGATTCGGGATTTTGGGGTCCTGGGGAGCCCCTGGGGCGGGATGTGCACTCGCTGTGCCCGTCAGCCAGAGAGGGGAACTGAGCTTGGGGGCTCAGCCTTTAACTCATCATCCACCCCCGTGCAGCGCTCAGGGCTTGGCTTTCCCTGGCAGTGCCCGCTCCGAGGCTGTGCCGTGGGGATGATGAACCCCCAGCCCCATTCCTGCTCTTCCCAGTCCTCAGTGCCCAGTCTGAGGCTGTGCCATGGAGATGATGAACCCCCAGCCCTGTTCCTGGTGCTGTTCCCAGTCTGAGGGCTGTGCTGTGAGGATGATGAACCCCCAGCCCCATTCCTGCTGCTGTTCCCAGTCCTCAGTGCCCAGTCTGAGGCTGTGCCATGGAGATGATGAACCCCCAGCCCCATTCCTGCTCTTCCCAGTCCTCAGTGCCCAGTCTGAGGCTGTGCCATGGAGATGATGAACTCCCAGCCCCGTTCCTGCTGCTGTTCCCAGTCCCCAGCCCCTGCCCGGGTGCCCAGCTCGTGTCCCAGAGCCTGGCACAGGCTGCAGAGAAGGCATTCACCACAGACAGCAGCAGAATCATCACCTGGGCTGCACCCAGTGCTTGATGGAACAAATCCTGTGATTGCCTTCAACATGCTGTGATTGCTTCCAAAACCCTGTGATTGCCTTCGCTGCCATCCTGGACACGCTCTGTAAACGTTTTCATTTCCAGTTCGTGTGTCTTTACGCTGGATACTGAGGGAAATGTGGCACAGAGCTCCCCGTGGTGCAGGTGGGTTTGTCTCCTCATCCTGCTGCTGCTGCTTTGAGGGGAATTTTCTCATTAAGCACCAGGAAAAGTACCAGAAGAAACAGCTGTCTGAAAATGAGTAATTCTGAGCAGCCCTGCAAGATGTGCCTGCCTGAGCTGTTGTGGGGATGTCTGCAGCTAGGAAAGGAGGAGGAACTCTTGGTACCAATGAAGGAATTGGATCTGGCAGAGCAGCCCAGCTTTTCCCAGAACGGGACCTCTCCTCCTGGAACCACAGCAAAACCAGCAGCAGGTGACTGGGCCCAAACACCCTTTCCGTGCTTATTTCTCATCCCTTTGCCTCCCCAGCTGGTTTTGATCCATTTCCTGCCTCTTCTGATCATAAACTTCCCCAGGTTAAACTTCTCTCCGGTTACACTTTGCTGGTTTGCAACTGTTACATTTTTTAATCCAGAAAAAAGGAAAATGTGTCCCCAGGAAGTGTCGGAGTGGTGGAGGCAGCCACAAGTGTGTTCCACCCAGAAGAGAAGCTGGGAGAGCTCTGCAATGGCCAGGAGCCCTCCAAAAGCTGATTTATGTGGAGGTGAAGGGGGATAAAGAGGGAGCTGCCATCCCCTCTTGTTCTGCAACCTTCACTCGAGCACCAAAAGTATTTAGATTAACCACTCTGGGTTTGGCCTAAAATACACTTCCCATCCTGCCCCAGTGGGAGCGAAATAAAATCATTATCAGTTATCACACAGAGATTTAAATTAAGGTTTTGGTTTTTTTTTCTCCTTCGTGAAACTGAACTTTTAAAACAAAATCTCAGAGAAGAGGAATTAATTGCTGGATCTGCACTGAATCACCAAGAGACTCAGTTTTATTTCTGCGGTGCAGCAGAAAGTGCTTCATCAGGAGGAGCTCACGTGGAGGAAAACCAGGCATGTCCCACTTATTGAACACAAGTACGTCCAGGATGTTTAATTATCTTTTGATTAATTAATTTAACATTAAGGCAGTCAAGGACTGCGGCGCGCTCAGCACTGCACGCTTGGGCACCCGCGTGCACCCCCAGCCCTGCTGAGCTAAAGGCACCTTGTGGCTCTCACCTGCAGCTGCTGTAAATGAGTTATTTCTTTGCTGAGCTCCTTCGTTGCCCCGAGGAGATGCACAGAACACACCGAGCTCAGGTGATTTGCAGCATCTGTGCTGAGGATTTAGTGCTGTGTGCTCGGTGTTTGCAAGGATGAAACACGGGCGGGGGCAGGTGAGACAAGCGTAAGGCATTGGATGAAGTACTCGGGAACCTCTCCGTGCACTCCGAGTGAGGAGGGAGAATATTTTCCTTGGGATATTGTGCATATCTGATGGAAATTGAATGCAGATGGAGAAGCTGAACTCAGGCACCCAGCAGGCACTGAATATCCGAGGTCACCTCCAACGTGGGATTGTCCCCTGCTGACCCTCGGCCACGTGGGGATGCCTCAGGTGGCAGCCTCTGGCCTCCCAAAAAGTTCCTCAGAGTCAAAAGAGGAAATATTTAATGTGACCAGACAGATTGATTGCTCCAAGACGGGTAATCTGCAGTGCCTAATTAGTCAATCAAGTCAAATTGCACTTAGCAAACATGACACAATTGCATTACAATGGGAACACAAAGGGGATTCTGTTCTTGTTACCCGGGGAGAAATGGGAGTGATCCTTTGGGAAATGGGAATGTTCCTTTGGGAAATGGGAGTGATCCTTTGGGAAATGGGAATGCTCCTCTGGGAAATGGGAATGCTCCTTTGGGAAATGGGAGTGCTCCTTTAGGAAATGGGAGTGATCCTCTGGGAAATGGGAGAGTTCCTTTGGGAAATGGGAGTGTTCCTTTAGGAAATGGGAATGTTCCTTTGGGAAATGGGAATGCTCCTCTGGGAAATGGGAATGCTCCTTTGGGAAATGGGAATGTTCCTTTGGGAAACACGAGGTGGGAGCTCTCAGCCAATTCTGGCTGCAGAATTGAGCCAGAGTCAGTGAGCAGAAGTTTGGGTGTGTGGCCCTTTCCTTCCATCCAGGATTCCTTTAAGCGGTGCAGTCACACCAGGAGCCCTGCCCGGCTCCTCCCGAGCTGTGACGGTGAATAATCACCCCGTAATTATTGCTCCCTGTGTTAATGAATGCCCTGCTGAGCTGTCACAGGGCGCGGGGAACCCTTGAAGCACAGAGACGCAGAGAGTTTGGTTCACGAGAGCTCTGACCCAGGGATGGATCTCTGCTGACTCCTTCCCCCTCCCTCCCGTGGGAATGACATGGGAGAGGGCAGAGAGTGACATCTGAGGCTTTTCTGTCCCTGCCTCTTTCCCAAGGCTGCCACGCAGGGTCTGGGATGAAAAGTGCATCCCTTGGAGGCCGCAGAAATGGATTTACTGGTGTGGGAGGCACAGGTGTAAGAGGGAGAAACCACTTCATAGATCACCTTCTCTGTGGAACTGGAGTTTGGTTTCCTGTCTAAATATGGCAGCCTGGTGATAAAACTTACTTTATAAATTATAGATGTGTTTGGGGTTTTGTTTGTTGGATTCCTAGGTTTGTTTTGTTGCTCCTCCCCCCCGACCCCCCCTCCCTTCCTGTCCAGGTAAACGTTGAAGTATTTAAAACATTGACGGCGCAGGTTGGGCACTGGGAAGAATTAATCAGCCTGTCAGGCTCAGACCAGAGGCTGCAGAGAATGCTCAGTGGTGTGTCATGGTTACTTAGCAACTCCAGCTGAAGAGGTTCAGCTGGAAAACGCTGTCATTTTCCATGTGTGAGCTCTCCTCTCCCCCCTCCTCTGTGTACACAGGTTCTTTGGGGTTTTTTTTCCCCCAACAGATAAAGTCTTTTGTATGTTTTAATGATCTTTCAAATTGAGTTTTCAAAAGAACCTGCTATTTCTGCAGGGCAATTGGAATTAAATGACGAATTTGGAGGATCTGAGAGTGGCTCATAACAAGAGCAGGAGGTATTAACCCAGGATGGATAAAAACACGCCACTGTCACGTGGGGAGCTGGTTAATTCTGCTGCCGTTGTTCTCCTCAGACGTTGATGTTGGTAGATCTGTGTGGGCCAGCACTGAGCCAGAGTTCTGCCCCAGTGGCACTGGGAGGGGGAACTGGTTTGGACTTGGCTGGGCCTGGTGAGGACACAGAGCCCATCCTGCCAGGAGGAGTGCCAGCTCCCGGAGCTGCCTCCTCCTGCAGCTTCGCCTCTGGCAGCAGGTTAAAAATAATAGCAGCTCTGAATGTTTCATGAAAGCTTCGGGGTAAGCGTTACCTTAACACCAGCAGCTGTAACACAAACAAGCCTTAAACCCTGCAGTTTATGAAAGGATAATGAGGACAGGCTCCAGGAGCTCTGCCACGCAGGGAGGGCACCTGTGGCATCCAGGGGCTGGGAGCTGAGCGGGGCAAACCTTCTCCAGCCCTGCAGCTCTGGGCTGGGCTGAGTGTTTGTCTGAGTGTTTGTCTGAGTGTCTGAGCTCTGAGTGTTTGTGGGGAGCCACGGAAAACCAGGATCCTGCTCTGCTGCTCGTCTGGGGCCGGGGCTGGGCAGCCACTGCTGCCTGCAGAAAGGAGCCAGCCCTGGTGTCCCAGGGCCTTGCCACAAACCACTCATGTCCATGTTTTTCTCAGAAGGTTTATTTATTAATATCAAGAAAACAGAACAAATCTTTATCCCTCCAGCAGGTTCAGCTGCAGGGAATGTCTCTGTCTGTCTGTCTGTGTGTCTGACTGTGTCTCAGTCAGGAATTCACAAGAAGACAGAGGAAGACATTTCATTGGTCAAGGCCAATGAAATCAATCAATTACCATCAACATTTCTCTTATTTACATTCTTTCATCAAGGCTTTCTCCTGGGAAACTACAAAAGTTCCCTTAGAAAATGGTTTTCAGGACAAGTTAACAAAAGCTTGCATTTTCCCCAGCCTTTCTCTGAGATTTCTCAAAAACTCACTGCCAGG
The DNA here is from genome assembly GCA_013400515.1 of Erpornis zantholeuca. Lineage (NCBI taxonomy): Eukaryota > Metazoa > Chordata > Aves > Passeriformes > Timaliidae > Erpornis > Erpornis zantholeuca. The sequence continues at coordinate 272,377 of VZTN01024675.1, read as the reverse complement.
TCACCACCACTGCTGCCTTTGTGTCACCCTGCAGCACTGGGGGGGCTGGAGCTGCCAAAACCATCGATCCTCCCTTCCTTTGGCAGCATTCCAGAGGCTTCTGAACCTGCTGGGAAAGGAGTGTCTGTGGGACAGGGAAAAGGGGCCTGAGGTGGCTTTAATCTGAGCTGGGAATTACCCAGGAGGGCAGATCCTCCTCTGGCCATTCTCTGTGGGGTGGGGGAGATGGCTCTGAACGCTGCCTTGGACGAGCAGAGCTCCATGAAATCCTCCCAAATGTCCTGCAGGAAGCTCAGGCCTCTTCAGGAGCTCCGAGAGGGATGGGAGAGTGTGGAGAGGAACTGTCCCACCCCAACCAGTGAGACCACAGAGCTGCTCAGAGACTTCAGGAAAATGCTCCAGGTGATGAGTGAGGAGGAAATTGAGCCCCTTAAGGACACGGGGCTGATTTGAGTTGCCAGAAAGAGCATGAATAAATAGTGCAATCAATGCCTGCTATAAATACACATTAATTTGACTGCAGCTCTCTTTCTCTTCCTTTGTCTTGAAAAAGAAACAGAAGTGAAGAAAAAGCAGGATTTGAAACAATAACCCTGAGGTGCTGGAGGTGTTACACCTGAAGTGGGTGCATGGTTTGGGCTGATTTGATTGCCAGGGCTCTCCAGCCCCTCCAGCCCTGATCCTCTGGGAGTTGTTACCCTGCACTGGCCTCTCGGGAAGAGGAGCAAGGGGAGGGTGCTGCATTCAGAAACTCTGAGGTGTATAAAGGAAATTGCTGTAAATGTGAGGATATTTGGCATTTAAGGGGAAAATGGGAGATGGGAGAGGTGCACTGTGGGCTTTCATTTCTGGGCAGTGCGAACAATGTGCCCAAGCCCCGCTCAGATAAATAACAAAGCAGTCCCTAAATATGGCCCTGCTTTATTTATTGTTTGCAGGATTTTTATATCCTGGTGTTACATCTTGTGCTTCCATTGATTTTCACGGGCTGTGTAATTTAACTGTGCATTGATTCATTGGCTTTGCAGAGCTCTACATCTGTTCCTGTAATCACCTGGCTCTGGGTGCGAGGCACGCGAGGAATAACTCCGGAATCCAGGGCTGCTTTACTCACCAGTTGCTCTTCCCTCCTCGCCCTCTCTGGTTTCTGCATTTGTTTAGTTGTTTTTTTGGGAGCTAATGATGATTCTCTGTGGTACTTGGGCAGCCTGGAATGAGATCCCAGCCCGGGGCTCCCTTGGATACTCTGCCACCTGTGTGATCTATGATTAACGTGTTTTACAAAGGACTGACTGCAATGGAAATGGAAAATATGCTTTTGGCATTAGCAATATGCTGGAGATGCTTTCTTCCCCCTGCAGTCTGGAACATCAAGGTTACTTTATTTTATTACTCGTACTGCACTCCCACAATGGTTTGTGCAGCCAGGAGTGTAAATGATGCATCAGGATCTCATGGGAGGATCTCACAAAGACAATTACGCAGCACCATCGTGTGTGCCCCGTGCTGGGTGTGTGCTGGGTGTGTGCCAGGTGTGCCCTGTGCTGGGTGTGTGCTGGGTGTGTGCCAGGTGTGCCCTGTGCTGGGTGTGTCCTGTGCCAGGTGTGTCCTGGGTGTGCCCCGTGCTGGGTGTGTCCTGTGCTGGGTGTGTGCTGTGCCAGGTGTGTCCTGTGCTGGGTGTGCCCCGTGCCATGTGTCCCATTGGATCCCTGCTGTTGGGTGGCTCTGCAGCCAAGCCAAGCCAAGCCAAGCCAAGCCAAGCCAAGCCAAGCCCAGCCCAGCCCAGCTAAGCCAGCCCGGCCCAGCCCAGCCCAGCCCAGCCCAGCCCAGCCCAGCCCAGCCCCGGCAGAGCCCTGCACCCCTCTCTCCATGTCTGTACCATTCCCTGGGTGCTCAGCTCCGGGAGCACCACGGGGAAGGGATGGGCAGGGCCCATGGGCAGGGCAGGCAGGGTTTGTCCCCTTTGGTTCCTCCAAAGCCCCCAGGAGTGTGACCACTGGAGCTCTGTGTGGAGCTGACCCCCCTGGGTGGCCTGGGGAGGCCTGACCCAGTGGGCAGCACTTTAATTTAATAACTGCCCAGAAGTGGCTGCCACTCTCAGCGAGGCTGCAAAGTGATTTTGTGCAGTTCTTAATTAAGACGTGCTCGCAGGAAAAATCCTAATCCATTAGAGGTCGATTTATGCCTTGAAGCAAGGTCAATTTTTCTTTTCCTGCCTTAAATCCGTGCAAAGGTGGAACTTTCTCAGTGTGTGAATTTGATTTTGCTTTTTTATCTGTTTGGAATTTTGATCTCTGATTGCTGCTGCTCAGCAAATGGCACAGAAGGTGTCCTGGGCTTGGTGAGATTTGTTTCTGGTCCACTGCTCTCCCTCGCTCTTGAATAATGAGAACTGGAAAGGGAAGTGTCTGATTTACCACTCTTGCACCTGTTTTTAACCCAGTGTCTCTCTCACACATATATTTACACATACAAACAGGTATTCAACATCTCTGCAAAGACCCTGCAGCTCTTTTCACTGGTGATTCCAGTGCAGCCATGGTTGGAGATAAGGAGAAATCTCAAATAATTTAATCAAGAAATTGTAAACCCCGAATTTGCAGAAAGAACTGCACCCCGCAGTGGGCACCACCAGGGCTTTGCTGTGCCTTTGAGTGGTTAAACCGAGCTGGGATGAAGAGAGCAGAGTGCCTCTCCCTGGCTGTGCTTTGCAGGAGGAGGTTTTTGCAATTCCTCAGCAGTGCTGGCTGGCCCTTGGAGATGTCCAGTCATGTCTGATGTGCTCGAGCAGAGCTTGCTGCTAAACTAACCTTGATAATCCTGGCCCCCAGAGGCTGCAGCTCTGCCAGGGAGCCAGGGATTCATTCCCTGCCAGCCTCGGCCTCCACAAACCCTNGTGCTGGGTGTGTGCTGGGTGTGTGCCAGGTGTGCCCTGTGCTGGGTGTGTGCTGGGTGTGTGCCAGGTGTGCCCTGTGCTGGGTGTGTCCTGTGCCAGGTGTGTCCTGGGTGTGCCCCGTGCTGGGTGTGTCCTGTGCTGGGTGTGTGCTGTGCCAGGTGTGTCCTGTGCTGGGTGTGCCCCGTGCCATGTGTCCCATTGGATCCCTGCTGTTGGGTGGCTCTGCAGCCAAGCCAAGCCAAGCCAAGCCAAGCCAAGCCAAGCCAAGCCCAGCCCAGCCCAGCTAAGCCAGCCCGGCCCAGCCCAGCCCAGCCCAGCCCAGCCCAGCCCAGCCCAGCCCCGGCAGAGCCCTGCACCCCTCTCTCCATGTCTGTACCATTCCCTGGGTGCTCAGCTCCGGGAGCACCACGGGGAAGGGATGGGCAGGGCCCATGGGCAGGGCAGGCAGGGTTTGTCCCCTTTGGTTCCTCCAAAGCCCCCAGGAGTGTGACCACTGGAGCTCTGTGTGGAGCTGACCCCCCTGGGTGGCCTGGGGAGGCCTGACCCAGTGGGCAGCACTTTAATTTAATAACTGCCCAGAAGTGGCTGCCACTCTCAGCGAGGCTGCAAAGTGATTTTGTGCAGTTCTTAATTAAGACGTGCTCGCAGGAAAAATCCTAATCCATTAGAGGTCGATTTATGCCTTGAAGCAAGGTCAATTTTTCTTTTCCTGCCTTAAATCCGTGCAAAGGTGGAACTTTCTCAGTGTGTGAATTTGATTTTGCTTTTTTATCTGTTTGGAATTTTGATCTCTGATTGCTGCTGCTCAGCAAATGGCACAGAACGTGTCCTGGGCTTGGTGAGATTTGTTTCTGGTCCACTGCTCTCCCTCGCTCTTGAATAATGAGAACTGGAAAGGGAAGTGTCTGATTTACCACTCTTGCACCTGTTTTTAACCCAGTGTCTCTCTCACACATATATTTACACATACAAACAGGTATTCAACATCTCTGCAAAGACCCTGCAGCTCTTTTCACTGGTGATTCCAGTGCAGCCATGGGCTGGAGATAAGGAGAAATCTCAAATAATTTAATCAAGAAATTGTAAACCCCGAATTTGCAGAAAGAACTGCACCCCGCAGTGGGCACCACCAGGGCTTTGCTGTGCCTTTGAGTGGTTAAACCGAGCTGGGATGAAGAGAGCAGAGTGCCTCTCCCTGGCTGTGCTTTGCAGGAGGAGGTTTTTGCAATTCCTCAGCAGTGCTGGCTGGCCCTTGGAGATGTCCAGTCATGTCTGATGTGCTCGAGCAGAGCTTGCTGCTAAACTAACCTTGATAATCCTGGCCCCCAGAGGCTGCAGCTCTGCCAGGGAGCCAGGGATTCATTCCCTGCCAGCCTCGGCCTCCACAAACCCTGCCAAGGCAAAAATCACATCCAGTTACCACCACTGTGTCAGTGCAGGGCTGAGGAGCAAAAAAAAAAAATTAATTTTAAGGATGGAGCCTCGACAGACTGAAGAAAATTCTGGATGTGTTATAAACCCAGCCTCGGTTTAATAGAGCCCACTTAGGAGACTGGGAGCTGCTCGGGCAACTTCTCCTTATGAAACCAATTGTTTGTGATTTACCTGGAGAAGTTTGGGATTTCTGTTGTTCCAGCCTCTCCTCTGAGGGGGCATTTGCACAAGTGTGGACCCACTGGGGCTGTGGGCAGGATTCCCTCAGAGCAGGAGAACATCCTGGGGAAAACACATCCCTGAGCCTGAATTCCAGTAAACCCCAGGAATTTATGCAGTTCTCTCTTGTAAACCCAGCAAATTGGATGGGCACAGGAAAAAAAAGCACAGAATGAAAGATGAAGTAAAAACCTTTCCTTAAGAGTGGGATCCTTTGAACTGGGCTAATCCCAGCCCTGGGAGGATAAGAGAGGTGCAGAGAGCCGAGCAGGAATTTGTGACTGGAGGTGCCTGGTAAAGAGCAGAGCAAAATCTGTTGAGCCTCTGAGTGCTGTGACTTTGAGGGAGCATGCACTCGCCTGGCAGGCTGGAGATGCCAGCTCTGAAGAGTTAACTCCGTGCATCCTTCAGGGAGCGCGGGCACAGCTGGTGGGGGGCTCTGCTGAAAGAAAAAGCCTCTGGCAAGTTCCTGCTCTGCAAAGGCAGGAAAGGAGCAGCAGGACTGCACAGACAGATGAAGTTGTTGCTCAGGATGGGAGCTGCTGGTTTCTGTCCAGCTGCTGCTCACGGAACAATTTGTATTCTCTGAGGGGGCTGCTTTTTCTCTGCCTCCGCTCTCCAAAGTTCAAGCTCCTCTTCTGGAAGTTGCATTTAACCTTTAAGAAACAAGCTGGAGTCTCTGTCCGTGACCTTGAAGGGTGGGGGCAGAGAGGGGAAGAAAATCACAGTCTCACCAGAGACAGCTTTAGAGGTACCTAACAAGGCATTTCATTTGAAACGGGAGAAAAGGACACTTAACTCGAGTGACAGGATCTGGAGAGGGGCAAAGGAACATCCTGCCACAGCCACGCTGAGGACAGGGGGTGACAGATGAGTGAGCTGGAGCGTCAGGGTCCCTTTTGTCACACGAGTCCTGGAAAAGGTTCCAGAGGAACAAAGACAAGAGCAGAGCAGGTGTGGGGAGAATGGAGCCCGTTCACGAGGCAGGTGACTTTTCATAATGGATGGAAAGGTTATCACGGCGCAGATTTCAGGTGATAATGCTGAGGAAATGTCATCGCTCCTTTCTCTTTTTCCTGCCTTTCCTTTCCTGTTGATCATTCGCGTCTGTGGCACAAAGAGAGGTCATTGCCTCTGCTTTGGAGCCGTCTGGAGGCAAACGCTGATTGTGATGCAGATGGTTTGTCTGATGTGCTGCAGGGAAGGGCTGAGGCCTCGGTGAGGCTCGGAGTGAATCCTAACTGCTGTGGTATTGATCATTAATGTGATAGGAACCTTCGAACAGACCTTACCCGTTCCGAGCTGGAGCAGCTGGTGAGAATTTTTGTCTCGGAGCTGTTTAGGGACCAGGAGGTGCTGCCCTGATGTTGCAGGAGGGAGCTGAGGCACAAACGAGAGGCTGAATTCGGCAGTGTCAGAGCGGGGAGGATCTTTAGGGCCGGGCAGTTGAGCTGCAGCTGCTGAGGTCTCTCTGTGGGAGCCCTGTCCCCTCACCCGCGGCTTCCTGAGCCCCTCGGGAGCTGCAGCTCTCTCCCCAAACTCTCCTCTCCACCTGCCAGGCTGCGGCTGTGCCCCGCCGGGGCTGGAGCCAGGGAAATCAGCTGCGTTTAGTCAGTCTGGCACCGATCTGCTGCCCGTGCTCCCGCGTTGTGCCATGGCCCGGAGCGCTGCGGGGTGGCTGGCACCGGGATAATGGGAATTGTGTTGGGATGCTGGGGGTCAGGGCTGCAGCAGCCCTCGCCCGTCCTGCCAGAGACCCCCAGCTCCCATTTCCGAGGGACCTGCTCCCCACTGCGGGCTCGGCACCAGGTACCTGCTCTGCCACCAGCACACTCACCTCTCTGCAGAGCTGTAATTGAGTTAGGGAGGTTACCATGGCAACCCCTGCAATTAATTAAAGTGCTCGGGCACGGTAAGTTTATAGACGCAGAAAACATTTTCATATATAAATAGTGCAATCTGTTTGTGCTCCGAGGATTTGCCCCTTCCCTATTTCTTTCTAATCTCGGCTGAGAAATTTTTCTCTTTTTTTTTGTTTTTTTTTTTTTTTTGTTTGTTTTTTTCTCCCTCTGGGGATTGATAAATCTTTGTGTTATTGCCCATAAAGTAGGTAAATAAAGTCTCTGCAGTTCGTGTCCACCTGCTGAATGCTGAGTGAGCAGCACGGGGTGGGATGAGCCCTCCCAGGCCACTGTCCCCACCATCTCCTGTCCCCTGGGTGGGAGAAAAGAGGCAGAAACAATCTCCAAGAGGACAAAAGATCCAGAAGCAAAGGGAGAAGAAGAAGAGTTGTCATTCATGGCAGAGGAACCGATTCCTGCTGGGGGGTGAGTTCCCACCGTGGTTTGTGCCTTCGAATTATTGCCACTTTGTGTTCTTTGTGCTGGCACCTCCAGGGAGGATTGGGTGAAGGTGCTGGGGACAACCCCAGCAGTGTCCCTGAGTTAAAGCTGCTGCCATGGAAAGGGACACGTTCGTGGTGTGATCTCCTGCCCTTCCCTGCCTCCCCACCCCCTGGGAAGGTGCAGATTTCACTCCCCAGCACTATTCCCTCTCTTCCCATTATTCCATCGTTTTATCCTCGTGTACTCCGATGCACTGGGGATTTCTAAATGGTGTGTAAAATGAACATCTGCCATTGGAAGGGTTGGCACATCTGGATCCATTAATTTTTCATTATTTCCCCGTGTTGGAGGTCAGATGTTCACGATGTGGTAATGCAAGAGATTCCACTGGTGGGTTTAATGTCTCTGAAGCAGATAATTCTATTTACAAAAGTATTTTAAACCCCCAAACTGTGAGAGCTAACTGCTAGAAAGGTTTCGTTTTCTAATTATATTTTTTTTTAAATCAAGAATCCTGCAGAACTTCTCCAAACACCAACCCCTTTATGACTTATAAAAGTTTGGAAAGTGAATTATTCTTCTCTCTCTGTTGTTTCATGGATGGCTCTGCTGGGGTTTGCTCTACCACTCGTGTGCTTTTTGTCCCTTTCCTGTTTTAAGCAGGAGGAATCAATTGTTGGCATTAAGAGTTTGGAAGCAGAATAAATAGAGGTTAAATGTATTAACCACACAAAGCCGATAGGCTGGGAAGTGACTCTTTCTTGGCACCTGTGCCGAACCTTTGTCACTTTTATTTGGTGCCACCAGGGAGGTGCCCTGATCCCAGAATCCAGGAGCTCTGGAGCTGTCCCAGGTGGAATTGTGCTGGTGTGGAGACAAACTCTCGGCAAACCTGGCAGTGAGAGCTTTGTCCTTGTGTCCAGGGCCGTGATTGCAGGAGCCTCCCTGCAGCCCCAGAGCCACCCCAGCCCTTCCCTCCCTGCTCCCTCCTGGTGCTCCGAGCAAAGCAAATGTCACACAAAGGTCACCCAGCAGCAGAGCTTCGCTGGAGTGGATGTTGAATTTCAATGGGGGGAAAAAAAAAATTAAGGAAGAAAGGAAGAAAGTTTTAATTTTCTTGGCATTTGCTGCGTGCGGAGCAGAATCGCCTCGGGCCGGGCTCGGTGCTGCGCGGGGAACAGCAGCAGACTCTGCAAAGCTCAGCCTCTCCAGGCTCTTCACTTTCACCTGGAAGGAGACATTCAAGGACAGGGAAGGGACGAGGATAGAAGGGACAAGCTGAGCCTCTGCAAGGCAACATTTCTGCCTGAATTTTGGGGCACGGGAGAAGATGCTACCCCTGAAATTCTTTTTGCATTCACTCCCAGGTGCCACCTCCTTCAGCCTTTTAGTTGGCCCAATCGACTTTGAATTTCAGAGGCTGAAACAGAGATTTGTTCCCCCCCAGCTGCTAATCCAGCACTTGACATTTAACGCCAAGCTTGGTCCTGTGTTGGAAAAATGAATTTATTACGTCTCCTTGGCAGCTTCTCCCCCGTCTCCTCTGCGTTCCCCCTGTGCCTCCCCCTCTGCCAGATGCCAGCCTGGAGCAGCAGTGACAGCCCCTCGGGGGCACTGGCAGTGATGGATGTTTCCAGGGGCAGAGATGGTGTTTTCCCGTGCCTGGGTTACAGCAGGAGTGCCTTGTGCTGGCTCCGGGGATTTTCTGTGTTCCTGGTGTTTGGGGTATTACAGAACCCACTCAGCCCAGCTCCCATGCCCAGCCCAGCCCTGGGCGCTCTCAGGCTATTTCTGGGCAGCTGTTAGGGCAGAATTTGGGAAATGAGGGAGCGCAGGTGCAGCCAGGCAGGGTTGGGTCCCTGCAGAGGGGAGGGAGCTGCAGCCACTCGGAAAATCGAGGCGCTCAGGTCTCAGCTCGCGAGCAGCAGGAGGAGGTTTGCTTATCACAAATGTTCAGCTCACACCAGATCCGTGTTGTTTCTGCTGGGAAATCCGAGAGCTGCTCGCAGCCGGTGCTCCACGGCATGATGAGACCAAAGGCAGAACACTCGCACTGCTGAATATTTAACTGGGTGTCAACGGCGTGCTGCTCGGGAGAGGAGGAAACACCAACAAACCTGGGTCGTGTTGCTTTTCCTTGTGGCTGTAGCGAGTTCATCAGTGGAGCAGGAACCAGAGCAATTAATTGTCTTTTCTTTATCCCAGCCCGAGTCCATCCCCCAGAGCAGAGCTCAGATGATGCCCTTTCAGAGAGTCTGGATTTCCCTGCCATTCCTGGTCCTTGGCTGCCCTTCGGGGTTCTCCCCCATGGAACCCTCTCCATGAACAGGTTAAAAGTGTCACAGCTCTCACTCTCTGCTGCTCGAGCTGAGCCCCTGGACTCGAGCTGAAATCTCCTCTTTGAGTGAAGCCACTCTTCTGTCTGGCAGGAGGGGCAGTGATTTTAATAACTCCTGAATGGATTCATTAAAATCAAACACTGAAATGAGCACTGCACGTTGGGAGTCACAAAGGAGAACGGTGACACTGGGAGGCTGTGACACCTGCTCAGCATTTCCTGCTTGTCTGCAGAGCTGCTGGAGGGAAACCTGTTGGATTTCTCCCGGCAGCCAGAACAGCTTTTACAGCACCAGAGATATGGCAAATTCTGACTCTGGGTGTGCCTGGATGTGCTCAGGGGTTCAGGTTTGGACAATCCTGAGCACCCACAGCAGCCCCAGCCGGGAGCAGCAGCTGGGGTTTGTTCCAGGGGGATGCTGTGGGCAGGGACAGAGCCATTCCCTCTGCCATTAAGGGTCCCTCCGGTTTGGCTCTGAGTGTGAGAATTAACATGTTTAGCTCTGCTGATTGCCTTTAATTCCTGCCATGCTGCCTCCCTCTGCCAGCCCCGGATCTCTGCTCCTCGAGGACCCCGTGTTCCAGGAGCCTGGAACATGAACAATTAATGCTCGGATTTCTAGGATGGGTTTACTCTAATTTGAATGAAAGGCCTCGGAGGAAGGGTCAATGGACTGTGAGGAATCAATCTTTCATAAGCAGCCTTTGGTTGTGGCTGCAGTATTTATGAGTGATGAAGTTGTCCTGACAAGGCAGAGTTCAGCGCTGGGGCCGCCTGTGACAACACCACGAGGTTTGCTAACACAGGGTGGGTGATTAGAGGCAGAGTGGGAGCAGAAGGAGCTGTGTCTGTCTCATTCCCCAGTGCTCCTGGAGCCCTGATCCGATGTGACTGTGCCTGGCACCAGCCTCTCCCCGAGTCCAGCCCAGTGAAGGCTTCCCACAAACACAGCTGCTGGGGAGGGAGTAAAAACCCTTCATTCCAACTTTTCCCTGGGGTTCCTGAGCCTAGTGGACGATGAGCAGGAAAGTTCTGAAGGAATAAATGCATTTAAGCCAATTTGAGCTTGGCACAGAAGGAGGGACGGAGAGTTTGTCTCTGATACACCCACGATGTGAGATAAAAGAACTGAAGCCTTGTTAAAGCTCTGTGGTGTGGGGAAATGTCCCCTCTGTTGGAAGAAAGGGGCTCAAGGCACTCCTGATTTCTGCAACTGAGCTGGGAATAGAAATAATTTATTTTGAGTCCCAGTTCATGTGAGTTTTCTTGATGTGGCTCCTACAGATGTGTCCAGCTGTGTAAATGTGCATAATGGGAGAGGTCAGCAATTCCTCCCACCCCAGCTCGCAGTCACAGGCTGTGCAGCCTGACATTAAATGCATTTTGCCCTGCAAAAAGGAAAGAAAAATGGGCTTAATAGCTTTAAAATCTCCTCTCAATTCAAAAATGGTTTTTTCATCCACTGAGCTCCACAGACTAAATGCAAACCACGTGAGGTTTTCAACTGAAACATCGCAGGGCAAGTGCACTGCTCCTGATTTGGTTGCTCCTTGGGACTGATTCCAGTCCCTGGGCCAGGAATGCCCTTCCAGACTGTCCCTGCCCAAGGGCACCTCTCGAGGAGAACACCCACACAAATCAGGCCCCAACACACAAAGGTCAGCTGGTGTTGAATTGGTTCACTTACAGAACTCTCTGGAATTAGGAATGTACTCTGAAATTGCTTCTTGATTGAGGACTTTTGCCTCATTAATCCTGAGGAGCCTCAGAACACTGCGAAAGCTTTCCAGAGGAACGAGTGGGGCTCTGCAGAGCCAGCCCAGGAAGGAAGGTTCCTGTTCCAGGTGCCTCCTGCTCTGCCCAGGTACCTCCTCTTCCCCTTTTTTTATTAATGCCAGAAGAGGTTTCCAGCCCTGCAGGGCACAGGCAGCATTTCCCACCTGGGCTCACGCCCTGTTATTAATTTACCCCCAAAATTCCAATTCCAGCTAGCCCTAGGCGAGGCTGCTGCCCTGGCAGCCCCCACCCCTCCAGCAGGGTCCCCAATAACAACCTCTGCTGCCTCATCACCTTTCCACATCCCTAATAGCACCAGGTATTCAAATAAGCGTGGACAAAAACGGCCCCTGCTTGTCTGGGATATTTCCTGACCTACTCATCAGCTGTTCAGCAAACTGAGCCAGGATGGAACTCATTCTTCAAGGAGAATTGGGGGAAATGCACCTTTTAAAGAGCAGCACCCATTTTTGGTGCACGGCAGTGATCTCTGTGAACTCTGGAGCAGGGCTTTAATGAGCCTCCTGTTTGCAGAGAGCTCCGAGTGCCTTCCCTGGCAGGGAGAATTAAACAGAGAAATGATTAGTGAAGGACAGGGTGCAGGGAAGGAAATCACAGCACCTTTCCCAAAGTCAAAATTTAATTGACTTTCTACGAAGCAAGACTGTGAAGTTCTTTCTCCATAAACGTTAAATGCAGAGGTTTCAGCACTGTCACAGCTCCTTAAATTGGTCTGATGGTAACAAATCCTTTCAGGAACGGTTGTCACTCCTCGGGAAGTTTGTAAATCGAGTAGGAGCTTAAGGTACTTCTTCTTCCCTTGCATTTTAATGTTGTTGGTGTTTCCATAAGCCCGGGATCTCTGTTCCTTGTTTCCTGCTCAGTCCCAGCTCCCTGAATCTGACAGGAGACCGTGATAATGAGCAGTAAATAATTGCTAGCCGTGGGCAAGTGTCTGAGCAGGAAACCCGAACGATTCCAGGTAATGAGGGGGAAAATTTATCTGTACATGCATGAAATGGGGATGAGGAAATGGAGGGTCCTGCTCTCAGAGGTGTTTGTCACCCACAAACGGGCTGACATTTCTCAGAAGAGCTCAGCTGCTAATTAGCACCTTTAAAAATCAGATTTTTTTACCCCAAGACGTCCCAGTCCTCACAGGATTGACAGCAGTGGTTCAGGTATTTCTGATCTCGTGGGGAAGCCTTGGATCTGCGCTTTGGGAAGGGCCAGGAGCTCGTGGGGTGTGGGGAAAGCTTCACAGGGAAGTGAGGGAGCTAAGGTCACTTTGTGTGGCTTCAGAAACTGCCCAGAGCTTGAAATAAAGGGGAGCTGTGACTGCTCTGAGGGGAAAATCTTTGTGTGGGGAAGGCAGAACCTCTATTTTTATTTTTATTTTTGTTTAAGTTTTACTTTTCTAGTGTTGCTCTGCATCGGAAACTCGCGGTAAGCTGGCAGTCAGCGCTGAGCTCTCTGCCACCACCGCGCACCAGGTTTGATGGGAGTTATCTGCTTCCAAAGGGAAATTTTGGCTGCAAAGCCTCTCCTGTCCCCCCTCCAGAGCCTGGTTCTGGGGCTGAGCTCGGCTCGGAGCCCGCGGAGCAGAGCTTTGAGGGCACAGAGGAATTGTTTTGGCTGTGGGGATGGCGGAGGTGCTCCAGGCCTCGCTGCTCCCCCCGCGCTCCTGCCGAGTCTTGAATAATCAAATCGGTCATTTCTGCTCGGCTGCTGTAATTTATTGTCCCACCGAATCCAGATTTTCGGAATGTTAATGAAAAAAATACCGATCAGCCCCGGCTCCTGCCATTCCGCTTTATGACCTTATTAAATCTTACACTTTCTTATCATGTGCTGACAATTACTGGAGGACAGGCCGCGGCTCCTGCCACCAACACTCAGCGCTGTCAGCGCCACGGGCCCGGAGATTTACACCCCGGGAACAGTCCTGAGAGACATTTTCACACTCCTGACAGGATTATATAACACGAGAAAAGGCCATTAACAAATACAAAGGAATAAGCAGCAGGGAGAGGGCGGGTGAAGAATGGGACAGTAAATCTCTGGGCCTGGCAGCTGGTAATAAAATCACCTTGCCGGGAAGATTTAATGAGCTGCTCACCCCACGGAGAGGGGAGGGAATGCTGGCACCCCGCAGGTCCCGGGGGTCTGGGATCCCCCAGGTAGAAGAGGGGAAAAAAAAAATAATAATAAAAAAAAAATTAAAAAGCGCAAAGCTCTTTAGCAGAGCCCAGATTGGGATTTATTCAGTTTGGTTTAAATTAGTCCCTGGTGTTTGTAACCAGGAGTTCTCTCTGCAGTGTTGCCTCCTGTCACAACAGAAGGGTTACAGGATTTGAGTCAGCAACCAAATGGCCTCAAAGCACAGCAAGAAATAAACACAGGCAGGGAGAGAAGCTTTTCCTCTCCTTCTCTTTTCCCTGTCCCCACCCGAAGTTCTGTGTGGGCTCCGCAGGGTGGAATGTGCCAGGGCCGCTGTGCTGCCCAGCCCTGGGGACATTGGGTGGCACTGAACAAACCTGGGACCTCTTCAAGGTCCTGCCTGCCTGGGGAGGGGCTCAGTGCCCCAACATCCCTGACAGGTTCTGGGATTGCTACATGAAGGTTCACAGTGCTTCATTAATCCATTTGCAAGTGAATTTTGGGGACTTTCTCCTTTGATGCTCAAGGTCTCGCTTAGGAGGTGTCGGTTCGGTTTTTTCCTGGTAGATTCAGGCTTGAATTAGACAAATTTTAATTGATAGTTCATTAAATGCCATCTTTCCGAGTTGTTTGAAAATGGAGTCCTTTTCACATAATAATTTCTGAGATGGTTAAGAATGAAGAGGTGGGGTTTGGTGCCGTGTGTTGGAAATGTCACCTTGGGGTTTTTTGTGTTTTCAGAGCAGGACCTTCCCCCTCTTCTTGCAGCAGGATTTTTAAGTGGCTGTTCCTTAAATCCTCGTCCACGAGCTCCTTACGATAACAGGCAGCATTTCCCTGCAAACACAGTTAATCACGGTGGTTTTACAGGGCCTGTCAGGGCTGTTAGTGCCGGTGCTGCAGCGGGGCCGAGACAGGAGATGGTGTTGGGTGTCTGGGCTGATAACAGCTTCGGAGCAGGCAGTAAAATGCTGGAAGGAGATCCTGATTTATGGCACCCGTCCTGCACCTCAGCTCTGCGTGCATTAATAACTCACTTTATTTCAGCCCACTTGGGGTGAGTGCCGTGCCCAGGCTCCCATTTGTCACCCACGGAGGGTGAATGGTGTCACAGTGCTGGGGGTGGCTCGGGGCTTTGTCCCACCTCCAGTCTCTGGGATGGCCTGGGAAGGGTTTGGGGGGGCTCTTCTGAAAGGGAAATAAACCAAATGGTTAAAAGCAAAAAACCACCCCCAAGCCTCCGTGGAATCTGACATTCCCAGTGCCTTGTTTGACCCCAGCAATGAAGGGACAGCAGGGTCAGATGTCAGTAAAAGACTCTTTATTCATAAATAGCCAATATCCATTATTCCCATCTGTACATTTCTCTCCAAAGGCCAGCGCCGTACAGGTCTGAAACTCTACAGAAAACACCCAGACTGTCCAGACTTCTCCAGGACAATATAACACAGCTGGTTGCCATTACCAAATATATATATGTATATATATTTATATATGTACATGTGCTGAAAAAAGAAGCCAGTGCAGCCTTTTCCAAGGAGTCTTTCCCAAGTATCTTTACTGTACAACATTCAGAATTTACATTGATAGAACAAGGCACAGAAAGTGTGGTATGAAGCCAAGGCCATGCTTTTGATCCCATGTTCTGTCTCCCTTCCCCACTCCTTCAGCTTCATCCTAAAGAAAGTGTCCCACGCTCTGCCCTCCTTCACCCTGAACGCACTGAGCTGGGGCAGAGCAGCCAAGAACCAACCTCTTCACAACCCATTCATTGCAAAAATAAAGGAGCAGAAGGGAAAAGAGATCTCTCTAGAGGAATACTTGTGGGGCTTTTTTTCTCTTTTTTGGAAATTATTTATATTTTGTGTTGGATTAGGTTGAAGTTCCTCCTCCTGTTTTCATCTAAGAGCTGGTCCAGAGTTCTAGGAGTTGAAAATGCCATGGGGATTTTGTTATCTCTTGTGTGACACTGCTGAGAGCCTCGGCAGACTGACCAGCATCCCATTGTACCTCAGCCAAATCAACAGAAGGTGCACACCGAACGTTTTTGTACCCATTTATCAGCCAGGATCAGAGTCACAGTGGGAGGAACTTGGCTGAGAGGTGGAGGAGGCAGCTCTGCTCACTCCCGAGCCCCAGCTTCGCTGATGGCAGTTTGCTGTTCCCAGATCTGTACCAGGAGTGTGGACTGGGGAGCCCAGGGTGTGTGTGTGCCCTGGGGAGCCCAGGGTGTGTGTGTGCCCTGGGGAGCCCAGAGTGTGTGTGTGCCCTGGGGAGCTCAGGGTGTGTGTGTGCCCTGGGGAGCTCAGGGTGTGTGTGTGCCCTGCCCAGCTCGGTGAGGCTCAGCACTGCGGGGTGGGCTTTGAGAGAGGAAAGAATGCAAAAATCTACAGCTTCACCTAAAAGTATTCCTCCCTCCCCCTCCAGTGCCCAAACAGGGGAAACCTGCAGGGATTGCTCGAGGAGACATCCCAACCAAAGGTCAGCATTGCCAGCCCAGGGCAGGGAACAGCAAGTGCTGGGTGTTTGACACTGCCAGACCCACGAGTGCCCAGCCCTGGCAGGGTTTGGGAGGAACCACCCTCGTTCCTGGGGCAGATCTGTGCCTTCCCCTCCCGCCGTGCCAGGCTTGGTGCAGGACAGCCTGAACTTCACAGAGTGCTACACATTTCCTGGGGCTGGGACAGGGAGGTCTATGTACAGTGACAGGGTGGCAGGGGTGACACGGGCTCGGCTCTGCTCCGAGGGCTCGCGGGGCACACGGAGGGAGTGACTGTGGGCACTGCCCTGTGGGCACAGCCATGGCTCTGTGGGCACAGACACGGCTCTGTGGGCATAGCCACGGCCCTGTGGGCACAGCCATGGCTCTGTGGGCACAGCCACGGCCCTGTGGGCACAGCCACAGCCCTGTGGGCATAGCCACAGCTCTTCTGGCACCACCACAGCTCTGCTGGCACCACCACCGCTCTATGAGCATCACCACAGCTCTATGAGCATCACCACAGCTCTGCAGGCACACACCAGCCCAGGGACAGCTCGGCCCAGGGCACAGTGACTCCAGCTCTGGGCACCCTGTGGCACGAGGAGAGGATGCTGCCCACGAGTCCTGGCCCTCCCTTGTAAAGCACAAACCAAGACAAACTCCACAGCTCAGTTAAAGCAGCTTTTGCAACAGCTTGAGAACTACAACCCTCCCCTACCCCCCCAGCCCCAGACGAGAAACACCAGTAGAATCTGCACTATTCACCTCTAATACAAAAAATATAGTGGCAAATTCCTAGACATTGACTGCATCTGTGGACAGAACAGTGAACACGGACACGGACAGGTTCTCCTTCGCTCGTGGCAGCAGCAGAGCAGCAGCTCTGCCTCCTGCCCTGCGGACACCATCAGCGCCCATGGGTGCTCCGAGGGAGTCCTTAATCCCAGAGTGATTTATTTCTTTCTGTCTGTGTTGGAAACGAGGGGTTTGCTACCATTGCTGCTGGCATTGGCAATGAGGAAAGGCAAGGCTGCGTTCCTGGGGATGGGTCACGACCACCAGCACCTGCAGTGGCAGTGGGGGCTGCAGGAGCTGTGTGGGTTAGGTTGAGGGATTTGCTCAGGAATCCTTTCAGTAATTTTAACCAGACCATCATGGTTTGTCCAAGGAAGGACAGATTTGTGTTCCATGTGCTGTCACAGACACCCCCAGGGTCCAGGGGGGAGTTTCACCAAAGCTCATCCCAGGCATGAACTTTGCCCAGCAGGGGTAGCGTGGAACAGGGTCCGGGTGAGGGATGCTCACCTGCTCTTGCTGTGGCAGGTGAGAACTCCCTGCGGGAATCAGGCAAGGAAAGGCCAGAGAGGCGACCCTGGAGATCATCCACGGTTGCCAAGGACTTAAAATCTCATTTCCTGTTTTCCACTCAGTTAATTACGAGAACTAATGCAGCTCTTTGCTGCAGTCTGTGTTTTACAGGCAGAAGCAGCCTGCAAAAAAGAAGATTCCGATGCTGACCAGGAGCCCAGGCCAGTCCCTGCCTTGTTTCACTCAGCAGGGACCTGAGCTGCGACTTCTGTGGTGGAAAATCTCTGGAATTGATCAGTTATTGAATAAAACTCACACAGCACTTTGTTGTGAGTGGAGAACTGACTTGCAGTGTGGTGTGAATACCCTGGGCCCTGCAAGATCCCTTTTTGGTGATTTATGCTGAATAAGTCTCTCTAAAAGCCAGCAGTGCCCAGGCCCAGCTGTAGCCAGAGATAAAACCAATGACAAAAGCAGTTCCCTGGATTTTGAGAGAATTGTGTTGGTATCTTTTCATCCATTACAAAAATCCCAATAAAATTTCCGTGGGAGTGCAGGGCGGTACGAAATGGAAATGAGCTTTATGGTGCTGGCGGAGCTGGAAGTCATTTTTTAAATGCAACCATTAGTCTGGAATGACTCACGGCACAGAAATACCTGGGCAAAGTGCTCAGGAAGATGAAAATCTATTAAAGCAGATTCTTTGGTGATGTGAAATCAGAATGGCTCTTTCCCCTGAGCAGAGCCAGGGCAGCCACGTGGAATCTATGGGGGCAAAATCACATTTCTCTTTCTTTTACTTTATAGTTCGGGAAAATTGGTTTTCAAATATCATAATTTATACAAGAGAAGAAAGGAAGGCATTTTTAATTTCTGGCCTCTAATCCTTTTCCAGGTGCTCCTCTACATCAGTGGTTTGGGTCAAGTCATATAAATACGTGCACGGGTTTTCAAAAGGTCTTCTTAAGAGAAAGGGAGAAAGGAGATAAATGTTTGGGGCATTTCTGGTTAATTTAAGGAACACAAGAGCATCAAAACAAGGAAGGAAAACTTGAGAGTTGTTGATTTGGGTTCTTAAAGAGTGAGATCAGCAACAAAGAAATGCTTTAGCCAAAGGGAAGAAAAATCAGGGAGCAAAACCTGAAGGGCAAAATCCACCTGAGCCCTGCCCCAGGCCATGGGGGAACAGTTTCCTGCTGGCATTGTCCAGTTTGGACTTTTATTCCCTTTCAGGACATGAACTCCATGGGACTGTGGGTGGAACTGGGATTCCGGTGCAGGGCTGGGGTCCCTCCGAGCTGAGCTTTGTGGGAGCAGCCCAGGCCGGGCAGGGTTCCCACCAGAGCTGGGTGTCCTGCCCTGGGAGGGTCTCCGGAGCTCCCAAGGCTTGGCAGAACCCCCAGGTGCTCCCTGAGGAGGAGCTGGGAGGGCTGAGCTCACACAGAGCTCCTGGGGAGCTCCCACGGGGTTGGAAAACAGAGCAGGAGGATGCAGCTCTGGGAATGGCCCTGCAGCACCTGCAGGCCTGGCTGGGGCTGTGCTGGGGGACCCAAGCCCAGCCTGCTGGAGAAGCAGAGCTGATGTGAGGCGCTGAGAACAAACTCCCTGCTGGAGGCAGACCGGGGCTGGTTTCCCCGACAACGGCAGCTCACAGACGCTGCCGCTCCTCCCTGGATGCCATTCCGTAGTTTGTTTTTTCTAATGCCTGACATTTTGTCCAACGAAGAACAGGTTTCTGAGGAGGAGGACTGGCAGTCACTGGAAATGTAATTCCAGCCCAGCGAGGAGCATGTGCTGCTAAAAGCAGTGACAGCTTGCTGCCAGCTCCGCTGGTATTTCTGTCTGCCCCTGCACGCAGGAGCTCCTGCCAGGCTGCAGGAGACACTGAGCTGCAGGAAATGTTTGCGTGAGTCTCAGGATTTCCAAGGCTCAGGCTATTCCTGAGCTGGGGGAGCAACGTTTGCAAGTTCAGAGCAGCAGGAGCAAGGAGAGAGTTGGTGTTGTTGTTGTTGTGGTTGTTGTTGTGGTTGTTGTTGTTGCTGTTGTTGTTGTTCAGGTTTTCACACTGCAATCCTGGATGAAAGAACAGTTCCAGACCGAACCTGTTGTGCTGCTCTTGGCCAAACACGAGGCTAAAAAAGCCCCCAGATCCTTGTTTTCAGTTTCCTGCATTTCCACAAAGCTCCCAAAACCTCATTCCTGTTCCTGCTCCCTCCCGGCTGTGCCCCTGGCACCCCACGGGCTGAGGAGCACCGCAGCTAATGGAGAAGGATGTGGGTGAAAAGAAGGGTCAAAATAATGCTGAGATTTGGCTCAGAACCAGCTCCACCAGGCCCTCGCTCACAGTGACAGCTCTTTTTGGTTTGGGTGAAGTCATAAACCATATCTGTATGGAACGGATAAAAAACGAGGCAAATTCTCCAGTTAGATTCTGATTTTGGTGGCAAATTTGTAACTAAAGCAAGTGCAACACAGCCAGCTGTGGGTCCTGTGAAATTCCCAAATTGTGCAACGAAATCAAGGCCAGTGCTGGCAGTGCCGTGTGGGGTTTGTGGTTTCAGTCTGAAACCAAACCACAACTGTGCTGATTGCCTTCACCTTTCCTTAGCTCAGCCCCAGAGCATGAAGTAATAAAAATAAATGTCTCAACTCGCTAAAACAGGGCTGGAAATTTCCCGTGTGTTATTTGGTTATTTAAATCCACCCCCAAAGACAGTTTTTGACTAAGAAAGTTTGCAGACGTAGAAAATTAGAAAATTCCTCTTGCGTGTGCACAGCCCCCAGTCTCAGGGAGAAGGGGCTGGTTCTGTCATTTTGGTAACAGGGCAGGCAGCAAAGCTCTGCAGCAAATGTACATTCATTAAGGGACTGAAATGGTCAAAGAAATTATTTGGGATACACGTGATACGAAATAATTATGAGATCTTCCAATTCCTCAAACATCTGAACAGGATAAGGCCAAATTTTCAGTTTTCCTGTAGCAGACATAAAGTGACAACGTGATGGGATTTTAAACCACCCTCAAAGTGAGAAACCTTTTAACCAGGATTAACCTCCAGTGGCTCTAAAGATCCAACATTATTTGCTGATTTTCACTAGGCGTTACATTGACACGACTGGTTCCTAAATACACGATAACATTTACCTCTTATGGCTCTGTGTCCCTCTCCCTCCTGCCCCGGGGCTGCCAGAAGCACAGCTTTGTTCGGGGCACCCAAAGACAGATTGTAAGTGGAGGAGGACAGGGAGAAGCTCATTTTCCTGATCACCAGAGGATTGCTAGCAGGGCTGCTTCCGCTCCTCCCACTGCCACTGCTGAGTGGGGTGAGTCCCATCCCCACGGGGCACAAAGCCTCCTGTCCCCTGCCCCAGAGTCAGAGCCGGGCTGGCCTGGCCAGGGGGACTAAAGGCCGCTCCTGCTGGAGGGGAACTCGGCCTCCTCAAGCTCGGGCTCTGCCCCCTCCGAGGGCTTGGAGTGTGTCCTTCCTATCTCCTCCAGGGCACAGGCCAGCGAGTCCAGGTCCCCATCGTGCTGGTGCCGCGCCTCCCACAGGTCCAGGATGACGGCGGAGGGGCTGCTCTGGGCGGCGAAGAAGGAGAGATTCCTGCAGGGAACCAGGGAGAAAAGGATGAGCAGCAGCCCTGGCTGCAGCTGTGCCCTGTGCCCACGTTTGGACAACAAAAATCCTCCAGCAGAGCTGGGGGATGAGCTGAGGAGCTCTCGGGTGTGGTGGTTCCTTGTGTGGCACCTGCCCAGCCCAGGGACAGTGACCACGAGCCCAGGGTGTGGTGGTTCCTCACATGGCACCTGCCCAGCACAGGGACAGTGACCACGAGCCCAGGGTGTGGTGGTTCCTCACATGGCACCTGCCCAGCACAGGGACAGTGACCACGAGTCCAGGGTGTGGTGGTTCCTCACATGGCACCTGCCCAGCACAGGGACAGTGACCACGAGCCCAGGGTGTGGTGGTTCCTCACATGGCACCTGCCCAGCACAGGGACAGTGACCACGAGCCCAGGGTGTCCCCAGGCCCAGCCCCTGGGATGGGCAAACAAATCCCTTCTGGGAAGCATCTCTGGGAAATGCAGCAGGGCTTGGACAGGGATTCTATAACAGCAGGTGATGCCTGTGGTTATGCAAAGACACAACACCTTTTATCTGGATTTTCTGTTTGGTTAATGAGCAGTTTTCAGGACCCTGCAGGGGTGATTTGCACAAAATTTGGGAAAACAAAATGTTTATCCAAAACTCTTTTTCCTTTGGCTCAGATGTGTTTTATTGAAGTTCTTATGCAAAGCAAGAAGCCAATGGAAAGTTACTTTGCTTGATTTAAGTATTCCTCTGCTCCCCTGGGAGCACATTCATTGAGTTTGTGACAATCAGAAAATATTTTGTGAGGGAGCTGCCTCCGCCGATTTAATTTAGCCAAGCGGAAAAAGCAAAGTAAGAAGTAAATTGGTTTTTACAGCATCTTTCAGTTTTAATAATCATAATATTATTACTCCTAACAGTAGAGCATGACTGTCTCTTTTAAAGATGTCTTTCTCTTAAAAAAAAAAAAAATCTGCAGGATTCATTTTGGAATAGGAAATGCACCCATGAGAGCCAAGGGGATTTGTTCTGGGGGCAGGTGCAGTCTCCTAAGTGCTTTGAACAACTGTTCCCGTGATGGACAAAGTCCTTCTGCAGCCTTGGACTCCTGAGGGTGGACAGGAAAATGCCCAGCCCAGGACGAGGAGCTGGCAGCTCCTGCTCATGAAGGAAATGAGGAGTGAGCCCCACTCAGCCCCGAGAGCCCTCAATCCCCCACCCACACCAGCAAACAAACACCCCTGAACAGCAAACAATTCCCGTTCCAGTCCCCCTGCCAGGCCCTGCCATCACCTGTTGATGCTGTTTTTCTGGGCCAGCATCTGCCAGTCCTTGCCCTTGGCGCTGGGGGCGTCGAAGGTGGCACAGATTCGCTGCCGGATCGAGTGCGGGATCTTGAAGGCCTTGGGGCCCAGCTGGGCGGGGAAGTTGCTGTCCTCGTGTGCAAAGAATGTGATGTTCTCCCTCTCGGTCTGCAGGGAACAGGGAAGCAAGGCAGGTAAAGGAAGAATCGAACCCCAGATTCTCCTGTCGCTTGCAGAAAATTACAGAGCCTTATAAGAGGTGTTTTTTTTGGTTGGGGAAGGAACACCTAGAACCTCACAAGGACTTGTGCATAACAACCCTTAAAATGGTGTTATTTTCCTCCTTTCCTTTCCTTTCCTTTCCTTTCCTTTCCTTTCCTTTCCTTTCCTTTCCTTTCCTTTCCTTTCCTTTCCTTTCCTTTCCTTTCCTTTCCTTTCCTTTCCTTTCCTTTCCTTTTTTGGTGATTTTTGTGTTGCAGAGCAGTGCTGGGTTTCTAAATCTTTCATTGCTAAAGCCCCAAACACAGACACACAAATTTGTGTTTCTTTCTTTCTTTCTTCGGGATTTTCTAAACACCTGAGTTCCACAGGCACCTCAGCTCTCCCACCCTCCCTGGGACCCAGGCCCTCTGCAGATCTCTTCCCGTGGAGTCACACCAGCCTTGCATAACACAGAGTCAGATTTCAGTGCATTACTCATCCGAGAGCGGCACCGCATCAATATTAACCCACAGTGATGGCGCAGCCTCCTTCATCCAACATCCCTGCCACATGCCCAGGGCCAGCAGGCACGGCCATGGTGCTGCAGCTCCACCCGGGGCTCTGGCTGCTCCTGCTCAATATTCAGAGCAGGAGATGCTCCTGCCCTGCACGTGTGAGATAAGCACAGCGACCAGGCCACGCCGGGGATTGGCACGCAACCAGCAGCTCCGGGGGGGGAGGTGTCACTCATGTATTTATTCTGCAGTCAAATTATCCTCCCTCTTCAATCACTGCTGGAGATAGGCATGAGAAAAGCTTCCACAGCAGCAAATCTGTGTGAAGGCAGAGCTGGAACATGCTCTGGGGACTTGTGTGCAGACAGGGCCCTTAAAAGCACAGCAGAGAGGGGAAACAAGGCAGCAGCAGCCCGGTCTGGAGATAGAGTGACAGAGGGGTTTCAGGAAACGACAGGAGAGGAGCAGAAAAGCGCTGGGCTGGTTCTGAGGAGGTTTTTTACACAGGATGATGTTTGTGCTGCTCCTGCCCAGCTGCTGCACTCCCTGCACAGAGCATTTACGGGCGCAGAGCTCTAATCCTGCCGCATTAATCTGGATTAATCAACAAAGACGCTCAATAATCTAAAAAAATGGAGCTGCTGAAGTTCTGTTGCTGTGGGACAGAGCAGCAGCTTGCTCAGCTGTGGGTTTGATCTCTTTTAGCTGTGAGCAGGGCCTGGAATCACAGTCTGCACCGCTGTGCCCAACCCTCAGCGCTCTGCAAGAGCTTCTTGCAAGAAATCTGCGACCGCCAACCCGATGAATAAATTATTAAATTATTGATAAATTATCCTCAGTGCTGTAGAGTGTCTGTGCCTTGATTTCTGCTGGAAATGGGATCTGCCAGGCTTTAAAGAGTGGTTACAGCTTTGAGCAGAAACCGCACAGGGGAAGGGGAGGGAAGTGGGCCCAGAGAGGCTGTGCCCCATCCCGGGAAGGGTCCGAGGGGCTTGGGGCAACCTGGGATGGCAGGAGGTGGCCGTGCCCACGGCACTGGATGGGATTTAAGGCCTTTCCACCCCAGCCCAGCCCAGCCAGGCCCAGGATGCTGTTCCATGCCCTCCAGCCCGGGGGGTGCCCAAGGCCTTACCTCGAGGACGGAGGTCTGGATGTGCAGGAGCTGCTCGTGGCCCTGCAGCTGCCGCACGCAGACCTTGCAGCACAGCTGGGCCGTGGCGGGGCTGAAGCGCTCCAGGGAGAAGGCGCCGAGCAGGGGCCGAGAGCTGCCGCGCCACACGCGGGAGAACGGCACCTCCTGGGGACGGGACAGTGTCAGCGACAGCGACAGGGACAGCGACAGGGACAGGGAACACCGCGGGAGAACACCCACACACCCACACAGCACATCCTGCTCTGCTGGGGCACCCTCAGCAATGTCCCCTCCAAAGCCAATGAACGAGGATTCCACCCATGAACACCGAGGTTTTGCAGTGACCGAGAGCTCAGGGTTCATCCAGGGGAACAAGTGATGGGAAACTCTTTAAAAAGATGCTGAAAAACTCTTTTAAAAGATGCATTTCACTTCGTCCCCCTTGCCAGGATCAGGAGTCCTCTCTGTCTCCTTGGCATCACCTTGAACACAGAATCCAAGGAAAGAACTTCCCACCACGAGCTGCCCTGGCCCTGCCACCGTTCCCTTCTCCCAACCCCGGCTGATCCCGAGCTGGGAGCAGCAGGAGTGGAGAGCTGCTCACAGCATTAAAGGAAACATTAGCAAAATGTTAGAAGTGGAGCAACTGTAATTAGATTTTTTTTCAGGGCAATCATCTCTGCTTTCACTCGGAGTGGAAGAATCACTCAGCTGAAAGGAGTTGTGTGAAACAATGCAGAGCAGCCGCTCCGTGCGGTGGAACAATGAGTGCTTGGAGGATTCCAGAGACGCTCTCAGCTCCATTCCGCCTTTGTAATTAAGCTCCTTGCAGACAGAGGGGCTGTAAATCACCTCATGGCCCCGGGCAGACCTGGATGCTCCAGGAGAGGAGGGATGGGAGGCCAAGAGCTGCTCTGAACGCCCAGGGGTGCCCTGCCCGTCCCTGCCCTGCTGCTGCACCGCCCACGGCTTCCAGGGCATCCCCGCTGGGAAGGGAGCCAAGCCCTGGGCAGCTGCTCCTGCCAGGCCAGGACAAACACAGGCTCTGAGCAGAGTCTGGAGGAATCCTGGTGCCACCTGCCACCAGCTGCCTTCCCGCCAGCTCCTCAGCGTGATTTATTCATCTGCTCCGGCCTTCGAGCGGCATCGCTGCTCGGCTGAGACATCATCTCCATAAATCCTCCCTCCCCACGCTGCCCGTGGTGGTTTTGTTGGTGGACCAGAGACATTCCTGGAACAGGCTGTGTTCAGTTGTTCCTGCCAGGCAGCACCAGCAGCTGCTCTCACAGGGTGGGACGTAGGAGAGGAACCCAGGGAACACTGGAAGAAACTCCACGTGCAAAAATAGATTCTTTCCTCTATAAAGAGGCTGGAACCAAACCAGAGCTGTCACCAGACTTTTCACTGCGAGGGAAGCACAGAGCCAGGGGAGGTTCTGCAGCTCCTCTCAGGAGCCATGGTTGTGTTTCTGAGCTGCCCAAGCTACCCCAATTCCAGTCAGTTCTAAAGTGTAAATATTCCTTTGGGTCAGGGGCAGCCCTGGGTCAGCCCATTCTGGCAGCAGAGGCTTTCTTCCAGCCCTGAGTCCCTGCTCTGATCAGGCTCTAAATGGCACTTGGAGGTTGAATTCCAGACGTTTATGCTTCATGTTTGGACAAGGGATTAGGAGACAATAAATTAATCAAAGTATGGAGCTCTGTAATCTGCTGAGAGCAGAACTGACTCGGTTGCATTAAGAGGAAGCTCCTGTGTTTTGATTTATTTTGGGGCACACGCTGGCAGGTCCCTGCTGCAGAGCTGGGGCATCCTGACCCTGCTTGGATTGGCTTTAAAAATGCAGGTAGATGACAAGAATCAACAAAACACTTAAAAGCTCCTCTCCCTAAGAAGCTGAAACGATTCATTTCTCCCATTTCTGAAGCTGTAGCCCAAATCCTCCCCACGATGTTGATGAGGAGAGGCTTCCTCTGGCCGTGGGTCTGTGTTTACAACTTTCAGAGCCCATTACCCTCATGTTGTGGAGAAGGTGGCAACACATTTAAAAGAGGGTTTTTGCCAAAATCCTGGAGGATGGCTAATTGTCTCTCTGCTTCTGGGAGAAGGGAGATTGTACATTCTAATTGAGTGCTGTATGTTAAAACCAGCCCACTCCATGTGCCAGCACATTCCTCAGGATTCCCAGGCACCAAAATCCTTGGAAATTCTTCTTTTGTTTTGATTTTTTTCCTTTCCGATTTTCAACAGCCTCTTTAATTAAGGGAGAAGAGAAAAAACCAATTTGCTGCTCTTCAGCTCTAATTCTCGGTCTCTGCACGCTGTGATTTGAACTCGTGGTTACATTTAAATGTCATTTTTAGCCATATTTCCATAGTCACATCAAAACTGGAATGACAGATATTAGAAACATCTTGAGGAGTGGTTAAGCCTGAACAGGAATATTTGCCTTCTGTTGGAGGCAACTGAAATGAGGGAAAGCACAAGCATTTCTGTAAAATGACAAATTTACAGCGTTCTGTTATAAACGAAATCTGTGTTTGTCAAAAGCGAGAGGCAACATGTTTGTGTTAAATGCAGGGGAGAGTTAGAGCTGTTTAAATGAAAGGAACCTTGGCCTCCTTTGGGTGCAGCCCGGAGCAGAGGGAAGCAGGAAATGCCTGTACCTGACATGCAGTGAAAGGTTTGATTCTCCACAGGAAGGGAGGCACATCCAGCACTGAGATCTGGAGGCTGCAGGTGTTGCCTTTAAAATGCAGAAGTTTGGGTTCCTCCAGCAATTGCCCTCCTTGGATTCTTTCATCTGAAACCACTTCCTGCAAGGGAGGAGAGAATGTTTTCAATACAGGTAAAAAAACCCAAATCTATTAAAAATCCATCTCCCTGGAGGTTCCTGCTTCTCCCCAGTGTTGGAGGCTGCAGTGGAGTTTCTCTCGTGGGTAGATGAGGGGTTTGATCTTTCTATTTCCTGGGTTTGGGCACTGCCAGCCCCATTTTTGACAGATGATGGTGGTTGGGACAGGAATTTTTGGCTGCCTCCCCTCTCCAGCACTCCCAAGGCAGCTTTGCTGAGAAACTTCTCTCAGGGCTTTTCAGAGCCCTCCAGCACTTCAGGTGAAATCGTTCAGTTCCATTTCCCACCTCTGGGGCACTTTCAGAATCTCTGGCCAAGACCCTGAGCAGTCTGAAGGGCAGACTCTGGCAGGGCTTTGCACTACAGCCCTCCAGAGCTCTGTTCCAAGCAACGTTTTTATGTAATTCTGTGAATTTAAAACGTAATGGCAAAAAAAGAAGTCACCCCTGCCTGTACTTAAGCACTGTTTATTCCTGGGCTGTTGCAGTAAAAACACCAGTGAGGAGGGAAAGGTTGCAGAAGTCTTTAAAAATGAGCAGGCAAGCAGCCCTGCCAGATTTCCTCTCTCAATCCACACAAACTGTGGCAAACCAGTGCCCATGGAAAGGGTGCAGAGCTTGTCAGGACCAGAGTCATCGTCACAGGAGCTCCTGGAATCCTTGTGGCCTTCTGAAAATTCAATGCTCGAGCTCTCTGAAACTGTACCAGTGGATTTCTGTTAGAAACCAATTTCTGCAGGATTTGGTTTGGTTTAACCCCTGCTGGTTGGGTTCATATGAAGGAAGAAACTGGGAGACTTCAGGTTTTGGTTTCCAGCCACGACGGGAGCAGATTATTTCTTAACCTTTCCCAAAATTCCTGGGGTATATGTTGGATGTTTCTGAATGTTCTGGAAGGGCTGCTCTGCCTCCAGTGCCACTCGTGGGCTGGGGCTCCTCCCACAGCAGCGTTTGGGCAAAAGGCAAAGCACAAACTACTTGGGTCTCTTAAATTTGGAGAGCCAGGAGTTTCCCCAGCACACTCAGAGCTTCATAAAGGGCCGAGTCAGCTGCTGGAGGAGCAAGGAGAGTTTTCACACAGGGAAAAAGCCAAAACCAAGGGAATTTTGTCTCTCACACAAACCTGCACTGTGCAGGATTAATTGTCAAACACAACCTGGCAACTTCAACTCTGACATTTTATCCAAAACACTCTGTAATTCTCCACATTCCTCACTAATATTGACCTGCTTTTGAGGGCTGCATCATTCCATGGATGCAGAGTTGTCTCAGTATCTACAAACACTCCTGGGAGCGCCGAGAACTGGTAATTATTCTTCTGATCATTTCCTCCAGACTCATCAGGAAGACACCGGTACCCACTAATTGTCTAAGTGTTATAAAGAGGATAATTACAAAGCCATTGTGAGCCTCTAACAATCCTTTTGGTGGCTTGGCTTTTATTAGAAGCACAGAGGCAGCAGCGTGTGCTTCAGTCAGAGTCGTGTTTCCACTCCTGCGCCACGGCAAAAGGAAGGAAAGATTCATCTCACAACG
Source organism: Erpornis zantholeuca (assembly GCA_013400515.1). NCBI lineage: Eukaryota > Metazoa > Chordata > Aves > Passeriformes > Timaliidae > Erpornis > Erpornis zantholeuca. Next base: position 244,292 of record VZTN01024675.1, on the reverse strand, counting down.
TTTGCATTTCAGTTCCCCAAGGAAAAGCTTTTTGTTAAAGCTTCTGAGTTTACCAAAAGCCAGAGAATGTCGTTGTTTTGTCCTGGAACACGGTGCAGGAAAATCATTCTCATTTCAATTGCCACGTGGGGATTGGGCTGGGTTTTTCCTTAGAGGAAATGCAGGATAACTGAATTTCTGTAAACCAGGGCTGGGTGAGTTTGGGTAGTTGAGAAGGTGGCGAAAAATGACAGAAGAATTTGGCTGCCCTAAAGCTCTCGGTGTAACTCCAGAACTGCAGGGAAAGGAAGGGAATTATTCTAATGGTGCAGCAGTGGCATAAAAAATGCAATATTCCCACTGGGTTACGTTTGGGGCTGCCCAGGGAGCGAAAGGATGTCAGCATTTTATGGGAAAAGAAACAAAGCCCAGAGGAGCAAAGCGAAGGCATTTACCTGGAATGCACAAGGGGTGTTATCCATACAATAAACCCTCAGATTGTAATCCAGAGAATTGCAAGACAGGCAGCCAAAAACGGCGACTTTCAGCTGTCGAACGGCGCAGTCAGAGATGGGTTCCCCAATTAGGGCATAAGTTCCAAAGCTGTTTAAGAGAATGTGACAGGCATAAGGATCCAACAGGCAGTAGCAAGAAGTAGTTTCCTCTTCCACAGACATCACTTCCTGCAAAACGAAATTCAGGTTTAAAAAGAATAAAGCGCAGTCGAATCAATAGGCCTCGACAATAGGAGTCATGGCATTAAGTGTTTATTTTTATTCAGCTGGAGTGCAGTGCTGCTGGGAGCCAGGCTGCACTCGGGCGAGGGGAGAACGGGGACTGCTTCCCTGCCTAAATATTCCCAATTTAGCCCTGAGTCAGCAGGAGGATTTATGGCCGTGCCCTGTGCAGAGCTCGCTGTGTACACACGATAACAATGATGATGTGTAAGCAATTTTAGCAGCTTTTTTCAAGTGCTCTTGACTTTCTGGCTAATTTTTTCCCCCGATGCCAAGTTAAAAAATTACCTTGAAGGTTCAAGTCAATAAGCAAGCCTTGAACAATGGCTGGGCTTTGACTTCCTTCCAGAACTCTCATTACAGCCATGTTTACCTCCAGCAAAAACTGCCTCTGCTCTGCCTCTGCTGCTCAGCCCCGACAGGAGGGAGCTGCACCCTGAGTCCCTGTGTGCCTGTGTCCTTATGTCCCTCTGTCCCCATGTCCCTGTGTCCCTGTGTCCCTCTCCTCAGTGACCCAGGCTGTTTGTGGCCATCCCTGCTGGAGCTGCCCAAGGGCTGAGTAAATCTGAATTAGGAAAGCTGCCCTGGAGTGGGAATGGTTCAAAGCAGAGCAAAAACCAGGCCAGGGCTCAGAGAGGGAAAGGACAGGCTGCAGTTGTGGCATCCATGGGTGAGGTTTGTAGCCATAAAGTTTTGCACATCTTGGTAAAACAGCCAAAAAAAGAAAAAATTCTGCTGCTTCTTCACAACGAGCAAAAGCTTTTTTTGCTGTTGTGGGAATTATTTCTCTCGGGTGTCTCTCTGTGCCTGTCCCTGACAGAATCTCTGCTCCTGCACCAGGGGTCAACTCCACTCCCATGGTGGGCACAGGGGCTGAGCTTACCTCCCACTTGCCCTGCTGGCTCCTCCTCTTGAGGTGGATGTTCCAGTGCTGGGGGTCGGCGAGGGCGCAGTGAGGGATGGTCAGTGCCAGGGGGGTGCTCACGCTCAGCTCGGGGGGCCCACAGCTCACCTCGGGGCCCAGCAGCACCTCGGGGCCCTCGGGCTCCAGGCTTGGACAGCAAAGACAAGAGTGGCCATCAGCACTGGGAATTCACAGGCATTCTGCTACAGAGCAAGGCAATTCCTGCTGCCTTCACGTGGAAGCAGCAGCTGCAGACGAAACAAACCCCTCAGACCCCATCTAACTCCAATCAGTGCCCGGTCAGTTTGGGATTGTGGTGTTTAAAATACAAAGCAATTTGTTTAACCCAAGTGCAGCACTGCAGTTGCTGTGTGCCAGCCCCGCTCGAGCAGCAGCTGCTCCTGTCCCCGCCGTGCTCTGCCTTCCAACGCTGCCATCAACAATATTTTCACAGGAGCGAAGATAAAACAAATTATGGCTTAAAAAACACAGGCTCATAAATTTTTCCAGATTGAGTGTGATCTCCCTGCTTTGAGAACCCATTTATATTCTGCAGGAGGAGCCGGCCCAGTGACTTACACAGGCTCAGGGACAGAGCTCTGCTTGGATTTAGGGCTGGGCCAGGTGGAGCCTCCAAGACAGGCAGGGGAGGTCCCACCTGGGCAGAATTAATGGCTGCAGCCTCTGCCTGATGACTTACAGAGATGAATGTCTGAGAAAAATCTGCTTCTCTTCTCTCCCACCCCAATTTAACCCAGCCCCACTTCCACGTGTATGTCCTGGAATAAACACCTGGGCAGGAGCAGTGCCAGAGTGGAGGAGACTCCCCTGGACACTGAGCCAGCAATGGAACCTCTTGCCCTGTGGGTTTTGGTGTTGTTTGGTTGTGTTTTATTTCACTGGGGCTGTGTGATCCCCATTATTGGCTTCCAAATTACTGCACATGCAGCTCCCTCCTCACATCAAAGCAAATGGTGTTTCCAAGATAAACAATGAGAGGAGGAACCTAAACCATGGTAAAAATCAGCAAAGGAGGCAGATCCATGGCCCTGGATCTGTGTTTGAGCTCTCACCTGGACTCCTTCTGTGTGATGGCCAGGTAGATTTCCCAGGAGCTCTCCTCGGGAATAGCTCCGTGTGGAATCAACAGACTGACCCCTGGAAAAGAGCAGAGGCAGGGCTGACCCTTGGGAAGGGCAGGGATGTCAGGGACAGGGCACACACAGCCCCAAAGGAATGTCCCTCTGAATTCCTCTTGGAATGGCAACACCATCACATGAAAGGAAAATCAATTATTGAAGGAAATAAAGATGTTACTTTTCCATTAAAGGAAAAGACATTTCCCAAAAAGCCTCTTGAAAGCTCTTGGTGCCTTTCCTTTTTGAAATCAAACCTGATCACTGTGGGATCCCAGGGAATCTCCTCCTGGAGAGAGCACCTGCCCCAGCCTGAGCCTGCAGGGCGATCACCCTTCTGCTCCTGCATCCAGCTCCTGATCCAAGTGACCTCGTTCTCCTTTCACACCACCAGAGGTGCATCAGAAGTTAACAACAAGGGAGTTTTCCACTGGGTACCACTGGAATTAAATTGCTTTATCTCCCCCTCAGGAGAGGAGGGATGTGTTTGACTGCATCTGCGAGGCACTGACTTGATCACACTGGAATTTACAACTGCTTAGCAAAGCTGGTCTTACATAAAGGCAGCAGAATTACATAAATTGCAAGTGGACCAAATACATATTTTAATAATCTAATTGATGGGACTATCATTACATAAAGTAGCTAAATATACAGGATGAGGGAATTCTTAGTTCATGCCTTCCTTTAGTGCCTCTGCAGTGTTCCTTCCTCAACACAACACCAGTCTGTGCAGAAATGAAAACATTCCCTGTGCTGTGGGTGAGGGTGCAGCCCTGGATTGTTGCTTTACCAATCCTCTCTGAACCTCGTGGTTTTTGGAACCCCTTCTGTGGGACATGAAGGATAAACCCTAAATCATCCAGTTCAACCAGAGAGCAGCAGATAATCCTGGAGCCACTGGTCAAACGAAAACAAAGCTGAATTTAAAGTGAGTAAATGTCACTGGAGTTTGAAGGGTGCTCACCCTTAGCTGCTCGGGGGTGAGGACTGTGCAAACACAGCCCTGTGGGACAACCACAGCGCTGGGACCCTGGCAGCCCTTGCTGGCTCTGAGCTGCTTCAGCTCATTTCACAAACAATTCTGCAAGTCTCCAAGTCCCCCAAAGCCCTGAGGTCACAAACCCCTGACACAAAGCCAAGGGAACATCCCAGCGCCAGCCCGGAGCCGTGCTGCCTCGGAAGGGCCCTGCTGTGGGAACTGAGGAGCTTTTTGCTCCAAGAAAGAGGAGAACAGACAGGCAGGAGGGGGCAGGACCCTGGGGGGCAGTGGGGCTGTCCCTCTGCCCCCAGGCAGGGCTGTGGGACCCCGAGCTGCTGCTGGAGCTCCTTACGTAAGATCCAGTATCGACCCTTCCCCGGAGCCTCTCCTTTGGATCGGGATCCAAGCAAGCCACAGCTTTGATTAATGTGACTTTCATGCTGAAGACATCAAGAGAGGCAGTAATTTAAAACAGTTCAAACAGCCATAATGCCTCTTCACTCCTCAGCCCAGGCTTCCCTCTGATCACTCGTGTCCTGTGTGGGCAACGTGCCCTACTTCCCAAAATTTGCATTAACGGGGCCTCTACTTTTCCTCTCCCAGCTTCTTTTTTTTTTAGATTTCATTACAAAACATTATAAAACACGACATCAGGCAGCCTAATCTACAATTCTTTTATGTGCTTTTAAATGAGAAAGGATCCACCCACCTGTGTTAGGCACCAGCAGGCGTCCCCCCAGGTGCCCGAACAGGGCCGTGCTCCTCAGCTCGCTGCTGCTGGCGATGGAGGCCAGGTTCTGGATGTACAGGGCCTTGTTCCTGGCCTGGATGCTCCCGAAGGCCCCGTGGGTGCCGTGGGGGAAGGTCCCGGGGGTGGCCTTGCCGTGGTACTCGGCCCTCTCGGAGACGCCCAGGGACACCATGAAGGAGCTCTGCACCTTGACCTTGATGTCGGCCAGGGGGTTGAAGAGCGACGACTCCGACATCAGCTCCTTGTCCAGGGGGTCCTGCAGGCAGATGGGGCCGCTGTAGGTCCTGCTGACCGTCAGGTCGGGCTGCAGGGACGAGTTGAGGAGCAGGGAGTTGCCTGTGGGGACAGGAGCAGGGCGGTGGCACGGATGGAGGGGACGCCTCGGGAATCCCTTCCTGAGCCCTCCCCGCTCCTCCTCGCTCTGCCCTGCTCGAGCTCCCAGAGCTCAGAACCACCCCAGGCAGAGAGCAGAGGACCTGCTGCAGTGATCTGGCACTCTTCATGTCTGCCACACCCCAGGCAGCTCCAAGGAATCCATGGAGGATCCTCCTTTTGTTTTGGATTCAGGTTTGGGTGTTCGCCCTTTTTTCTCTCTTGCTTTCTTTTCTTTTCTTACACTTTCTTTTCTTTTCTCTCTCTTTTCTTTCCTTACATTAAACCCCACTGGGTGACAACATCCTCCTGCAGACCTTTTACACAAACCCACAGGGTCATGCCTGAAGGAAACTGGGCTGAAAGGGAAGTGGGACAAGAGTAACACAGGGAAAGACACCACAGTTATTCATTTAGAGGCATTTTACCTCAAAAAACACTCTGAAAAATGAGAAGGAATGGTTGGATTTAGGGCCCGAATCCTCTGGCTCTTTGGTTTTGTGGTGGGGTCTTTTTCTTTGGTTGTTCAGTTGGGTATTTTCAGAGCATCCAGAACAAAAGGTTTTAAGCATTAAGTCAAGCAAACAATTCCCCAGGCTCAAAACAAGATTCAAACTGAACCACAAAGGAAAACGTTCGTATCTGAGACAGTCATTGAGATTTACACAGCCCTAATTAAAGGTTTGGATTTAGAAATGGATGAATGAACCTCCTTCAAACGTCCTTGTCTGCCAAGCCCTTTTCCCAATTTCTTGCAAGTCATGCTTGGTGAGGAGCGTCTCCAGGAAATAAAGAAACTGTAAAAACAACACCACAAAAAACCCCCCCAAACAAACTCTGCGACATATTTCCCTTTTCTGAAGAGAGAACAGAGCCGTGGGGACACTTTCACACCCTGCCCACGCTGCCACCCACCCGCAATCAGGCAGGTCTGAGGTAGAACGGCAGCAGAAATCAGAGACACATTCTGCTCTCATCCCCACTCCTCTCCCTCCCCACCTTCCTGCTCGAAGCAAATAACGTTCCTGGAAACCTGAGCGCTGCTTTCAGGAAGTGTTTTGTCCACATTTTATGGCCCTGGTGGGTTTTTTTCTGGAGCTTTAGGGGTCTTTTTTAACGGAGCCAGTTTTACACACATTTATTTCCCACAGACCTCGGTGTTTGTGTGTTACAGCAGGTGACAAAACACTTCCAGCTGGGGGTCTCAGATTATCAGTAAAAGAATAATCCCATTTATTGGAGTGAGGGACAGGTCTGTGACTGAGAGCAGGAGGGAAGCACAGCTCTGCTGCCTGGGCTCGCTCTGCTTCGGTGCCTTTGCTTTACTTTGAGCTTTCCCCAAGTCCACACAGAAGGTGGGGACGGCGTTTCTAAAGCATCCGGAGCGTGGCCAAGAAGGATTCGGTGTCCGTGGGACACCCAGAGCCGATCCCAGGGTCCCCATCCCTGCCCTGGCTGCCCCAAGCCCCCCTCCCCAAACGCAGCAGCGCCTGAGCAGCGGGAGCCGTGCCGAGAAGAGAAGGAAATGGCCGCACTAACCTTGTCTGACTGTTTTAAAATTAAAAGTCTGGAAGCCTCCCGTGAGTGCAGAGGAATCAATGACATCCACGCCGTACTCACTCTGACTGCGCCGGTACAGAGTCACCCCCAGCGCCAGCACGGCCACCGCCAGCACCGCCGCCGCCAGCCCCGAGTACAGCGCGATGTCCCCGGCGCGCTCCACGTCTGCGGGGACAGAGCGGCGTCACTGGGG